>JAACJT020000095.1:1357454-1386939 GCA_009936485.2 Gymnarchus niloticus | reverse complement strand
TGCTGAAGCACTTCCTATGGAGTGGGTTTTCCCCCCATGTATAGGGGTGGTTCCTTCGCTAAGCTGATGAATTCCAGCTTGGCTTGCCCCCCCCCCCCCCCCCTCCCCCTCCCCCACACACCCCCCCCCCCCCCCCCCCCCTCAATCAGAGCTCATTCATTTGTATGTCTTCACGTTGAGATGACACCGACGGATCCTGGGGCCGGTGTGAGGTGCCCGCGCTCAGGCGGCTCAGCCAGAGCGTGACTCTCTCATGGCAGCCGCGCGCAGTCAGCCCTGTTAGTGACTCTCACGGATAGCGTCCTCTCCACAGCAAAGTGCCCGGTGTTTTAGCTTCCTGCGGCCCGGGTGACTGGACGGGCGAGGAACGGCGTTCGGGTTGACTGTCTGACTCCGATGACAGCTCCGGTACTCCTGAGGCGCCCTCCGGCGGCTGTCGTGTAGAGGCACGGTCTGACCCGGCTGGAGTCATTTTTCTTCAATAAATCTGTAGTCACCTCGACTAGCACTTGAATGACTTCTGGCAGTAGTGTTAGAAAGTACAGCTTCGCCACATGCAGCTGGCAGGCTCCTACCTTCTCTATGTAAGTAATCATTTACTACTACACTTCAGATTGTTCCTCGGCATTTTGAATGTTCCGAATTCCCTGCAAACTTTGGAAACCGTGTTCTTTTCAGCAGTGTGGTGTTAGCTCTGCTGCTCTGTGCTTTCATAGATTTTATTTGACTTGAGGTGATCTTCACTGCATCTTGTTGATTAGAAAAACCTGGCCAAAGGTGTTAGATATTTTTTTTTTTTTTTTTTGGGATGCGGAGATGTCCTCCCCAATGGTTGAAAACCTTTATTTCCCCACAGGCGGTCTGTTGAATTGACAGCTAATGAAGCGGGTATCATCCTTCTCGCCCTCCGTCGGCTATCTGGACTGCAAATCAGACGTGCATGTCCACGTTGTTTATTTGGTGAACCTGTCTGCTGGGTCAATTTCTCATCCCTTTTTATTCATTTGTGCGTCTTGTTTAGTTCCCCTCCTCTCAGAGTTTGAGCAGGAGAGAGAGCGCATTGTTTCAAACGCCCTTTTACTAGGAGTAGAAGAGAGAGAGAGCATCATTTCAAATGCCCTTTCAGTGGGAGCAGCAATCACCTTCCCCGAGTCTCGCATCGTCATACACAGTCGCTCCGCAGAACAGCATGACGTCACGGCGTGTGAGTGAAGCCGGAAAGGCTTGGCGGGGTTGCCGTGACACCGGCGGCCGTGCGAGGTCAGCCTACCCGCATCACTCGTCTGGACCGGCGCCAGTTCGTCTGACCGGGGAGTTTACGTCAGCACGCTGGCCATCTCAGACGTCTGCCGTCTCTGGTCCCTGCGGGTCCGATCTCAGTGTTTACAGAAGGCTGCCGCTCTCTGGCTTCACTCCAGAAGGGGATGTGCTGAATGGCGCCGGTGTTTCAGTTTACACAGTGCTTTCATATTTGCAATTTATTTGTTTTTCCACTCGGTAGCAGCTGTGACCTAAGAACCCACCGAAGCTTGTCCTCATTTACCATCTTGTTCCACCAATGAGACAACTGCCTGTAACTGACATTAGAAGTCATTATGAGTTCTGTTTTTCACGTGGGTCGTATCTGTGCTAACGTTCACGTTGGTCCTCCAGCTACCATTAATTATCAGTTACCTAACTTCGAATCCTGGAACATTCCAAATCCAGCTTGTCCAGATCTTTTGAGGACGCGGAGGTATACTTTCACTACTTAAAAGGACATAGTCTGAAGCTACGACTGCAGATAGCGGGCTGCGTGTCGCATGTGTTATCCGATCTTAAAAGAAGGCGTCTTTCCTTTAAAGCCAGTTCACTCAGTATAAACGAAAAACAGCGATAAACCCAGAGCTGTGCTTTTCATTTGTCTCCAGCCACCCTATGGTTTCCTCCCGTGGGTCAGGAAACACAAGCTGTGGGCGATCTGTGCACAAGTGGTTGCTCTGGTGCTTCTGCTAGAAGAAATCAGACAAGGAGAGAAGACCATAGGCTATGTGCAGAGTTGGATTCAACAGATCTAGCTGGCCCGCCCAGGAGCCTCCTCACCGCTTATACAATTTTTCTCTGCTAAAACACTGATTAGAAAACAAATCCCGAGTAACTTGTGGAAAATCCATGGTCAGTTTCCCTGTCTGACTGCCTTTTAACCGAACAGCAGTCCCTGTTCTGTCAGCTTTGGTTCTCCTGTTCCATGGGGAGTTAACTCGCTTAGGGCAGTTCAGTGTTTTTATCACTGCACCAGACCGCTGTGTTGACTCTCCCCTCAGTTTCTTTGCCAGTTTAGACAGCATAAGGTTTTCTCATGCTTCACCTCCTGCTGCCCGGAGGTATAATCCTAAAAAAACAAACAAACAAAAGAGCACCATCTTGCTTCAAGGACAAGCTTTTGAAATGCTTTCCCTCCATTGCTTAGAGAAAATTTACAGTATTTCGGAGGCTGCTGGGTAATGATTCCCTTGTGACAAAGCCAGCCCTCTGTTTCCAGTCCTCAGATGTGCTTTGCTGGCCTTGTAGTCGATTCCATTATCGGTTTCTCACCATGCTGAAAGCTGTCCTTCCACACAGACGTACGCTCGCCAGTGTCCAGCTGACGACAAGGTGCAGCTTCAGGTTCCTCTTGCACACAGACGTACGCTCGCCAGTGTCCAGCTGACGACAAGGTGGAGCTTCAGGTTCCTCTTGCACACGGCGTCGGTCGCTGTTTTACTGTACGTTTTTCCTCCCCTGTACTGCAAATAGTGATCATAAAGGTACAGGCTAAATGACTTTCTTCACATCGATGAATGGTTATTATTTGATTGGGTAAGTGTCATTTTCACACACAGCTAATTGACTGTCATTTCCATACTTGATTTTCCTTTGACAAAATGTTTTGACGTCCCCAAAAATACAAGATTTAATAATTATAATTAATTATTTAATAATAATTCAAATAATTACTATTCTAGTCATCATTTGCTGAACGTGTTTTAACCCATAGTTGTCCAGTCTGGCCTGGAGTCATGCACCTTCCCATTTTGCGAGTCGGGTCTGTGTAACCTGCTCTAAATAACGCTGTCACTCTCATCCCTACATTCTTCACCTGAATATACGTTTATGTTTTCATTTTGAGGAATAAGTTGGAGTACTATTCTGAATTCCACAGAGATCAGACTGCCTGCTGTATAAGCCTAGTTGGATGGATAGGTTTCCAAGTCACACTTTAAAAATGTTTTCATCTGCCCCCCTCTTGTTGAAGAGTTTTTGGAAGACTATCACAGTTGTATTTGGGGATTTTAGTCCAATTTTCTTTTTTAGCCCCAGTTGTGTCTAACAGTTTGGTCCAATGACGTTCTCTCCAGGTCTTGGTCAATGTCATTTCTCTAGCCAAGCGAAGGTCCATCCTCAGACACTGGCCAAATGCTGGACCCAAACCAGTTAGGGTAGTGTGGTCTGGTCTGTTTTCTCAGATGACGTATCCATCGTCACCTGGTGCATCCCGTTCGTTCGCAAGCAAGACGATCTTTCTGCATCAGCGCGACGTCCATGTAGACGCTGTTGGCCTTCAGAATGCGTCAATAGCTGTCACTGCTTTAGCACTCCAGCCCGTTGGTTTATTGTAAGCCTGTTCTCGCGATTGGCATTTTCCTGAGGCTGTTCAAACTCCTATCTGCTCGGCTCCCACAGTATGAGAAGCCAATGACGAACAGATGGTCTGGTTAAATAGCCGATTGCTTTTCCGTTTGGCTACGAGAGACCGGGACAGGCTGCGGCTCCCAGTAAACACGTGCTCTGTGTTATGACACTATCATTTTGTGTTTACCTCTCACAGGTCTGCATTTACAAGAAGGTCTACACAAAGATTAAAGCGTCATGCGATGTTTGAGCTATGCGCTGCAGACATCTTCCTGCAAGCGTGATGGCGGTTTCGCTTTTACGCCGGAATGCGATGGCGTCGCTGCTTGGCGTTTGATTTTCACACGAATGTGGTTTCGAGTGGCCCAACCGTACATCAAATGGGTGTTTGCTTAATCTCGTGGACGCTGTTCTGAAAAAGTGACTTTTAATGGCGTTCAGTGGTCAGGAACTTCTTTCGGAACGATTAGGGCCTCACTGATGGCGGCGTGACCTTAAAGCCGACAGGAAGGCGCCGAATGAAGCCATCGCTGAGTACCTGGAAGGGAAGAAGAAGTATGAGGATCTGAGGAGGCAGAAGCTGAAAAGGGGCACCTCCAGGGAAGCGCAGGTAAGAGAGATTGTCCACACGCACCATCGGCTCTGGAGTCAAGGGAGCCACTTGCAGGAAGTTTGCTCGATCTCGGGAATGGCTTAAGGCGTCATCGGTGGAGGGGTTGCCGTCTTCACCTTGCCAAACCCGACGCCACGGACAATGCGGATCTCTTCGATTTTTGTCTTAGACGATGGAGCTCTTGGACCGATTCAAGACCAAGCTTTCGACGGCCATCAGCGAAGCGCCGGACGCCCCAGAAGACGACGTCGAGGAGTTGGGCGAGGATGACGACAAAGGATGGTATGTTGTCTCCCCGCAGCACCGTGTCACAGAAACAAGACCTGAAACGGCGGCCTCCTTATTTAGCCGAGGATGTTTTTGGTCTGTGAGTGGGAACACCATATTTTTAAAGTTTAATATGTACAATTTATTTCTTTGTGTAATGTTGTTCCACATTTGTTCACTGCTTCTGCCTGAAATGCCATAGAATCAGGGTTTATAGGTCTGAAAATGTCATTCCCGCAAATGTCTGTCTCGCCACCGCGTCTTGTGGAAGTCTCTCTCATGCCATTTCACCAGACTGTACCGCTGTTACCGCAAGCAGTGCAACGGAAATACTGAACAGATGATTAGTGTCCTTGGACGCATTTTTGACCAATGGGTGCCTAAAACCGAATGATGTCACATCGAGGGTCCTGCCTGTCTGTCTCCAGCGTCACTAACCCAAGTCATCCTGCTGAGTAGTTAGGGTCTCTGAATTGCTGGGCCCCCTCTTCCCCTTAAGTTAATTTGCCGGTTTGTATGCCATAGTAAAAGGCTTAGCCTGCAAGATATCTAGATGTGGGCTTCGGTAGGTTTGAAATGGCTCTCGGCCTTTTTTCAAAACATTCCTTTCTGTCAGCGCTGAGATGGAATCGGCTGCAGAGAGAATTGAATAATTAACATGTCGTCAGATTCACTCAGCAGTAAATCACAGACCCTGCTAACTGAGCAAATACGAAGTCTACTGGGACATATTTTGTTCCTAATTAAAGATTAAGATTATTTGAAGAGTTTCTTGCCTTCGGGACATAGGGGGTTGAGGATGCGATGAACCATGAAGACACGTGCTGTGGCTGACGTTGGGTTTGCCTACTGGGGACGTTGCTGCGTACGGCTCTGGCTTTCCGTGTGCCACCGGTCGCTTTGAGGAACACCTTGGCGAACAAGTCAGGATTCTAGCCGGAAAAGCTGGAGGAAGATTGCAGAGCGTTGGTTCCTAAACCGCTGAGCCTAGGTCAGTTCAGTTTTTTTTATAAAGCACGTAACGTGGCTTCCCCAAAAGGCTTAATAAAGGGTATTGTAACAGTTCAGGGTAACAATCATGTAAATAATGTGACCAAAGGCCAGAGGAGGATAGTGGAGAAGAACCGAAACTCCATATTTTGACTTCCTTACATCTCGCTGCCTTTCCTGTTGACCGTAGCTCAGTAGGTGTTGCATTTCTGAAGCGTGCAATAGCATCAACCGTTGGGTTCCTCAAAACTGGAGGGAAACGCAGAGTGGAAAAGGGAGAACGTTTTACCGCTAGCTGCACCCAGAACCTCGTGGGCAGGTGGGTTCGTCTATGGCTGATCTACCACTGCCTCCACAATGGCTGTGGAAAGCTTCTGTCGCTGAATAGTTCTCTGATCTGTAGTTGGGTGCTTAAAATACTTTTATACAGGATACCCTGTGGGAGAAGTATTATTACTATTATTATATTAGACAATTATTTAGTTAGTTGAGCAGAGACGGATTCGTTTCATTCGCATTTTGAAAACATTGGGTGCTATTTATTAGTGGGAAGCTGAGCTGGTTAAATTCATAGTCTGTCTGACTTGCTGTTTATGCTCTTCACGGAGTGTTGTTATTTTAAGGGTTGTACTTTTCCCTCCTGGAAAACTGCTTTGTAAAATTATTTTCTTGATTAAGTCCAATGAGTCATTTTAAATGTATTTAATCTCAATCCCAGGCATTCAAGCTTGCTGGTCAGTTTTTTTTTTTTTTTGGGGGGGATCAACGGTAAATAATTTCTGATATTGATGTGGAAAGAGGAGAAGGGGGGAAAAAAAATATTGGCCGTTCATAATGGTCAAGACATTCTCTAACAGGATTTCTGGCAGGGCTCCTGCTGCACACAGAACATTCCGGATAAAGTGATTTGACGACGGCAACAGTATTTATAGGTCAGATTTGTGACAGGGACGTTTTTCAACCTGGTATGGATTCTCTCATTTCTCCCCTGCCCGAAAGTTTAGAAGCAACTGGAGCTTTGCGGTAGACTTTGTCTCTGTGCCATTTTACGGCCTGGTAAAAATATATTTTTCAGTTTGATTAACTTGTCAGACGTGCTCCTATTTTGCATTTCGCTCCTGTTGATATTTTCCAAGGTCATGCTGTGATAAGTACGTCGGCCCACACTCTTGATATTTCCAGGGCATTTCTGGAAGCCTCCACCACTAAGATTGTCTGTAAATTTCAGCCGTAAAAATGGGTATGAAATCCACAACAAATTTTTTTTTTTTTTTTTTTTTTTGTATGTTTGATAGATCCACTGCCCCTCACCTGGTTCCTTTTGGCGTTGTTAAAGGCAGTTCTGTGCTTTCTAAGCCGATGTCGGATCCGACGAGGCACCTGATCTTGTTGTTCATCCAGCCATGAACCACGATTCAGTGGCTGCTTCCACTCTAGCTAATGTCCAGTTTCAGCCATCGGTGCCATACAGTAAAATTGTGTAGAATACGTTAGAGGACAGTTAGAAAGGGTGCCTTGCGGCAGAGATACTCTTAAATGCCGTCTTCGTTTATTTGCAGCATGCTCCGTTTGAATCGTTTTCCAGTAATGAGGTTAGACCCGGTGGTGCATGGGTCAGCCTGATGTTTCTCATCTTGTCGTCCTTCGACTGAAGATGTTGACACATCAGGTTTGAAAAACCCATCTAAATGGTAAGACTGCACGCGTGCGGCTCCTGGCCTGACTTAACATGTGAGGGCCGATGGTCTCGGGGCGCGGGTTAACCCCGTATGAATAGCGGCTTTAAAGCCAAAGTCGCAGGCTGACGTTTTCGACGTCGATTTTGGCAGCATCTCGCTTCACCATCCCAAGAGTTCTATTCCACTGAAAGTGTAAGAAGAAAAAAAAAAAAAAAAAGGTTTGTGGGAGGGGGCTAACTGCCGTCTCCCAGAAAAGACCGCTGGGAGTCTGGAATCTGCGGCACTCTCCGGAGTGAGCTGAGTACCCCGTGAACGGAACACGGGTTACAATAGGTCAGACGTTGGAAGTCAAGTCTGGGCCAGAAGTGTAAACTGTTCCATCTGTGTCTACATGCCCGGGACCCACTCTCCCACCCCCCAGCCGGCTCTTCAAACGCAAAGAAAAATAAATTTGGGAAGTGTTCTGAATTCTTGCGTCAGGGCAGCATGCAGGGACCTGCGGTGGTAGGGACTCGGAGGGAGGCAGTGTGGTCAAGGCCCATTTTCGATAAGTGCATACAGAGCTATGAGGTAGAGGCATGATCCCCCCCACTGTAGATATGGGGGGGGGTCGGCACCAAGGCTGCTAGATGAATTATCAGATCCCGCTCCTAGTTGGGGGTTGAGGGTCTGCTCAGCCAGAATGGGACCACAGACCCGTGTTTGAACTGTCACTTCTCATCAAGCTTTCCGATTGGAGCACAAATGCGTACTGTGCTCTGATTGGCTTTGCAGATCCCGGGAGCACTCCATGACCGCTTTTACCGTCAGCACCGTGCCACTGACTGTGGGCTCGCTTGGGCGGTGGCGACAATGACAGCCCTTCACGTGCTCTGTACGGGCTCAGGCTGGCGCGGAAATGAAGGGAAAAATCGAAAATGTGGAGTTTTAAAGCGAGTCTCTGCCATTTTAGGAAAGTTAGGGGGTTTAAACCTTTCATACTCAAAAAATGGTTGTCGCAAATGCGTCACAGGTCCCTGTGCACTGCCCTGATGCAAGAATTCAGAATATTTCCAGCTGCAAATGAAACGTATTTTGGTTTTTTTTTTAAAAATCATTTTGTCACATTAGTGTGTGTATATTAATAATGTATTATGTTTATCGCAATAATGAAATGTATACACGCAGACTTGTCAGATGGGCTTAGTTTCAAATTGACCGTGAATGAGACCTTGCTTCTAACACAGTAACGAAGGTACTCGTGCTGTTAATGAGCTATTATTTACCTTTGGGTTTGTTCGCCATGGATACCTGACTCATCGAACTCTGGAAAAGAACCTCCTTTGCTAATGGCGCCACGGTGGGTCCACAGCGTGCCAAGGAAATGTGCCCCGGGGCCATTATGGAACCACAGGACCGTTAGTGTTGATTCCAGGCCTCCTGGGCTGTGGGGCCCCTTACACACACGTCCAGGTCGTCAGAGTGGGATCCCAGCAAGAGGCCCATTCCTTCTCGTGTCCGTTCGGCATTGTTGTGTTTCAAACCTCTTCAGTGCTGTGTTGTGAATCCAAGACAATAAGCATTTATCCGCGTGATCCGTTTTTTTTTTTATATGGTGGGCCCTAAAAACTCAACATCTGTAATGCCTGTTACGTTGCGTAGTGATTCTTTCATTGGCCATTTGTACAAGTGTGTGTGCCGGTACATAGGAATTTTTTGGTTTTTAACCTGTCCCATCTTGCTCTCCGTGAGACAGACAGATATATTTGGGTGAGAGCGCAAGGGCAGCCATTTATCCAGCACCCGGGAGCAGTTTTTGACATTACGGAGCTCTGCCTAAGGAGCCAGAAATGCTATGATTACTATGCCAGCCACTGGATAACTATAGCATAACGCTGTAATATCCGCACCACCACACACAATACCCTGAGTATCGGTAAGCATGTCTGTGAAGGACACCAAGAGATGATTGAATGTGGAGGGGAGGTCACAAGATGATTTAAAAATAAAAAATAGGGGTCACTAACCCAAGTTAACTACAGGATTACCTGGGCATCAAAGGCTAAAAACGACTTTTTATATCGGCAAGATTTCTTTTTTTTTTTTTCTTGTACATCGTCAAATGTGTACCTGGCCGAACATGAAGGCAATTCAACCATCCAAGCCTTCGCAAGAGTGAATAGGTGCTGTTGCCAAGGCAGCAGCCCAACGTGACTTGAGCTACCCTTGGTGCAGCACCAAATTGCTAAATGGCTACAGAATCTATCCTTTGCCACATGCTCCATCACTTAAACGTGTATTCCATCCCTTAACCTATTGTTCCGTCTCTTCTCAGGAGTTCCATCCCCTCCCGAGTGTTCCATCTCACTCCGTACTATGACTATACCACTCACCTCCCATGAAACGGGGGGATGAGTTGCAGATAAGGATCTATTTCCCTGCTGTGCACAAGGTCCATGTTCTCATCTGGTTGGGCAGCAAAGAGCTCAACTCAGTTTCGCCACTTGGTTGCTACTCGCAGCTTTCCTCAAAGCAGACATGGCCTCATTCGCTGAAATATTTCCCCGTGTTTATCTGCCAGCTCACGTTTGTTTGCTATAAAATCTTAACAGACAAAACGTTGTTTTCCGAAGCAAACTTCCAGTGTGTTCTTTTTGATATAAATCCAGGATCGTGGATGTCAGTGAGCTACACAAAGGGAAAAGTTCAAATATAAACTAAGTGTAAACTTTTGTTATATTTTGTCTGTTCTAGGTATATTAAACAGAGGAAAATTGAACGTCGACTTTTATAAATATCTATTGTAAGATGTTGAAAGGCTAGGAAAGATATTTGTAACAAGCAATCATCCAGCTTCTTTTGCATGGTCTTTTAATGAGTAGTTTTGTCTGTTTACCCATTACGTTGTGATTAAAAATCGGGTAGCAACAATGGATGTTTGTCCTGGAGATTTATGGCAGCCGTTGACCTCTGCCGGCTCCCCTTCCACTCAGGATGGTCCACGTGCTTCATTTCGACGAGAGCACACGGAAGGTGAAGGATGCCAACATGCAGGACGAGGACACCTTCGAGATCTATGACCCACGCAACCCCGTGAACAAGCGCCGAAGGGAGGAGAGCAAGAAGCTCATGAGGGAGAAGAAGGTGCGGAGGTGAGCCCCAGTCAAAGAGGGCGGCAGGCACTGGGCATCCGGAACGTTCTAGAATGTGCTTTTTATGTTTAAGGAACAGAGAGAGACCGACACGCGGTGGACAGCGGTGAGCCCGTCTGCTATTAGTCCCGTTTCTGTTCAATACCCAACTGTAGAAGGACTTCCTCTGCGATGTGTCTGTCGGCAAGGCTGTCTGCCGAGTCCCGGGGCTTAACCGTTATCCCACAAACGCACCTCGGTCATACCTATGCAGACGGTCCCCGGTTTGGAGGAGCAGTTTGAGGGTGTTTTGAGGAAGGCGGGTGAGGATTGTGTGTGTTAACCCTTCACGCATCTACATTTCTATTTTGCTGGTCAAATCGTAGGTCAAGTAGGGAAGACTACATGTGGAAAGACGTCGCAATGTAAACCGACTTTGCCTCTGTGCTCTCGATGCTTAGCCAATTCTGTATCCTGTCCTTAATGCAGGTTAGAGCGAAAATCATCACCCTACAGCTTTTTTTTAAAGGTTATTCATCTATTTTGTCAGTGAGATGCTCCTGATGTTCAGTTCTCTTTAAACTGGATGCAAATTGAATAAATTTTCCTAACTACATACAGCATTGTGCTTTTTCCTTTCTACCCATCATTTTTTATATTGACTGTGGTTCTTTTTTGAGTGCAAACTTGTAAAAATGCTCATATGATGTCATTATTGTAATTAATTTGGACCCTGAGAAGCAATTTTTGTGATATAAAGTGTTGCGTGTGTCTTTTGTTGAATCCAAATTAATGATGGACCAAAAAATGAATAACCGTGGGGAGGACACAGCAGGTCGCCAAAACATGTCTATTGTTAGATCTAGAAATCCAGTAGTAGATGATAAGGGAACTGGAAAAAGGTTGACGCATCTGATCTTGAAGTACTGTGCTTATTTACTTCTATAAAAGAGCTAAACTGCTAACAGAATCTTTTTCACATAAATATAACTGGATTGTGTTACTTTCAAAGTGGTTTTGGACAGAAGGCTAGTAATTAATTATAGCCTCCAACATGTAGTGTTCTTTCAGACTGTTACCATTTACAAATATGACACAGGTTGCAGTAAATATGTGAATCACTTTTATAGTTAGTGTGGTGTTCTTAATTAACCCAAGATTTCCTCCTTACTCAAGCCGTTCCCATAAATCTCACAGCGTCCCTGAGTGCACCGGCCCGTCCGTTATGGACTCTCTTCAGGGGGGCATTTCTGCTGCATCAGACTAAATGAGCAGTCCTCCTGCAAGGAAAGAAAGGAAATGAAAGATGGAGAGGAGCTTTTAAAAGAAAAGCTCAGAAAGAAGGTAAAGAAGAAAGGGGCCGCCCCTGGTACCTTCTGCCGGCCGGCCCGACTGCGGTTAGTATGAACAATCCACCTCTACCACGTGTGAGCGGGAGTGCAGCCTGGCCAGATCTCGGTGTTTTTACAGCTCTTCTGGGATCGAGCGTCCGTTTTCATACAGAAATGGAAGCTGACTTAGTACTGCACCAGCAGAGCAGCACAACCAAGCTAATGAAATTTAAAACAGGTGAGGCGCCCGCCATCCCCAACTGCCCACGTCTTCGCTGGGGTGTGACAGGTATTTTCCACTGTGGAGGGGTGTCTACGTGTGTTATCACTGGCTCGAGGGGAACAGAGTATGGCGTTCATCCTATTTTTCTACTCCTCAGGTCTTTTTTTTTGCAGTTACATCTGTAGTTTGTCATTTTTCCCCCTCAAGTTGTCTAGTGGTCAAAAAGCTGGGATTCCTGATACGTTTTTCATTTTTATATGCTGTTAATTCTGCGTTTGAAGCTGCTCCCCTGCCCCCCACAAAAACACCACAATAGATGAGAATTCCCCAGTCTGATTTATCACAATGTTACAAGATTACACGTCTTTGGATGACATTTGAAATGTTTCATCGCTTTCAGTATTCACCGTCTGCGGAGCTTTTGCTGTATTCCAGTTACCGTTCTGATCTCCAGAGCTTTGGTGTAAGAGGAATTGATAACGGTCTTGGATAATGGACGCAGTGCATCGCCGTTCCTTTCAATGACCGGAGTCCACTGTAGCACTTGAAGAATCGTTACGATCTCATTCTGGCTAGACTTTTGATGCTCATTAACCATCAGGCCCACTGAATTAAAAATTTTCTAGGGTCAGTTTGCATTTATCAATAACTAAAAGGAAGTATTCACATCCTCCCAGCCTCGCGATTTGGCCAATCCTCTTTGAAAGATTTTCGCTGTGCTCTCCGGAACACGTGGTAATAAAACGTGACTTGAAATATGCTTTTAGACCGTGGATTTGGCCACTAAATGAAATGAACATGGCTTATGGACTTTCAGCATAACTGAGTGGTGCTGGTAGCTGGGTTGAGCTCGGCCCACACCTGTTCCTATGCTTGTCGTAGTCCTGCTCAGTCTGTACCAGTTACTCAGACCACATCCCAGTTCAGCTCGAGAGAACCTGCTGGTTACACCGTGACCTTCAGATCAAAACAGGGAAGGAAACTGTGCGTTTAATTGACAAAGATAGAGATAATTGAAATCATTTGACTGTAAGGAGTGTCTTTCCTAAATGTCATAATTGCCTTCTTTCATGTTCTATTTTACGTGTATATTCTGTGTAATGACGACACAGGTACTTACTGACTATGCAGTGGCAGGCAGAGTCACATTCCTCTTAGAGAACATCCCTGTCTTAGACTGGAGTGTGTGTTTTAGCTAGGCCCTGTGACGTCACCGAGTCTTGGCTAGGCCCTGTGACGTCGCCGAGTCTGACTCTTACCTCGCGGGTTAAGCTCACAGATTTGTCTGCTGCAGACAAAGTTCACGCTGACATAAGTTCCAGAAAAGTCCACCAGCCCCCACTCAGGGGGCTACCAGACGTGGGCTGTCTGCTTTCCTCTCTCTCATTTGATAATCACACTCTCCCCAAGGACAAGTGCACAGCAGAGGAGCAGCTCAAGGGCGCGCTCTCTCTTTCTCTCTCCCCCCCATCTCTTCCTTCTCCCACCTGCCCCTCCCTCCATCTAGTTCTCCTTCTGTCTCCCTCCTTCCATCTCTTCCTCCTACCTCTCCCTCCTCCATCTTTTTCCTTTCTCTCTCTCTCACCCTCCCTCTCTCAGCCAGCCATTCATGCTTCAGCCCAGCCACACAACTGGAAATTTTCTGCCTGCAAGAGGACCAGGATTCTCCATCAGCCAGCCCCCATTTTACACCATCTGTCAGGTTATCTGCTCCAACACCTAGCTCACCATAGCACAGCTGTGGGGATCGGCCCTGGTGCTCCAACCCGTGTACGCCGTGGTGAGGAACATGAGCTGTGGATTTCAAGATGCAGGACTGAAACTCACACATTTGCTGTCTTGAGTTTAGAGTGGATATTGAAAGGTATGATCACGCAGAGACAGGGTTTAACAGCACCAAAGCTTTTTCAAACTGTTGAGCAGCGAAGGCAAGGTCCTCAAGATGGAAATTTTTTTTTCCCTCTTTTGTTTACTTTTGCAGTGTTTATGTAGCTTTTAGTTATTTAAATGTCCTGAAAGCTTGCTTTGTGCCCTTTTAGTGTGGTAAATTCCAATCCACCATTACTCAGTCCTTGGTGTGAAATATTAATTCATTTTATGCATATTACTCACGCAAAAAATGATGAGAATCCACTTGAACGCCATACAGGACAATAAATATTCACAAGGTTTTTTGTTGTGTTTTTTTTTTTTTTACTGGCTGGCAGAATTGACAAGGGCCTTTACTACTTTACTACTTGCTAGCTGAACCAGCTGTGGTTTATGTAATAGACGTGGTTTTGTGTTTGAATGTGGAGATAATGACGTAATTAAATAGCATGGCTCCTCACGTCAGTAGCCACATCCACAAATGAGAGAATTCTCAATCGTTTGTCAATGATGACCGCAGTTAACCGTGGTTATAATTACTTTCTTCATATCAGGTACCTCTCTGACAGCTGGAATAAAAATATGTTGGGATAAAAATCTTGTGCCAAATTCTCCTTCAGGTCTCTTGATGATCTCAAGGTGAAATTATGCTTAAGGGGACATAACCTTCTCTCCCATTATCCTAATGTGTCTTGGAAGCATTCCAACTCTGGAAGGATAGGAAGGCCGACGCTATCCGCAGGCTGTCCCTGGGCCCTGCAGATGAACTGCAGAATTATGTTATAACTTAATCTTGTCAATCGCTTGGAAGCTTTGAGTTACACTGAATTAGTGTAAGTGCTCAGTCATCTAATATTCCCTAGGTATTAGGGACACTGTCCTGCTTGTCTCAGCACAAAGGAGTCCAGACTAAAACAGATGAATCTGAGGTCCTTCCGGCTTTTCTGTTTTTCATTAACTGGTCTCAGAGGCCGAAGGCCTCCTGAAACACATTGCCCATGCACAGATGCTTTCTCTACTGATCGCTTTACTCTACTGAAGACCATTATGTACAGCTAACGCTAAGCATCACCATACTTTTACTTTGAAGTGGGGTGTTTTGGCTATGTGTGATGTGCTCTTGAACAAGTGCGTTCTTAAACTGTGAGTTTTCCGCAGTCAGAGACTAGTCTCCAGAACTCTGGCCAAATGGTCACGATATTTTTGCTCTCCTGAAGCATCCTTCCTTAAGTTCTATCTGACTGTCCACAACATCACCAGTGATCTTTTGGGTAAGGCTAATGGCTCGGAGAGTTGACGTTCCTCCTCCCACCTCTTAAGATATACGCATCTCTCCAGGCGTCAAAGCATTCAGGATTTGCTTTGGAAACCCCGGTTGATCGTGGAAACACTGATGTTTCTCTAGTCACTACCTCCTCTGCAGCATCCCGACCATCTTACCCCAATCAACTAGCTTCATTTCCAGAGGCCTAATAAAAAGCTTTTAACCAACATGTGATTCTTCCAACTTGTGTGTATCCCTGCCAGGTCTTTTACGTGCAAAACACACTGGTTTTATTTGCATTATTTACTTACTTACTTTATCCACAGGGGCTTAAGTGGATCAGGACCTAGACTGATCAACAATGCATTTTTTGTGGTGCTTGAATCAACACTCCCTCAACCGTAAGTCCTACGCTTTAATCTCTGCGGGGCCTGCAGGATTAACCTGGATAAGTGTGGCTTAAAGGAAAGCCGTGATAAACATCAGTGGAACGACATCCACCCATTTAGGTCATCCTTACCGCTCCTTTTGTCATGTGACCGCATAATGTGAGGTGGCCATTGTCTGGGGGCGAGGGTCCCTGTAAATTTATGACCAATCATTGACAATGTGAGCCAAATTAGCTACGATGTTAGTGGCAAAGCATGGTGCACTCTATCTATTGACATGACGTCCAAAGCTTACAGTAGTCGAAGTCCATTTTGGGTACGACAGCACAAGGAAGGGACGTTGTGCTCTTTTTGTGTGTGGTCAGATTATATACAGTAGCTAAAAGTCGAATATATTCTTCAGGTAGTCATGGTCCCCAACCATCCATCAGAATACTTTTATAACACACGTATTGTTTTATCCAAAGGTAACTTCACTAAGTGACGTGTGTTTTGAGACTCAGGAGTAAATAGACTGAATCGCTGTGGTAGAACTCAGGACGTTTTTCCTAGCGTTTTTACCAAGGCTGGTCTCCAAGGGAGATGCTCAGAAGTCCTCATTGCCTAGGGTGCTGTAGAATCACTTGACCTTGCGGAGTCATCCTTGCCTTGTTTGTTTGGCCTATGAGATATTTGATAATGTAATTAGCTCTGACCCATGTCTGCTAAATTGGAGGCTTTTATTGCTTCCACTCGAGTGGGCCACCACGACCCACACTGTGATGACATCTGAGACAGCCGCTGTGCTCTTTCGTATTTATTCGTAGGTTTATATTCTCATGCTTGGATTATGAAGAAAGGACCTGCTATTAAATCAAGATCCTTGGGTAAAATGCCCCTGTAGCCGGGATGGGGGGCCCTGCTTTGGAAATGTCTAATGGGGTTATCCTGTATAAATGTTCTCGTGTCGTGGATCAGATTTCACTGCTACTTTATGAGATTTATTCTTCGAAAGGCACGTCTTTCCCTCCCTACTCCTGTCTGAGTGCTATTTTTCAACATCTGTGGCTGGACCAGTGACTGGGAGTGCCCCAGCATTTTAATTCTACAGATAATGGGTGAAAAACATTCACTGGCACGCATCAATCATCTGTAGGCCCAGCTCTTTGATGTACTCCTGTCTTCTTGTTGACCAACCCAAGCAAAGGCAGCCGATGCAAATGGACCTCTGGGGCACGTTGCCAAGCCTTCGCTGCACGTCGTCCTGCGGATCGATTCATGTAGAGGCAGCCTTGCGAAATGCACCTATTGGGCACGTGACTCTAACATCGGAGAAGCATGTCACAACTGGAAGAAGGGCCAGTGAAGCAGGTAGGAAGATGGTGTCTGATGTAGTACAGTATTATGTTTGTGTTTGTTTATGTGGATGCGTATTAGGGGGTATGGTGGGGCTGGTGACTGAACCATTAAAAATAACACACATGGATTCCTCTAACCTTTACCAGACTTGGAATCCAAGGTAGACTGCGCATGAAAATAGTCGTAGTAGAGGAATTGGACGAGACTGATCAGGAATGATTTCTGTATCCCAAAAAGTTTAAAGCACTGAAAGGAACCAGTCAAAACAATAAATTTAGCTTGAGTCTACAACCGAGACCAAGGTTAAACTCTACGAAGGAAACCTCAAAAATATTTTACCTCAGACTGAATGAACATTTTGCATTAAATTACACTCTGGATGGTTGTTATCTAACCTTCCAGTTGAAGACTGTAAAAATATTTCCATTTAAGGCCTGCCTGAGTTTATTCCATATTTTAAGAGACAAAAATGTGGAAAAGGAAAAGGCCACTATTTAAAACCCTCACGGCCTTGATAGGTGAGCTTTATACTGGACTCTGAAAGATTCCTTCTAAAAGGCTCCTTTCCGTGTAACTAGTGGAAGGCTGATCCATCTGCTTTCTTCATTGCATCACTCATTAGCTTATTTGTTTAACATTTATATTTAAAATTGTTTAATTTTTGTTACGAAATATTTCAATGAATTCAAAGGCTCCATGTGTTAAAGTGTTAAGGACAGCTTGAAAAACATTGTGAATTTTAATTATGGCACGTCCTTCGGCAGTGTGGGGACAGATGTTTCCCATAATTCCTCATTACTCTTCAGTGTCTTTTTTTTTTTTTGAGGGATTTTGCCCTCTCCCTTGTTGAAATATTTGAACCGCTTCAGACATACGGCCAAGCTTCACCACGTTCATGTTTGACTGAGGTCTGTCCTTTGCTATTTCTGAAGTGGCATCACTTCAAGTGTGCCAGTTTCTAGGATATGAGCCTGAATTGATGCTTCTATGAATTATGGAGAAGGCCAGAGGGGCAGACCCTATGGAAGGTGTTTGAGACACTTCCACTGTGCCTGTTGGCTCAGATAAAATTATTCAAATTATTCATTAGCTTTCAATTCTCTTGTAGTGTTTTTTCACGATATCCCCTGAATGCCATCGGTATTCTACTGGAGGTATGAACACATCAGCTGCAGGAATCAAGGCCTGCAAATCCTTGGCTATGGTCCTAGGGTTCTTCTGGACATCCTGATATTTCTTAATGGTCTGTGAAAGAATTTTTGAAGGAAATCCACATCTATGTAGAGACACCAGCAAATTACAGTGGACCGACAAATTCCAAAATGTTTTACAATACTTCTATAACTGGCTACTGTGCGATTACAACACTCTGCTGAGGTCATCTGAGGTCTTGTTCAATGGCTTGGTGTTACATTAACCTCTATGGGTGAGAGAAAACTGATCAGCATTTTTCTTTATATAAGAGAGCGCAACCCAGACTATCATCTTAAGTTAAAATTGTAACTGGCTATGCTTATCTTTATGGTTTCCATTGTATAAATGGGCCCGTTCCATTAAACAACATGTATAATTTGTCACCACCACCCTGTTCTGAGTACGGAGTTATAGACTATAGATGGATAGATAGATAGATGAATATAATTTCTGGTTTTAGACAATTTAATTTACTAGTGGATAAACAAATTCTGGAGACGTATATATTTCAAAATGTTATCTGAGTCCAAGTACTGGTGATAGGATGTGTGTTTGTGGTTTGCAAACCCTAGCTGGGTGGGGGTGTTCCACGTGAAAGAACAATACTGTCGATCAGCTGGGATATTCCCACCCACCCATGGGTTTTGAAGCCTCATTTGTCCCATCACTACAAAATACCTCCATTTCTAAAATTCCTTAAAAGTTATATCATGTTGCTCTGATCAAAATACAGTAGTCTCGGTCATCTAATTATCGATAATCTGACATTCCAGATTATCCATCGTGGATCGCTGCTGCCAATTGCGTCTATGGGTGTAACATCTATGTCCATCTGTGGAAAGTTTGCTCAGCTTTATGATTTTCAAGAATTTTATTTTTTAAGCCTGGTACAATTATATATAACGTGAAGTGCTGAAAAGACTGGATTGTGGGGAGTCAATGCAAAAGACTGCAAGTGAACTTGTTATCGTGAGAGATACTGTTGGAAAACGAAAAAGACAATGCCATCGCACTTCTAAAGATGCTGTGAAGGGAAGAAAACTGAAAAAATATGAATTCTGGAAAAAGACGTCATTTCTCTATTGTCCAACTTTTTCACCTACCCAACCATCCGTCGGTCTCGTTTAAGTTGGGTAATCAAGATTCTGCTGTATTAGTTATGTTCCATTTTATGTTGATAATACAAAGATAAACATAGCTATTCTTATATATTTGTATCTTCCACTATATATGTATTTACACACACTATGCGACACAAATTCTGGGGTTCCCCAAGGCTCAGTTTTTAGACCAGCTCATTATTCTATTTAACAGGTTCCACTTGCATCAGTATGCATTATTATGCATATTAATTTATTTTGTTTCATAATCTATACACGATAAGGCTCAAGGCCTGCCCTGAATGTTCTTTTCTGCAGATAATATTTGCAGAAAACTATTGTTCCTATTTTATATTTGATATCAGATTCCGTAAAAGGCTTGCTTATTAACTGATTTGTAGAAACATACTTCTCTCTTCTGTTTCTTCCATTTCATGCCGGTATATTTTCTTAGGCTGCTTACTTAAGACTTTTCTTAAAATCCCCATATTATGTGTCCCTTGTTAGTACACCCAGTTTTTAATGTTACTTCCTTTATTTGTAAGCTCGATTGCAATTTCTCCGGTGTTGCTAAAACCCTATTGAGAAGCTTGTATTGTTGGTTTTCTTATTGATATTTGCTAAACGGTGAGAGTGCAGCTTCACAGACCTTCGCAGTATCTCCTAGGACATGGTGGCGGTGATGGCTGGAAAGGCTAATCTCATGTTTCTGCTGTTTTTCCGATATCCCTGAAAAACACATGCCTTTGCGCCACTTCTGAGGAAATGTTCGTAGCAGTCTTTGGTTTCAAATCAGTTAGCGGACCTGCTCCTCGACTCTTTTTGGGACTGGGATTTTTAAAACATCCGAGACGGAGATGGCGCTGAGAAGAGAGATGGATGCAATCAGGGCAGTCTGACCAGGAGTGGTATCAGAGAAACACGCTTCCAGTGCGTAGACTTCTAGGTGGTGTGTCCCAGCGGACCAGCAGAACCAGAGAAGCTGATCAGCAGATGTCTGTTTTTGTTAAATGACAGGAAGTGAGAATGTACAAACAGACAGGAGTGCTTAAATCACCAGATAGATTATCCAGTGGGACTGTCGGGTAGGTGTGTACTGAGAAGCTCAGAGTGCAGCAAAATGTGGAAAAACACAGTGCAGCATGTACAATTTTCTGAATGACAATAACTGCTTTGTCTTTTTTGTTTGTTTCCCGCAAAGTCTCGCATTTCCTTTCCCATGGGAATATTTTAAAGAACATTACCAGGACCCAGAGTAATGAAGATCGGCCTGATTTTTTTCCCAGTCAGTTATGAAGAGAGAGCAAGGATGAGTCGTTAAGTTTAGTGGCTGTTCTGCGTGACCCCCCCACCCCCTATTTCTGCTTCTCAGCCCAACCGTTTATTTTCAGTATTGCATTTCAAAAATAAACTCGGAGATACGTTTCCCAAATGGACTGGAGCTACTGTTTCTGGAAATGGCATTTCAATCATAATATGGCACAGATGCCAGGTGTCACAAATTAGCTACGAAAAAGGTTTGCATATAATTCAGAATTTCTGAGTCGAACAGACCTGACGTGCCAAACTCTGAGATAATGCTGTAGATACCCAGAATTTTTATCTAATATTTTGTATATTGCTCTTTTGAACCTTTCACGGAACCCTCTTGTAGGTATTGACAAGAGAGTCTGATCACAAATATGTTTTTTGGCAAGAGTTTGACGCATTAATTGTTCAGGTTGTCATCTGTTTGTGGTACAGGGATTTACCTGAGAGCCGTATTTGTTCGTGTGCCAAACCGCTTCGCTCCTGTCCAAGGCTGAAAATGCTGAATAGTGAAAATATGCTTTGTTGGACGGCGGTAAAAGAATTTGATTCTTTTCCTGGAAGATATGGTCAGTTCTTTGTTGTTGGCGTTAGGGCCTGCCAGAGTTCTATTGCTAAGGAATATTTGCCTTAATTATGGTGTTGGTGCCTAAAGGTCACTGACGTGCTCTTGTCCAGTCAGATCAGTATACGTCAACTCTGTATACTTCTCTGTAGAAAAAATGGTGTGTTTGTCGATAATGCGCTTGGCGAGTTCTGAACGATGATGATATGTTCATAAACCCCCCCAGTCGTCCCAGTCATTTCAGCAGGGCAATGCTTGTGTAGACCAAGCGAGATTCTATTTCAGAGTCCATTGACGTCTTCTCATTCCTCTTTTTCTGTTTTTTGGGAACTGAGGAGGTAGTGTGATTTTGAACATTCGGGATGTCTCTGTGACGGGAGAGAGTCAAAGCAGCCTTTGCTGAATGGACGTGTGGTCTGCGTGTGAGACTTTGTCTACCATGGGGGGTTCCTCTGTGTGACATAGTTGAGATTACCATCTGAGGTATGTACCCTATATGGCCTGTATACGATGGACACGGCCCCAGGTCAGGACATAAAAAAAGATTGATGGTCTGGAAACAAGTGGTTGCTTATCTGCTATTGGCTGCCACGGGAACACAGCTTTTTGTTTGGATGCTCCGCTCTCTTTTTTTTTTTTTGACATTTTTGTTCGTGTTCACTCAGGTTTGCTGGGGTAAAACCCTTCAAGTTGTTTGCCTCCTGTCCAGGGAGTTTTTCCTCCAATCCTGCCAAACTTCACCCTCATGACTTAATTAAAAAATATTTCTTATTTTATCCGTGGTCTTTCCGCTACTGAGGCCGTTCAGCCAGGGTCCCCGCCCCCTCACTGTATGAGTGTTAACGCTTGCCAGGCTTTCTTATCTGACGCTTCTTTCGTCCACCGATCGCTTCATCTGTCAGTCCCGTGCAGTGGCGCATCAATAACTGCATGTTTTTAAAATCGAATTTCGCCACGAGGACACGCGGGAAGAGCGACATCCTGAATGACTTTGCGAGGAGGCATCACATCAACTGTGTGCTTTAGTAATCGGTTAAATGCTTGCAATTTTTTATCCATTAAATATGCTTTGGCTTTTATTTAAAGATGCCATAAAACATCCCACATCAGCTGGGCCACATATTCTGTCCTCCAAAGGGACGGGGGCAGGGGGGTGGACTACCTAAGGTCCAAAAAAAAAAAAAGCACTAAAGAGAGAGGATGTCAACAATCACGAGTTTGCCAGAGCATGTACCTTCCAGTAGGATCCTCTTGTTCTTTTGTACGTGACTTCCAAATTTACACCCACAATGCAGTTCATCCGACCTCTGCAAATGGAATAGTTCAAGAGTAATACAACTCAAGTGGATAGAAAGTGGACATGATCCATTGCACCTCAGCAGTCATCACCTCTGGGATAAAAAAATAATAATAATAATGTGTTATTCATGTTGCAATCTGTCGGTGCATATTAGAGATGTTTAAATGAAGACCTGTTATGCTACAGTAAAGTACGCTCATGAAACGAAACAAAAAAACCTGGCCTTTCCCTTCTCAAGTTTCTAGTAGTTCTGCAGAAGAACATGCAGAGTATGGAAACGGCAGAGTTCACCGGGACTAGCGGATTGTATGGTAAACACTTCACCATCGTGGTACCTGAGAGAGGCTCCGGTTGCTCGAATGACACATCTCTCAAAAATGTGCTGAAATGTACTGATCGCCGTCCAAGTTATTGTTTAGTATTAACTGCATTGCACCGAATCAAAATAACAAAATCTATTTCTAGCAGCTGGTCACAATAATATTTTGATCAAACTCCAAAACCGCACTAGCCCTTATCAATCAGGACTCGCATCAGTAACGTTATGATGATGACCACTTTTTTTAAGAAGCGTGGGTAGGCCACAGGATAAGTTCATTCACCAAGCACGTTGCTGGCACACTGCATTTTCAGTTGCTCGATTCTTTATTAAATCAGAGACAGAGAAGGCCGCATTAATTCATAACGCGACACGGATGAAAAAATCTGGCTCCGTGCCGCTCGGTGCTCTACTTTCTCGTCCACATTCAAGGATGATTTGTGTGAAATGAGGTCACCTGTGTCCTCGACCTTCCCGAATTCACCGTGCTCCCCATTTCGGCACTGTTGGCTTGAATTTGTCTTCCTGAGTGATTTGGTATTGATTTGCTGGGCTTTTAATCTGCTTACTTGCTCATCCTCGAAGAGATGATGCAGGAACACCACTTCCATTTAAAATCCTCAAAAGTGACCTTCTCCTAATGGGCGTTAGTGTCTAAGAGCAGTGAGGTCATAAAAAAAGGATATTTAAATACAGTAGTCTTAAAATGTCATGAAAGGTGGAATGTTGGCGTTTACAAGTACGTCTCAAAAACAAAACGTATTTGATATTTGATATTTGTATCAGTACAAATGTGTAAATAAAATTCTATGGATGGTGAAATATCAAACTGAACTTTGGGGGGGACAAAATTGACTCGGTTTTATTTTATTGTCACTAATTTAAAATGTGAAGCTTGGGGGAATGTGCTTTTTTTTTTTTTTGTTCAGATATAGATAATTGAAAATGATTGGTTAAGACATCTGGTAGGATTGTAAAACTGATTCATTGTTCATAATCATTCCAGGTCCAAAGAAATGATAAAAATGTAAGTTTTTGAGAGTGGCATATTTGATATATGCATTAGACTGTTATATTTGAAGGGATGCTCCCTTATATGATATGGGCTTTTTATATTTTTTTTTATAGACTTTCAGCTGCTCCAGCTTACCATAAATTGCAGATGTAAAATGAGAACGCAACATAAAATGGGACTGATGTTCTGAAAGGCGTATCGACCATAGATGATACTGACACAGTGCATTAGAATGCCATGTAAACCCAGTTATTTAAGCTGATCAGGCTTTTGATGGTTCAGCTGTTTAGTTTTGGTGATTCTTGGGAATCTGCACCCAGTCAAGGCAAGACGTCCCATTAAAATTTCTCGCCAATATGCCACTTGTTACCTGGAGCAGAGTCCACTGGATACACCGGGGGGTCAGGACCCATAATTCAACACTTTAAAGTGTTACGGCCGAGGGCTGTTTTCAGGCCGTCAGGTCTAGTGTTTCAAAGGGGCTGCGGACTGAAAGTTATGCCCCGAGCAGGGGGCTGTCGGACGACAGAGACTGTATGGCGAAGGCAGGCCACGTCCCGCATCAGGAAGGAAAAGTAGACAATGTTGAATCATGGGTCACGGTAAATTTGCTAACTCCCCCGGTTCTCCTGGCTTAAAAAGGTAAAATATGCGTCTGGTCGTTTGAAGGAAGGCAGATGTAGCTCTGCGTCGGAGCTCGGGAGCAGTCTACCAGCGATCCGGCTTTGATCTTTTCAAAAGTAGTTCTACATGCAACGAGAAAGGCAGTGCGTGCATGGCGGGGGGGGGGGGGGGGGGGTAGGCTGGGATGGAGTGCTCCGGGGCCGGGGTGTGGGCTGGCGGGCCTTCGGTCCCGCTCCCTGGGGTCAGTCTCGGCCTCGCCGCCGGCGGGGGGCGGGGGACCGTTCCGGGAGGTTTGGAGGTTGTGAAGGGAGAAGGGGGGAGAGGGGGGGGGGGGGGGGGGGGGGGGGGGGGGGGGGGGGGGGGGGGGGGGGGGGTATAGGATGTGCTGAAGATTGCCGGGGCCTCGGATACTGCTGTCGCGACATGGAGCCATTCACCAGAGTTTCTTAGGCTCGCTCGGAGGGCCGGCAAGGCCTCGCTCCGCGGCCCTTTTGCCGCCGCTGTTTCCTCGCTGCGATACGTCATCGCCGACGTCCTTCACACCGGCAGCCAAAGCAGGATCCAATTATCCACATCTGGGCCCGGTTAGGTTCTGGCTGCTTCTCCCCTCTTTATCTGCCGAGCCGAGAGCGACGTCTCCGGCCGTGCAGCCAGACAGATGTCTGTTGTTTTTTTTTTTTTTTTTTTTTTTTTTTTTATTATTTAAAAACCCCACCTGTTATATTTTACAGCATTTCTCGAAGGGTGTCAGAGAAGACCTGCAAATGGTAAGTGGTACACATGGGATGGTGAAGATCAGTGACTGTCTTTGCCGTGTCTTTGGCAGGGACCTGTGTGGAGACCTTAAGGATTCCAGGCCCACACAAGGAATTCGCTCCAGACCCTCGGGGGAGCGAACTGCACCATTTTAGCTAAGTGAGCGGTCCCCTGTCACACGAGTTACAGGTGAGCTTAGTGAGCGAGTAAAGTCATTGTCCAGGACTCCAGTAAACATAGCTTAGGGCGCACATTCTGCCAATCACACCAAACGGCTGCAGCTGTCTGTCTTAGAGTCTATTTTTATCCATCCCCTTAAAGAGGCGGACCGTGAGTGGAGAATTTCAGTCTGGTTCCTATCCAATCCACACGTTCTTATCCAGGAAGCCAGTGACCTCCGCACGATTTGCAGCTCCATGGAAATGCTGCGTGTTCTTGAAAATCCAGCCTTCAAGTACCTGTTCCTCAGCATGCGGCAGGAAGAGCCGTGCCGCAACATGGGGGGGCGCTGTGTAAGCACGATGCGCGACGTTAAGAAGCCCGCATGGGACATGTTTTTCCCCCGACGTATTTGGATGCATATGCCGTTTAAATCCCGGGGAAGAACATCACGGAGGACACCTGTGTGAGCATACGAGCCGACTGAGACACCCGATTTCTGCAATGATTCTCGATTCCTTTCGGTCTTTTTCCAGTCTTGCTTTGCAGGTTTTGACTTTGGTTTGAACCTTAACATCAGCGTACTCAGATGCAAACTGACACAAGTACCACTCTCATGTTTGTCACTGGTCCAATGAATATGTACAAAACTAATAATTTGACTGTCTGTGATTACAATAAGCCTGAACTGACATTAACATTGCTGCATGATTGATGCGTCCATCCCTCTTCCAGCCATGAATCCAATCGTCAAGGTTTGCGGAGGTGTACAGGGAAGAGAGAGATCCTGAATGGGTCTCCCTTCATTGCTAGAGCTCAGACAGATGCATATTTGCTGAGAACAAAAAAAAATCGGCTTTCTACACCAAGCTCAGTAGGCCGTACATCTGCAGCACTGAGCAAGGTATACAATCTGAATAGCTTCAATAAACATCGGAATCCCCAGCCCTGGAGGTGTCTGGTGACAGTGGGGTCAGTCTCAAGATGACACAGAACTCCACACCAGTTTGACCATTTTGAAAACCATCAAGATGAGGGACACAAACATTTTCTCAGCTGCTAATTAAAGTCAGCCATGAATTGCAGGTATGATTTTTGTCCAAAGCAGCGTAAACTGGAGTACCAGCCAAAGCGATGATTCCTCTGCCTCATCGACAATCGCAAAACGCAGGGAATTTGCATTGGTCTGAATCGGCCGCCTTTTCCACTTCCAGCCTTACACCTTCGGTTCTGAGAGCAGGAATTTATGTTTATGCAAAAATATTAATCGACTTTTCTTTCTCCATGCAAACTCACTGAAAACCAAATATTTCACAGCATTTGTTCTTTCTGCAGACAGTTCCGGAAACCCTTAAACTGTATTTACTTTTTTCCCAGTGAGGCTGTCATCAACCTTCGGCCCTTCCTCCGCGTCTCGGGGGGCTTTGGGGGCTCGGCCAATCACAGCGGAGGCGGAGAGTGAGACAGACCTCAAGCCCACAGCCTGGGAAACCTTCACCTGCTGAATTAGACGTGTCTGTAACTAGAAGCTCAGCATCTAGACGTGGGGGTTGTGGGGTAGGTGATGTTTACTTAACATTCGTTACTTAGGATCTGGAGTGAAAATCTGTCACTCTGCTGGGAGACCAGTGCTGCTGATTCACCTATAGATAAGAAAGGGGTGGCTTTTTGTCTGGGGCTGATTACGTGATGTACACCGCATCCTTTAAAGGATTCAGCTCACATGTCGGAGTAGAGATTCGATTTTATTAGGAGGGAACAGGAATTGTTCAGTCCAGGAGCTAATAAATTGAGAACGTAAGGTTTCGACTGAAATTTGATGTGAGGAATTAATGTACGCAAACATCACATGGGCCGGGGGGGGGCTGGAATTTCAGCTGTATTTCGAAGCAATGTGTCATCACTTATGAAGTGAGCCACCGGCTACTTGCTGGCCTGAAGTTAGCATCCTGGCCAGGTGCATTGTGGGTCTGCGGGCTCACTGTCTGACTCCATCCTTGTAAAAGCGTGCATCTTGGGGCAAATGAAATATTTGAGCCGTGGCCAGGATCACCACAGACTGGTAGAATATTTGGATTAGGTTGAAATATCTCCTTTGTTAAGTAAGCGTAGAGAAAAGCCACTCAGATGACCTCTGGTGGTAAATGTACATTGGATACTTTTTTGCATACCAAATTTCCCTTGTCATGCATTCCCTGAATGCTTCAAGTTAAATCGTCAAATGCATTTTTAGAGAACGGATAATTATATCCAGCAATTGCCCATTAAATATTTCATAGTAATTCAAGAGGAATTGTTTGGATTTTTTTTTTTTTTTTATTAATCATTTTTATTTACGTGATTTTAAGTAACTCAAGCGAGAGTTTTGTGTTTCAGCTGTGTGTATTTTTTGGAAGTTAGCTATTCTCTGCGGTACTACAGCCCCCACCAAGAAAAGGAGATTTAGGATAGATGGAATCGTGGATGGATGAATTGTTGGACGGCTGTTCATTGTAGTGACCTGCTTGAAGGCTCTTTAAACACCATTGACTGGGCCTTGATCCTTTGAGTTTTTGGTCACAATCCAGCTTCTAGACCAGCAGTCTGACTGTGTGTCTAAGAAAGACATAACATTTCACTCCCAATATGTCACCCCTATTGACAAAATGCATGCTGTTTTCAAGAATTTTGGCTAACTTTATAGACTTAGAATTTTAGCGGACGATCTGATATGCTTGTTGACATAGTTTTGTTACCTGCAGTTCAGGTACCGTAAAATAACTCGAGAATAGGGTAATTTAGATATTACACATGAGACATGGCCCAGTTTGCATTAAGTGAACTTAGACAAAAGTTTCAGTATTCAGACTATATTATGCTATGGTTTAAATGTTGCCATGTGAATTTCTGAGACTGCCCACGAGGCAGTTAAATTACATTAGCAGAGGGTGATTGATGGGACTGAGTTGGAGGTACAAATTGCTGACAGGCTTTACAACTCTTCAACCATTCAAGTAGAGGAACCTGGCTGTAGCTCAGTACTCAGCGGCCATGATGACCACAGTCACCTGAATTCTGGGCAGTCCTCCTTGCACTGGTAGGCCTCCTGGTAGCCTTGACAGGTCTGACCAGACTAATTAAGGTGTTATGTTCATCCCACAGGATCTGAAAGCTCTTCTGAGATCTTCACCAGCAGTCACAACACACTCGGAATCCCGTGGATTCAGATTGCCCAACCTGATGCTTATCAAACAGTAAGTGACCGTCCTGACCTGTTACATATCACATTGCAACCATGCAGGTCTCCATTTTGGAGGCACAGTTGTTTGCCTTAACAAGCAGGTGTACCCAATAAACTGGCCACTAGGCGTATGTCTAGCTGATATCAACAAACACCAGTCAGTGTCACATGCACGTAGCCTAACTTCGATATCATCGGGATGTGAATTAGTATTCAGCCGATTTCTGTGACTTTTCACTCAGAACACCTTTAAGGCCAGTACACGGGATGGTATCAGAAACACAGCAGCAAGGACTAAACTTTTAGTCACAGAACGTCAGATGAACTTGAGAGCAATTAACAGACTTTACTGCACTGTTGAAGGAAGCATTCAGTGGGGTCTTTTTTTTAAAATAGCAGTGCTCTTTTCCGTTCTGTTGGACGAGTATCTTATCATATATTCCCAAAGCTCTTATCTCACTGGAAATCGGTGAAAGAGAGGCTTCCTGGTGGTCCGGGTCGAACATTTCTGTGTTAGCCACCCTCTTCTATGCCTTTTCACAGCCCACCACACAGCAGGATGTCTTGCAACGCACCGCAACACATCTGCGAACGCCGGGCAGAGAAATACCAGGAAGACAGTGGACCGCGTCCTTTCCGACACAGCTGGAGTGGCTAAAGAAAAGATGGAGGGGGGGGGACAAGGAAGGCTTTAGAATGACCTTCTTTATTGTCAGAGCAGGTTGGGGGCAGAGGGCATTTCACTCTGCTTTCTTCTCTGACCGAAATTCTTTAATTGCATGCAGTGACAGGAATGCAAGATGAGCAAAACAAATTAGCATATAATTTGCCACTGAAAGTAAAAATTAGCAATGGTGTAACAACACTAATACTGTATACAGAATATATGCAACTAAAGCAGCTTTTTTTTTTTTTTTTTGAAATATTCTTCTGCAGCTGAGAGGTAAGTGACATTCAAACAGCCGAGTTCACAGCTATAAGTAGCAATTTTGCTGGGACTTAATCCAGATTCTCCATAGGCCAGTGTCCTTAAAGGTACAGCAGGAGCTTCCGGCCCACTATCTTCCTACAACAAACAATGCATGGAATATTTTGATGCCCCCCCCCCCCCCCCACGCTCCTTTCTCGTTCTTCCTCTGACTCTTGTTCTTTTTTTGTTTGCTTGACACCTCATAGTTGTTTCTACTCTTTGGCGCGTCCT
>JAACJT020000095.1:1334675-1345170 GCA_009936485.2 Gymnarchus niloticus | reverse complement strand
CCCCCTGCATTGTGACCCTACTGTGCATGTCAGCCCTGCCCTCTGACCCCTGAAGGATGGGTAAAAATAAGCAAAAACCATAAGAGCTAAACCCCCTTGCCCCCCCCCCCCCAGCTGGACTAAACTCCCATGAGGGCGGTACGATCAAGACAAGGCAGAAGCAAAAGTGAAGGTGAATATTCCGTACCGCCTATGCGGTACACTTACTCTGGGGGGCACGGTTCCGTGTTGCAGGCCCTCTGATTTTCCGGGGGCTTGCTGTCTGGATCGCAGTAGCTGTTCTGCACCACGGAGTTGTCATCCAGCCTTTTGCAGACCACCTCCTGCTTCTGGGAACCTGTTGGGTCGAGATGAGGACACATCAGACGGCCTGTCCACCTGTACGCTGTCCGCTTTTTACTCATTCCGAGACGTCGGTTTGCAGGCAGGAAGGAAACGTGAAACCCTGGCCTCACTGGCCGGCTCCCAAGGCCCCAAAGCTCATGCTACAGCAGACTCAAGACTCAGATGGTGAGAAGAGGAGTGGAGAGCCGCACGAGATCTTTAAAGAGGAGATGATCACTCTGGGTACCTTCCCGGGGGGGGGGGGGGGTTTATCTTTTCTGCATAAAAAAATACAAGATGGGCACCAAGGGTGTATCATACAAAGCCAAGATCTCAGGTAGCTTCCATCCATCCACAGTAAAGAACCCCATTTTGAGTACCCAGGTGTGAGGTTAAACCATCCCAAAAACACAATCAACTGGAGCAGTTGAGTTAGTAAAGGCTTAGGAACTTGGTAAAGTTGTACTTAACAGTAATAAAATAGCCAGTAGTCAACGTCAAGAAACATTTGACAGACGGCTGTACTTGACATTTTTCAGTGGTTTACTGAAATTCCTGTGCCAGCAATTGTATTTAAAATTTAGCAAATACTTAAGATACTTTTTGAAGTCATGTCAATGCTTGGAAGGAACGACACAGGCCTGCAATTTTTGGGCAAACAAAATGTTTCAGTCATTTTTCAGCAAACATTTAATTATGGTGGCAGAGTTAGGAGGTTAAATTATACAGAAGACCAATTCTGGGATATCTTTCATCTGTAAAACAGTTGTACTGGTAAACCAACCGAAACGCTTAGGATTAAGTTCATACAAATTATACAGTAATAATGATGCACCAGTTGAAATCTGGAAAGTATCCATTCTAGCCCTTAAATCTAAGAGATGGTTGAAAAGCTTCAGGACACCAGGCACCTAAATAAAATCACTTTACATTTCATATTCAGACTGTACGGCAGTAAGAATCGCACAGTCTCTGAACACTTTGAGTCCCGTTTTCTCGATTGTTAGCTCTTGGATGGGTGAGTACATCTGAGAACAGTCGGTACATGAGGGACGCCTCAGGTTTCTCGGTAATGCACAGTTCTGCTCGTACATCTAAACGGACCCAGGAGCCAGTCTGCACAAGAAAGGGCCGACTCCCCAGTCGGTGAGGACACACAAATCTTCTGGTCTGTCACCAAGCCTGTATACCTGCAGCCGATGAAATGCTTGGTGCCTCCACGCTATGAGGTTTTTACCTTTAAATAGCCGCCTATCCAAGCTCTGAGATGGCAGGAGACCCTTACCGCTGGCGCAGGTGCTGGAGCATTCGGACCACGGCAGGTGCAGCCAGGAGAAGCCAACCTCGTTGTCCCCGCTGCCGGTGCGTGTGATGGGCACATTGAACCTGTAACTGATGCCTAGGTTCTGCTCCTGTAGAAGTACCTGTCGGGAGGAGGGGGTAAGGCTTAGGAGAGCGACTCACAAACCCCAGCTGCCCCGCCCGCCTATATATTTAGCAAGCACGCCTGCGGTCGTGCCGTGTTTATGTTTGAGTTTGAGAAGGAGAAGGGGATTATGGGAACGGAGTGCAGATCTGCGAGCCACAAGGAAATTACTTGTGGTGGATTGACTGGCCTTCTCTATTCCGGTACTTCTGTGAGGTCTGGTATTTTCAGCCTTAAAACTCAGTCAGAAGCCAGGATGGTCAAGGAAACCACGAGGCAGACTGATATAAATTTCTTAAAAATACATAGATGTGTGTGCGTGTATATATATATATATATATATATATATAAAAAGTGAGTTTGTGTCTGTCTGGCCGACTTATCCGAGCAAATTTTTTAATACATAAAAGTTCCCCAGGTGTAGGTTTTTGCATGAAGGCTGTGTAATGTTTCCATTTTAACTTCCTGCTCTGCTAGACCTTCTGCATTAAAGAGAAGCTCAAAGGTAATGTATTTAAAAATCCTGCCATTTAAATGAAACAAAAAATGGCTAATTTGTAATTGCAACTTTTTTTTTTTAACCCACAACATTAAACGTTAAGTAAAGCAGGCTATAAATAGGTTTCATGCCCTAGAATTTGCCGATTCTCATGCAGTCTTTCGCCATTTTACATTTTATTTTTAGGCAATTCTGAAATGTCAGCCGTCAGTTGTTGGCCCTGTCAGTGATCCATAGCTATGCAGAACATACAGACACGTCTTTGTGATATGGTTAATCAATCAGCAGTAAGCAGGCACGGCGGGGTTACCATGACAATGAGGTTTTCTGTAGTTGCCCCCACGGCTTCCAGTGATTCGGGTTCGTCTGATGGCCTCTTGTAGTGGAACGCCGTTCCGGCGATGTCAAACTTGCGGGGCCAGTCGATCGTCCACGCCCCGTTGATGTAATATTCGTCTGCCTCAGACTTCAATGCTGAAAGGCCCAGATTAGACGTCGTTAGGAAGTGAAGCGAGACAGGTGCCACTTCTGGCAAACAAAGTGGGCGGTCCCTATGCCGTGAGGGGCCGCCACCCCCGAGGCACCCTGGCGTAGCCAATGAGGAATTCTGCTCAGCCTGCCACACAGAAGGTTTGCGCCCTCGAATTACACCTTAAAGCAGTGGATTCTCAGGTAAAAACTGTGCTCCATTCTTCCCGTTGTCAAAACAATGGTCCCGTCTCCAACCACAACAAGTCTCTGAATATCCACTTTCTCACGTCTGAAACGCAGCCAAGTTGCAAATCACAACCAACCCCACTACTCTCAATATCCCTGCAAGCTTATCATTAGGAGTTGGACATGAATTTGTACTTTTATTAAGGAGTGGTAATCATGACTCATCAATTTTCCTATCCATTTCTAATCATATGGCCTTTCATTTTTACATCTCAGCAGTCAATAATAGGGAGCTCAGCATAGACTGATGGTCTTCCGGGAAAAACACCGACTGCATTGATACAGAAACCAAGAACTGTGAAGATGCACACTTGGCAGGAGAATGGTTTCTTAAATTCTGAATCACAAGATCATTCCAATGGACAATTTAATAAGAACGAGTCCATCCACATCAAACAAAGCATTTCTAAGCAATTCTCTGTCATTCCTAAAAGCAGCATCGATCAGAAATCACGGGTCCATGACAAACTAGGATTAAACATGCTTCAAGAGGCTGATGTTTGACGATTTGACACATTAAAGGTTACCCTTCATATTTTTCCCCGAGGTTCTGTTAATATTTCTGCAAAGCCAAATCCAAACCTGTCATGGTCTCAAAAAGCGACGGTCCCTGTGAAATTAACTGAACTTCAGTTGGCCAACATCTATGTTTGTGTTATGATTAGCCTAACCAAATCCACTTGTCTGACTGTTTAAATTACAGAGCTCAGGACCTTCGATGGTTTTTCTTCCTGCTGTATCAGTAATTCCAAAAAAACAACCCTTCTCCTTTGTCTTGTCCATTATAATCACTCAGTGCAGGGCACTCTGTCACAGTAACACAGATTGATAGAGACACAGTAAATCGGCTACCTCAGGCTGACTCCCTCTCCTGTGAGGCGAGGCCAGGCAAGGCAAGGCAACAGTGCAAACAGCACAAGGTAAGACGGTGGTGAATTGGGGTCTGTAATGGCGACCTGACCGGGAACCGTCACTCAGGACCGATAAACAGAAGACAGCGCGGACCAGGAGTACGTCTCCACTCTGACACGGTGCTACTTGCTAAAGGAGTGAAGTTACTATGACCAAGACATATATAGGGAAATACAACTCCAAAGCTGTTAAAGGTTCAATGTATCGGCATCATCTGGGTGAACTAATCCTGGTTAATTAATATCAACAAGTACAAAGGCATTCTTACGCGCGTTAAATATTTATATATTTAATATTTTACAGTATTTACTACTATGCACGGCTATTATATTCTTTCACATTATGCTGATCCATTTTGGTCTCACGTGTCCGCTTACCGATGTAGTTCTTCGAGACGGTCACCTCTTTGATCTCAATGTGGACGGATCCTCGTGGGATGTGAACGACCTCCATGTAGCCTGGAAGGCAATGAGATAGGAGGCTAAAGCCACACTGAGGTGAAGACCATTACAGTATGCCCTAAGACTGCCTGCAATGATGCATTCAAATCACTACCATTGTTGTGTCAACATCTTGGTCGAACCAATTTGGCAGAAACATTCATTCACTCGTGCAAGATCAAGTAGTCTTTCATGAAAAGGACATAAACATGGGGGAATCCCATTCTTTCTTTTCCAGATAACTTCCTACCTATAAAAAAAAAAAAAAAAAAAAAAAAAAAAACCACCGTCATACCTTGTTGTTGGCACCTTGACCAGCTAGTGGAACAGGCTGATTAAGCCATGTGCATTACTGGCACAGCCACAAGCAGTGAATGGACCATACCAAATAGTTAGTGACTTTCAACGTGGCACTAACACAGGATGACGCCTTCCCAACAAGTCAATTTGTCAAATTTCTGTCCTGGTCAATTGCAAGTGAAGTGTTTGTGGAGTGGAAACATCTCAAAGCAACAAGAATTCAGCTGTGATGTGGTAGACCACACACACAGACGGGGACCCGATCGTCCAACATTAACATCCAACACCACTAATGCTGTTAAGGTTGTATGGCAGCAAATCCCACACACAATAATACAACATTTAATGGAAGTTTTTCCCATAAGAGTAGAGGCTATTATGGTGGAAGAGCACACCCTTGGTTTTGGAATAAGATGCGGCACAGACAAGAGCCCATTGACTTTGGCCCATACAGTATATTCTAGTAAAAGCACATCTCTGAAGACTGAAGTGTGTTGCTTAGCAATACGATGCTATAACTACACAGGTTGAATCTAATTGCTTGTGATTACATGCATCTCAACTTGAAGGATTGTCACTGTCGCCATGGTTACGTGCAGGAGCACGTTCACGAGAAGTTTTGTGCCGGCCCGAAGGTCGGCTCCTGTGACAGACTGAAAATATGAATTTGGCAGAAATGGCTGTATTTCCCATGGTCTCATCGATATTAGAGGACATATCTTCCACGAAGCAATTAATGATCATCAAAGTTGGCAAGGCAACGAAGACACTGGTTTTCATGTCCTGAGCTGATACCCACCCTTAAAACGGCAGACATCGTTTCCATGAGCCGGTGGGTTAAGCCTAGCACCAGTAACCCACAATCACCTGCCCCCCCCCCCCCCATCTACTGTACCTCCTCTTGGGAGAGAATCATTGAAAAGTCCTTCAATAGCCTCGCACGTACTGCCGTCCCCTCCGCACACACGGCAACGGTCCTCCTTTGCATCCGAACCGAGGATGTTGTCACATCCCACGTGCTGAAAGGCAAGGATAAATCCGGTGTCATTGCAGCTGTCTGGAGGGAGGGAAGCATTCTGAGGGTAAACTTACACACACACACACACACACACACACACCACTGCGGAGCAAAAACTGAATTACCCTCTCAGGTGACCAGCACGCTAAAAGCTGACAGTGTGATACAGAAGGCCGTAATGTTTTTTAACACAAAGCATTGCACACTTGGGTAACATTACAAAGTCAACTGCATACACACACAGATCGTTATTTTTCCAGACCGACAGATACATTATATAAATTTTACATTCTTCAGAAATGACTAGGGAAGAAGCAAAGTGACAGGCTGAACTTGAAACAGATTCTCAAAACAGAGACGAGGTTTCCGATTTTTAACCACTGTGCCATTTTGGGTGAAGTGAAGCTTTGGAAATGCTGTTAAAAACAGTTTTCACGATGATTTACAGCAACATCTGTAGAAAAAGTGACAACACCTTCCTCACATTTCTGAAAAAGCATACAAACACACAATCCACTGGAAAACTGCCCAACCGGGACACGAAATCTACAGAGAAAGCTGTAGAACGGGCAAACTATGACTTACAGTCACAAGGTGACAAAGATCTTCACTGAGTCACTCAGGAGAAGAGCCAATGACACCAATATCAAACTTGAAAAGAGAGAAACACCACATCTCATCTGGGATCGTCTGCTGAACCAATGACTCCCCAAAAATCATCCATCTCTGCTACCTAAAAACCTGTTCCATCGCTTACCTCGGGCTGAGAGGCTGTGACACACAGATACACACAGAAAAATGTCAGGCTAAAACCCCATTCAGAAATTGCTATGCGTTTCTATTTCTCCACTTACAATCTATTTTTTATGATGTCATGGTTGAATTTAATAGACAAACAGAACTGTCTTTGACTTTAATTTTCCCATAATTCTAGCCAACAGACTTCCTAGCCAAATGTAGAAACAATTCCAGCAGGAACTGTGGGAACTCTGATAAGCCTTAGGGAGTGATTTACCCATGGTGCCCTGAAAGTCAGGTGACCAAAACACATTTGTTCCCTTCTGCGGGCTCAAGGCTCTTGTTTGCACTTACTGCCATCATGTTCCAGCGTCCGCCCTGGCTGATTAACCCTCAGATAAGGGCTCGCTGTATTTTGACAAAGCTCAAATGTGCAGCAGGGAATCGCAAGAGCGAGGGTTCGAGCAAACATTCTACCCTCCCACCCTTTGCCAATTTTCCACTCAAGTTTCTTCCTGCCTGGCAGACGAATCGTAAAGACCCTTTACAAGGATAAGCAACCCCTTGACCGATGTAACATGACAGCTTAATCAGCATGATACATCTGCTCTCCAACTCAATGATTTTCTAAACTAACCTCTTGTATGTTTCAAAGCCCATGAACTACCTAATTACACATTTTGGACATTTACCGATGTAATATCTCCAATGTAAATTAATTTCAATTTACTTTTTATTGATAGAACAAGTAACCAGAACATCCATTTCAAATTACTTGCATATTCTATCAATTCAGGAGCAACAATTCAGCTGTAAACACCATTTTATTAGACATAATAATGAAACTACATGCCTTGACGACAGAAAGTCACTAAAGCTTATTTTGTGCAAGCGATCACGTTTCAGTAACAGGCAGTCAGATGGAAACACATGACAACCATATGGGGAAGTGTGGGAGGGTCCACGCACACCTCCCTAAGCCAATCAGGACGGCCCATCTGCACCTTGCACTCTCCGTTGATGCAGATGTCCAGGGAGTCGGCCTGACAGCGGGTGCCATCTATCACAGCCGGAGAGCGCTCCGTGTAGAAGTTGTAACCCTCGGCCAGGCAGTTCAGGGCACAGGACTTCACACCACCTGTCGCAAAAAAAAAAGTGAAATTCGAGCTCGTCCAGCATATCGGCGTAAAGACGACATCACTGCAGATAGTCACGGGGTTAACTCTGGGGCACTGTGGCAAATGAGCAAGGGCATTATTGAACACTGCTGCTGGCCTCTAATAAGACGTACAAGGGTTAAGGGGTCAGAAACACACTTCAGGACAAAGAGGTCTGAGTCATAACCTGGCCTGACATCAACACGGGTCTACAATGCCAGACATAGCACATTGGATCCCTGCAATTATTACAGCTTCTGCTAAAGATGGATCCTTTGTTTTGTCTCTGAATCTTAGTCTACAAGTTTTCTGGAAGCCAATTGCACTTTATAGTGCTTTGCAAAATGTTCGATAAGTCAAAATGCGACATTATTTGGTGGAACATAAATCTCCTCCAAGGAGACTTAAGAATAGGGCCATCGTCTCAAACGTGTTGTTTTGTTCAGCTTATGTAATGCAAACATGGATTCCTCTTTGGTAGATTCACCATAAATACCAAGTACACTAAGAAGTTAATGAACGGTACAGAAAGCACAAGAGCGATCTCTGTCCAACTGATGGTCTTGATCTTCAGTGTCTGTGGTTGACCGAGAAACCATACTGGGAAGACCCGGACACATCATGCTCCGGCAGAAGTGGTCCTCATCCCTCAGAACACCAACATTTTTCGAAATGAAGGTCCACAGACCACACAGTGCAAGAGTGCATAGTGTACAGAGAGGTACAGAAGACCCAAAAATGTCTTACAGGCATGCCTGCTCTGCTGTAGAGGGATAAACACAAAAGACCTACTGTCACGGGGGACTAGACGACTGCTGGAACTCACCTCCAGTGTATGGTTTCCAGTTGTAGTACTTTCCCCGGAACGGCATGCTATCAAAGTCAGCACACTGCTTCTCTCGGAAGTCACGTGACCCCACTGGACAGGCCTGAAAAAGAGAGAAGCCTGCTAGCCTTTCATGTCAAAAGGCCGCGCGCGACTAAAAATGGGCCTCTGTGGCAACACAGGACGCGACCGCACAGAGGCATTAAGAAGAACGTGTTTATCTTCAGAGGAATCCGTGTTTGGATGGGGATGAATTGTCCTGCTGATGTTTAAGTCTGTAATTAGAAACACAAAATGCTGAATTCCTGTTCATTAGTTATACTTCTCAGGGTTGGGATGCCACTTCTCACTTGGCAAGAGATAGAGGGGATGACATTAGGGGTGTCTTGAGCGCCTCTTAAACCAAACTATACTCTCCCCCCAGACACATAAAAGCTCAACAAACTCCAATCCACGGCCATATTTTAAAGACCATAAGTGTTTAACCACACTCAAAGCAAACGAGACACGACTGAATCCCATTAACACTAAGAGACACGTAACATGGAACGCAGTATTTTATGGGGATAACTAACTTTGTTGAGGTCCTCCGTGGTCCGGTCTAAGCACGTAACCAAGATAATTCTTCTGAAACCAACCTCAAGCAGACTCAATGACGTCTTGCGTAATGAGGGTCACTTCAACGAAAGGTGGAGACAAATGTTTCTCCTTAATGAAAACTCATTTCAAATGACTTGCCTGGTTAACATTAAGTGGGAGACTCTTCTGTTAATAACAGTCTGGGTTTATTTGCATGGCAATCCATCTACCCAGATTTTACCCTAGAGCCAAATAACGAGCCAAATCCTGTGGCTGTATCCATTCAGAAGCATCACTCACCACAGCAGTCAACGCAACAGCACGGCTTCAAACTCTCCCGATGTTCGACGGGAAGGAGGAGAAGAACGTGTTGAATCCACTAAGCTATCAATTAAATCGCCAGGTCAGAAGGCCATGGCAATTTAATATATCCTTATAAAGCCGGGAAGGGAAGTCCAACTGTGGGCATTCACAGCGTTCTGCCCAATAATGAACTTACGGGCCACCCCACCTCTTTGTTACTGCGCTTTCAATTAAGGGGTGACATTTAGCGCCACAAAGGCGTCCCAGCACTGGGCTTCTAAGGTCAGCCGCAGTCATGATGTAAATAGCTTGTACTCTTATGAAGCGACCACAGGGAGCCACTTGGGGGGGGGGGGGCGGATTACCTACATTGTTGTGAGGGAGAGAACAAACAGTGGTTAAGCTCCACTCTTCGGGGAACGACGGTTGCGGCGGGAACCCTGGGAAGCTGAGGGACGTCTTGAACAACTTGAGGCATAACAGACTGAGGCGTCCCACAGACGCTGCCCCCCACCACAGGGCACGTTGAAAATGTGAGAAGTACCCCTCGCTACAACCGCCTGGTCATTCTGAGGCTGGTCAGAAGGGTCCGCTTCAACCGGGGCCTCACACTCAAACCCGTGCTTTGCCAACACCGCTCGACTTTCCCTTCCACGGTGCTCCTGGGCCCAGAACCATTAAGACACGTACGACACGTTTGTGTTGGACGCCCGGCCTGCACAGTAATCAAATTGTGGCTTGGGTTGCTCTTTGTTTTCCAAGACAAACTTTCACTCGCTTGCTCAAACTTGTTATTTTAAGTTCGGTGAAGGTTTACCCCAGTTCCTGTGGCTGGCTCAATGCTGCCCTTAAGGAACATGGGCCACCTAGAGACACGAGGGTGCAAAACGGGAGCAGGCAGCCTCACCAAAATATTTACTCTCAGCAAACCAGGAAAACATGCAGCGTCATTTATGGTATGTGGTAGAAGGCACAGTGATGGCCATTCATCCAGGTACAGGCTCCTTCATCCATGCAGGTGAACATGCATGATGCTTGTAGCCTTTTAAATAGTATGTGCCTTTCGGAAACACCATGAAAACCAGTGATGGGACAAATTACTAGCATCAACTGGTTAGCTCGGGACGCTCCCACCCTCTGCAGGTTTTGAAGCCTCGTTTAGCACCAGCATCAATTAGTTAGTTCAGGACACTCCCACCATCTGCAGGTTTTGAAGCCTCGTTTAGCACCAGCATCAATTAGTTAGTTCAGGACAC
>JAACJT020000095.1:1319385-1334575 GCA_009936485.2 Gymnarchus niloticus | reverse complement strand
CACTCCCACCATCTGCAGGTTTTGAAGCCTCGTTTAGCACCAGCATCAATTAGTTAGTTCAGGACACTCCCACCATCCGCAGGTTTTGAAGCCTTGTTTAGCACCAGCATTGATTGGGTAGCTCAGGATACTCCCGCCCAGCATGGGTTTTGAAGACTCATTTGTCCCATCAGTAATAAAAACCATACAGCTGCAAATACCACAGCAAGGGTGCAGGCCGCTTGGCGAAGGAAATCATATCGCAACGTCTCTTGCCCACACCTGGATTTAGTCAAGTGGCATGTTTTTACACAGTGCTGGGGATGACAGGCTCAAATGTCCATTCAGTCGTTTATTCCAGCTAGGGCGGTTTTAGCTGAACTTGAATCCCGCTGACTTGTATATCAGCCAACTCCTTGTGATTACTAAAGGCATGTGGGCTTTACACACAGCTTATTGCAATTAATTATGAATTAAATTAAGAATAAACAACCAATCAATCTAATGTTAGTCACTCTGCTTCTGTGTTTTGTATCTGAAAGTCAGGGCTGTGTCCTTTAAAATCTTTCAAGTTATTCCTCAGAGGTCGAGTGTCCCATAGAGATTACCCCCCTCTACACAGCCAAATAGGTGTGGTTAGTAATGGTGGCTCTAGACCACTTTAAATATGGGAGCCAAATGTCCTGATGGAGGGGCACATATGGGAAGGGGGGGGAAGACTTGCATAGCCAGAATTAATAAATAAAAGCTCATTTATGGGGCCACTAGAGGGTCCAGGACTACTAATGACTGGCCTCCCTGGGCACCCCCTAGAACCACTCCTTGTAGTCAAGCATGATCCAGTATGAATGCAACGCCACGAAGATTCACCTGCTCTTCACACAAAACAGTGGGAGATTAGGACCTTGACCCATGATTCTGTGGGTGTAAAACACGAGTAAATCACACCTGACCCATAGAGGAAGGACACAGAGGTGGAGCAGAGAAAGTGGACTCACATCCGTGTTGCATGACCTGTAACGCTTCCTCTCTCCAAGACAGTACTTTCCTCCACCTGAAGGCCTGGAACAAATCAGAATGACAAAGATGAGTGATCTGTCTTCTGCTTCACACAGGAAGATTCAACACCACTGTGCTGACCCTCATCAATGTTGGTCCATTTCTGCATGCATTTGGACCAGCCAGTCAATCTGGCATCTCCCAGTACCGGCAGCTCCTCTCAAAGGCACGAATAATTCGCTTTTGTTTTAGCCTTCTTAGATTAAAATTTTACCCATAAAATTGGACTTTTATGTAGGAGGGAAGTGACGGTCAAGACTATGGCCGAATCCCAGACGGCCTTCACCAGAAACAGTCTCCTTTACCCATTACCCTCGTCCTCCATGTCCAATGGTGACATCCTGAGTTTTCGGGATCCTAAAAGAGGGCGGATCAAAGCCTGAAATGTTTTTCGCACAAACCATCCATGGTAAAACGTGTACTGGACTGTGACTGAAGGTCCGGCAGAGGCAGCGTCTACCTATGAATACATCGTCTGGTTTTACGGACTACGTGTGTGCCGTTTTTGCTCATCACACGTTTAGTGTATGAGCGGAGCCAATGACGTTTTCACTGTGGATGGGGCCAGGGATGACAAAGCTCACCCATCCAGTCACACTGGACCCAGGCTCCTCTTTAAGAAGTGCACAGGAAGCACAATCCAGTAGATCCTGGAGATTCACTGCTGACTGTATTTACCACTACTGAATACAGACAAGAAAATCTGTCCAATTTTCCAGTTCCCAAAGGTCTAACAGCATCTCAGGGGCTGGTACAACTTCGGAAAACTATGTCTTTCCTTAGTTTCTGACACTGTATTTAAAGGGACAGTTTAACCAAAGAGCATTTGCTCTCTGAAGAATGATGATGTTGTAATTTAACATGACTTGCTCATCTCTTCTTGTTCCCGTGTTACACATTTTCAGAGAATATTTGTGACTGGGATCCAGACTTCTCGCTCTCCCTTGGGTTGCGGTGGTCTGATTGCATACTGGGCTCGCTGCGGTCTGTGCGTTTCGAACGTTGCAATTCGAGTCACATAACGCAACCTACCTGTGGTCATTAAAAAAAACACGTACGTATAAAACGATAGTAACTATTCTGCATTAAGAGCAGACCTGCACTCTAATGCTCCGAGGCATCTAGAAAAGCCTGCCAACACACAAGTTAATGTTTGCTCAACGTTGTTATTTTTCTTTAAATTAAGGACAGAATGTCTAAATTTATCGTTATTCTGCCTTTTTAAAAAAAAAAAATCAAGAACAATTCTGCTTCAGTACTGGGAAACATTATCTGCGTTTTTTTTTTTTCCTCCCCGCTCTCATGTTTGGTGACCGATGTAGGGGCTTCCCAGCTGCCCGGGGAATCTGCCCACATAGCAGCCATCATTTAATGGTGCTTTTCGGCCCTCAGGTGTCCAGAGTACGGCCATGGGAAGGCAAACGTTCACGAATGGCTGCCTGGTGCCCTTCTTGTAAAGTGTCAATTCAGGCATCAAGTTGGCCAGTGGGGCTTGTCTGGATCCATAAAGTGAACATCCCATGGAAGCCAGGAGTTCAGCGCTGCCTTTGGGGTGTCGGCGGCAGCTTGCCCTCCTGGGGATTGGCACAGGGCGGCAGGGGTAGGTCTAATGAATGTTTTCCAGGCCTGAGCAGCCAACATGATCCGGTTTCCTCCGTACATTCTCTCTCAGGTGTCATGCATTATGTTGGCCACACTTTCTCCGCTGTCTGAGGCCAGGCCTCCTGGTCAGGCGTTTCCACACCCGCCGAAGCTGAAATCCTAACTCTACCAGAAACCCGTCCACATCCAGCCCTCGCCCATTCTTGAGAACGTCTCTCGAGCTTTCCCAGGATAGCCGTACGGAACCACACTGATGGACTCCATTGCACCACAGTTGAGAGCGAGAAATACTCACTGTTGATGGACTGCCATTAATCTGTGCAGAAGGTGGAGCTGGAGCCAATCTCTGCCAGCATAAGGCACAATGCTGGGGTACACTCTAAACACTCACCATAGCAAAGTGGTAAGATGATGAATGCATTGATGGGATATGCAATGAGGTCAGTAACAGACTGACCTTTCTGCGGTTTCCTCCAAGACAAACAATGCCAGAATTATTTCCTACATTCTTGGTATCACTGGGGACTTCCCTGTCCCTCTCTTTGTTTGGGCCATTTTTGTTTTGGAAAACGCTTAAATTAACACAGCACAGCTGGTGCCCTGATTACACCTCCGCATTGGAAGCTTCCATTGTGAAGCGGTGTAGGGGTTTGGCTTTCAGCTCAAATCTATGCCAGAACTGTGCCAAAGACTGACGCCAAGTATAACAGACCATCGAAGCTAGTATTTAATCAGTGAGACAAAGGTCTTAATTCGCTGTAACGATAGGAATTAAGGTACAGTATAAATTAATTTGATTGACACAGTGCTTTATCTTAACGTCCAATCACATTAGACGGAAATAAAAATCGACAAGAAAGTCAAACGTGTGGTTTCATCCCAAGAAAGTACAAAAGTAATACAATTTGATTGATCAAAAGAGTGACCATCACACAGTACTGAAGCCATCTTGGTGGAACATCTGCATTCAGCAAGCTTTCTCCTGAAGAACAGAATTGCATTATTTTTAAATTCTCATTCTGAAACCTTATTTTCAAATCCAAGTCTGTGTGAAAATCTTTTTCATCCTGACACTAATATGGAAGACATTCACTTCTGTGAAACACAGGCCTGTGAAGTCATGCTGTTTTCACGTCTGCCTTGCTCACAGCTTGTTTCGGTAACTCCATGAACGACCTGATCATGTGCATTGCGACCCAAGAGCGGTAATACATTTTCTCCGTCCGGGCGCTCGGCGTCGCCCTCTGTGGTGAAAGGGGGTGTGGTACAGGCACGTAAACAGCTAGCAGAGTGGTGGAGATGGAGAATAATTTCCAGCAGGCATGGCGGGCGGTCTGAGATATTCGTCTCACTTCAGATACATACGCTGGGCTGTCGCAGTGCCGGACAGACGACGAAACTCCGCCACCACAGGTCCGGCTGCACTCCCCCCACAGAGACCAGGGGCCCCAGTCACCATCCACACTCTGGGGCCACGTGCCGAAGGGGACGCACTCTCCCTGGTAACACCACTGGAAAGGGGGGGGGGGGGGGTTGATGGTTTATCATGATGTCCACGCAAGATGACATGAATCATAAAACTGCACGACCACCACTGTCATCATAATCATGAAGCGCTCTACAGTACTGACGTTCTTCTACCACAGTCACACACCGAGATCCCCACAAACTGCCAGATACTAAATTAACTCGTCGTCGAGGCTTTCGTGACTGCAGCAGTACGACTCTTACTGGCTATGGGAGTGTAGCTTCTGTTATTGCGAACTAGCAGCTAATCGTTAGCTAAATTACGAGTACTGTTACTGTAGCTAATTAGAAGCTAATGCATCTCTTTGGAGTAATGGCCAAGCATCCACTCAGATAGCCGATTTTCCGCGTTTTTTTTTTTTTAAATTGTGTCTTCTCCAGACAGTGCATTTTTATTCGGCCAATTCAAATATAAGCCTCTGAATTTTACGCACTTTGAAAATTGCAGCGTACGAACTTTAGCGTTGCCAAAACTGTTAATGAAAGCTGCGATTATGTCCGCAAAGAGAAATAGTTCACATTATATAACACTGGTGTGTACTTAAAGATTTTACACAAGATGTTTTGCTAATAACTAACGGCAACTAATTCACAGCGAGCAGCAGCAAACAGAGCTACCTGCTAAGCTTGACCCTTCCTTAACACAGTCACCGATGTAACCAGGCCAAAAAAATTATTAAAAAAATAAAATAAATAATCATCTCTGGTCAGAGACAGGTTTATATCAAAAACACATCACCCTAACATCTTCTTGCTGAGGCCAGAAACTACAGAGGGTACGATAGTACAAATCTTGATCTAAATCTGTTTTCACATTTAGCCACGTTTCTGACGACACCCCCTGAACAGAACGTACATGTGAACTGTAATTCACACTGACACTGTAAAGGATCCCTCCACACCCTATACTGAATGAAACTCTATTACATACATTACCCATATTAACTCACTGAAGGTAAAACCAAAAGCACTCTACCTTTCTTTGAAACCTGACTCATGATGGAATGTCACCTGTTATTCTGTAAATTAACTCTGTATTTACTTCCAAGGTCCTCTGCGGTGCTTTGAGAAAAGGCCTTGTAATCCATTTACTATCTACAAACAAACACCTGGGTCAGTAGGTTAAGGCTATGCTCCCCCCACCCCCCGCACCCCAGAGACAGATTCCTGACTAGAACAATTCACTCGTTGACCTCATGTCATCTATCACCCTGAAGCATAGGGCTGATCTGGGAACACTTTATAAACAGGATTAACACATCTGGGGTGGGGTGACAGCCAGGCAGGGATGCCAGGTCCGCTGCCTGGCAGACCCTAAATAACCCAAAGCACCAGCTTATCTGAGGATGGCTGACAGACAAATGTTATGTGCTACCTTCCTTTCCCAATCAGCAACTCAGAGTCTATCGTTTTCCTGTCACCTGTCTACATTTGGCTTCCTGATGGCTTCCTCCACCCATGAGCCGAGTTTAGAGGACACGCCCACTGAGCACAATCCCAAACACATCAGGCAATGAGGTCACGGCACCGTTGCCAGGGAATCCTGGTGACAGACGACAGGATGACATGTTTAACGAGAGGCAGTCCAGGGAAATGGTCTGCGACATCTCCACATGAATTAGCCGTTACGAGTGCTTCCAATTTGGAAAAAAAAGAATTTAATTTACTTCATCAGTCAGCTTTTAAATAGCTTCATCCTGTCGGCTGTATCTGCAGTTGTTTTCTGTAAACGAGCACTCTGATGCAGATACAGCAATCAAAATTTCCATCCCAAACTTATGGAAAAAACTCTCTGTCATTTAAATTATCAGTGGAAAAATAACTGGCAGGGTTAAGTTGAAAAACGTAAAATCCATGACAAGAGACACAATGCTCCAAACGTCATGATTTTTTTTTTTTTTTTCTTAAGTCAAAAAAGGTGCAGCCATTGGCAGCAGTAGAAAGCTCTGGTGCAGCATGCTTCTGGAAAAGCAAACATCGCTATGAAGACAGTGAGGATCCAAGGGTCCAGTTCAGGGACATAAACACCAGAACGAGATCTGTGGAAATCTTCCTACTTACAGTATACCCACAAATTTAGACATTTGCCGTAAGAGAGGAGATTACAATAAGAAAAATAAGTGAAGCTTTAAAACAAAAAAAAAAACACACCTTTGCTTATATCAAATGCAGTTATGTGTTCTTAATATCACAGTGAGCTTGAAGCAATCCAGGAAAGTATTTAAGGGTACAAGTTGAGATTAGTCCAATGGGAGGTTTGATAATTAAAGGGAAGTGACGATCCCAGGCAGAACAAGGAAAAAAAAAAAAGACAGTAGCCAAAGCGCACACATTAATGGCGGTCTTCATCTTTGATTAGACATTTCCACTGATCTGCTGTTAACGGCTATTCAGGCGCCGACAGGAGGCTCCTCAAAGTAATCCACCGCCTCCTCATCGCCTCCTAGTGGTACAGCCATTTCCTCAAACCTCAGAATGCATCATAAAGATTGCTTCAGCAATATTAAGCCTGCAATAAATTATGCAGCCTAATTCATGGGTGATCATGCATTTTGACCTTTTGACTTTGAGGCTCCTTGACGCTCAGAGACATAATGATGACTTTGAAAGAAGACCAGACTAGCTAAATAAACACAAAACTACAGTAAGACTCCTTGTTGTTGTATGGTTGAAGCTGGAATACACTAAACTCTGGTCATGATAAAGTTCAGCAAGCCTGATACTCCAGAGATACAAATTTACCCCAACTTTATGGTCTTTAGACTGGGAGGAAAGTGGAACTCACAATTTAACCCACGCAGGAACAGTGACCTGAGGCCAAAGTTTGTATGCCACAAGCCCAAAAATGTACCACATCTTAGCAAACATAGCTGTATGGCAGTTTCTCTCACATGTGAACCTCCTGATTACAAATCAACATTACCAAAGCAAACTGTAATTCTATCAAGGACACTAGCTCATTGCAACGAACAGGCAATCGAAGGGTGTCTGGTGTTTAAGTCTGTCGAGTCCTCCAGAAGTACACTCTCAAGCCTGGAACAATGATCATTCGTACATTTAAAAAAAAAAAAAAAAAAAACACGTAAAATCAAAAAGGGGCTGCCATTTGGTTTTAATGGCGCCGGGAGAGGACAAGAATATTCCGAGAATGACATCTCTCCAAGGACAGGGTGTCTGCGGTCTGGTAACATTTTAGCCCCAGTGTGTGACTATATGTTGCCGGGCAACGCCACGTCACGCGGGTAAGAGCTCCATGATTCATACGGTGGATGGCTACCGACTGACAGTAATAATTGGACTGGACATCAGTTTGTCACTCCCTGGGGCAAAAAATTATTTATTTAAAATCAATAAATAAATAAGGGATGCCTCAGCAGATAGCACTGTGGCCTCATGCTTCCAGGGTTGAGGGTTCGAATACCACCTTCATTCTGTGTGGGTTATGCAGAGCTTACGTGTTCTACCAGTATTCTGTGAGTTTTCTCCAGGTGCTACAGTTTCCTCCTGCAGTCCAAAAACCTGCAGTCAGGCAAACTGGCATTTGCTCATAGTGTGTGCGTGCATGTACCCCAGCCCTGTGATGGACTGGCACCCCAGCCAGGGTGTACCCCAGCCTCGTGCCCTGTGATGAACTGGCATCCCATCCTGGGTGTACCCCAATCCTGCGTCCTGTGCTTCTGTCTCTGAGTTATTAGGCTAGGCTCCAGCCCCCTCTGGATAAGCGCTTAATGGATAAGCTGATAAATAGCTAGATAAATAAGTGAAACCCACACTGGCTTAACCCAGCGCTCAAGTGTTGTCTGGGAGTCTAAACACACCTCACCACCCTGAAAGGCTTCCCCGGGCCAGGCATTAACGAGGGGTGAGGGGTGACAGCTCAAAAAACGTGGCCATTCTTCCCCATCTGGACGTCATGCGGGCTGTGACAATGGCACCGTGATCTCCGTTAGAGCCGTCTCTAAGACCACGAAACATGAACCGATGCCCCAAGCTCAATTGTGTCCCCAAATCCCCTTTGCGTGAGCAGGCCCTGGGAATGAGGGTCCAATTCCCAAGTCGAGCACAATTGGATTAGCGGGAATGCCCACCGTTGGCCAGGCAACTGCACTCCTACCGCCAGGGCTGCTTCACCACCGCGGAGGACGCCTACCTGCCCCTACCAGTCTCCCGCGGACAGCACAGAAAAGGCATCAGACATCACAGCTTCAATTTAAAAACAGCTGCCATTAAATCGCTAAGCTGCGAGCAAAGTTTTAATGTCTACTTTAACGGCAGCGCTTTGAAATTAAACAGGAAGCTTATTATTTGTTGTTATTAGGTTTCACCGGGCAGACTGTTCAAAGACCCCCCCCCCCCGGTCACAGATTTCCGCCTCCCAAGTCTTTTCGAGCGACCTCACGCACCCGAGGGCCCGGGGTCACTGAGACCAGTGCCCAGGCTGACTCACCCCCTTCTCGATGCTGCCAGTCTGGCACAGGGTCCCCTCCGCGGCAGGGATGCTGTTGGTGACACAGCGGTTACTTTTGCTAAGGCACCAGAGCTCTCTACACACTTCCTAGGAAAGAAGGCAAAAGCAAGTTGGTCAGAATACATGGAAACGACGCTGAGCTGCAGAGAGGGCAGCCAAGCACGGCACAGCAAATGAACCGGCATTGAAGCCCTTCTTCCATACGGCTTTTAGGCTGATGAAAGATTACCTCATTGCCTCACCGCAGTGTCCTTGGGAAGAGTACTTTACCTCAATTGCCTAAATAGCATTAAAATAAACACTGGCAAATTTGCTGTGTGCATTTATTCAGGAATAGGATTAAGCAGAACTCTTATGCAGATCTTAAAGGAGCTTAGAACCTTTATCTTTGCCAGGGTTTGCGCGGTTTGCCGAAGGAGCAGCCCGTCTCTGTGTATTGCTGCTGATCTGGCACCAACACAGATAATTACCTCGCACCACTGATTACCCTCCGAGGCGGGAACTTTGTAAAAACCAACAACAGCTTTTAAGTGCCGTCGTCTTGCTCAGGTCGAAGCGTACGTTTGTGGAGGAAAGAGCGATAATTAGGATTTAAAGGCAGCAAAGCAGCTGATGTCTGGTTGTACCTGGAACGAGCGAGCGACATTCAGCTCGATCAGCGCAACGACTTTCGGCCGTAGTTTCGGGGCCTTGACTGACACCTTGACTGATGAACCTGCACGTTGGGTTTGTGCGGTCTTCCCTGCTAGTCTGAACTCAGAATTAGTCACTGGAGGGGGGGAGGGTGTACGGTCACCCCGTTTGCTGCCGGCCCAGTCGGAATAAATAAAGCGGTTAACAGGGAGAGCGACACAGCCTTCCTGCACAGATGTTTTTAATAAGACCTCCAGCACACCACCAAAAAGCCTTGGCCAGCCCTCAAGTCACCCAGACATGGTAGTGGTGCCGAGGGGGTCCGCAACAGATCCAGCTCCAAGTCCCCAGCAGATTCAGCTATTCTATTAAGAAACGCTAATGGAATGTTGACTTTGTTTATCACGCTGTCTGCTTCCCATTTGACTTTTTTTTTTTTGTTGGTGTTGCTGATTCACTTGGGATTTGTTTACATCCCAGGCTTTGGTTCATAGTCGTACACGATACCGTTTATTTAGCGTTTATGGTCTGCGGTGTGCTGGTTGCAAATTAAAACGCTCGACGAGCAGTTGTGCAGAGAGGAAATGGTTCATGCAAAGACTGAACACAGTCCAGGCGTACCTGACAAAACCTTCCAGTCTTCTTGACACTGCACTCAAATTAAACCTTGAAAACATTCTCTCTGTTCTGACCATAACCAACCAGGTTCCGATTATGGCCATCTTCACGGCAGTTCTCTATTCCTTTACCTTCATACTTCTGGATGGTGACCCTTCTCCAACACTGAGTATGTACTTGGTCTTTGAATTGAGCCCAGAAACAAATGCCATTACTCTGGGTTACCCCTAAGGATTAGCAGCTACTATCAAGCGGCTAACGAACCTTCATGCCGTATTCTCTACAAAATCTCTGCCCATTACACGGCCATCTATGATCTTGCACACAAGTGCTGTATTTACCTTCCTCGGTTTCTCCGTCACAGAGGTGTGCTATGCGGAGATGCAAATCAGCTGGTGTTCTCTTTCAACTTCCCATACGTTGCCTGTAGTTTATGTCCCCAAATGAATTACTTTATACTTGACGACAATATGACCAAAAAGTGTTTTTCTTAGCATAAGATAACCCATTTCTACACTTCCAAAACATTGCTGACGATATATCGTATGTTTCAGACAGGCGTCCTTTCTGATAAATCTGCTGCTAAATGCTATTTAAACGGTTTATATCACCAGGCTTCATAACAGGTTGTGAGGGGTGTCATAATGTCTTACGACGGCCGATGTAAACTGTCGTGATCTGTTATGACATCCTGTTTAGGAGAATGTTTATGAAGGTGTCAGAAGCAAGTGCCGCAAGTTAAGGTTTAGAGCCGATTCGTTTTATACGGCCTCGCGGCTCATCTCATGCACAACGTCTAGCACTTCATTAGACATCCTCGGGAACAGAAGACACTTTCTGGAACTGAGGATGCCCTCAAAGAACCCGGAGCGTGCTCACTTGGCCGGGAGACTCGAAACGTGCATCAAGAAGGCCATTGTTAATGGAAGGACTGGAACACGAGCGAGCGACCTAAAGTTTATCCCTCAAGTCTTGGTCGTGAGGCCTTGTTGAACTCAGCAATGTCATCACAATAGTATTCAGTTCTCCAAAAGAAAGGTCTGTACTGTTTGCCTCATCTTTGCTCAGACCAAAAAGGAAACCATTTTAGTCCTGTTAGAGTGTGAGGAAAAGCTCGAATGTACGAAGCACTTTCGAGATTACTTTTCTCTGTGTTGGGACACTGCACAGCCTAAATGATCTGCCACAGGCTGTCTGCAAAATTGTATCATAGGCATACAATCTGCTCTTCCAGAAGATTCAGAAAGCCAGCAAGATGGCTTGCTTTTTTGGTTCTCCTGATGAACATCTTCTGATTTCTGAAGGACTATGAGAATGGGAAACCAGGTCTGCTGTAGTGTTCAGGGTACAATTCAAACAAACAGGTCAAAGTTTCACACTCCACCAACGTGGCTCAGCATATCCCAAACTAAGCAGTCAACTTTAACGCCATAATTGAGGTAACGGCCCTCACAACTGATAAGGAGCAGCGGGAAGTCATTTACAACTGGTTCATTACAAATGAACTTTAATTAAAATACTCAATTCCATCTTGGTGCACAGCACAGCTCCAGAAATGTGCTAAAATGTAAAATAATATGGCTTTGTTCATTAATGCTTGCAATTTCACTGACGATCTCTAGCTTGCGTGGGTTTCCGTTGTTTGAGGGATGGCCACTATATAGCATGGAAGGAGGAACTTGATGAGCAGAAGACCTTCAAAGAGGCCACAAGACTTTCACAGCAAAGCAGGATTTAAGCTGTGAAAAAACATCATCATTTACTGGGACAAATGGTGAGTTTAACCAATAGGGAAGGTGAACTTTCCTAATTTTTTCCAGAAGAATTAATTATTTTAAAAGCCATTAACTTTAGCTGGCAGGCAATGGACAAAAATGACTGAATTGCTTCCCTAATTGTAAAATCAGAGGCAAATAATTATTTATCACAGACTTGACTTATAAAGGCATTTCTTAACCACAAAAAGGATATTAACTACCAAGCAGGATGCTCAGTATACCTGAGAGCGAGTTTTTGTTTTGGAATGAAATCAATCCTTCTACCCTTTCCTTCTTGATTTACTTTAACAAGAGCAGGTTGGGTTCTGCTTGTTGCTGCCGGATCAGGTGAGATGGCATCTGCAGGAGCCTGTCTTAGTAGCCGGATCAGCCAAATCCCACGGCCAAGATCCCGTAAATTAGAGGTGAAACAGAACGATACTACTTCTTGAAGATAGCTCTTCTCGACTGCCATGAACCTTTAGCACCGGCGGCTTCTTCAGACCGATTCTTATTTAGGTTTTGTCTCGCGTGACACGGGTGGCTACATTCGTGCACACGTCTCCGCAAAGCCGTGGCTGCGAGTGGCACCGTCCAGGGGAGCCCCCGGATTCGAGTTTCTTACCCCATATTTGCACTGGCGGGAGGAGGCGCCGTACTGGAAACGACACTGCTCGTCCGCGTCGTACACCTGCCCCGGGGCCACTGTGGGGTACAGGAAGTCTCGTTTCAGAGGTTCATTCTCCAGACACGTCCCACGACCCGAGCTGTCAAAAAAACAAACCCTACGATAGAATCGTTCCTGTTGGCATATCGCAATCGTCTGGTCGCTCACACTGAGGCGGCCAAACAGATACTACAGCGAAACACGAAGGAGGTGTACCAGGTGAAGTTAAACGTACATCGTTTACCTTTACAGCACGACGTGTGATGGCAAGCAGTAGGAAGCCCACAGGAAACAGAAAAGGAATTCATAACCAGGAACATTTCAGGGAGGCTCAGTCATCACACGACAAACTATTGCAGATTCTTTTTATTTACAAGCTCGTTTAAGACCCATCTGTGCAGACTGGAAGTAATGTACGTTTAAAACCACGGCAAAAGTCATTAAAAATTCATGTTCCATTCATGCCACCAAGCAGAAGACACTGCAAATCATAGAGGATGGCGTGATTTCCCTCTGGCAATGTCACACAGGAAATGAAAAGGGCCGATTTCCAAAAATTCACCATCCACCTTCATTTAGATTTGAACGTACAATAATTAACCAGTTTAAAACACTGAGCTAGTCACACAACAACAGGTTCGTTTGTGTCTTTATATTCATGGGACAAAAGTCTAAGAATACAGAAAAAAATGAAGAAAAATTATGCAAATATGAACAAGGAATAAAAACTACAAATATTACTGCAGACTTTGTGAGAATATAAAAAAAGCCACGATAAAACGATAAAGCCACGTCTCTAAAGCCACGATAAAACCCTAAACAAACAACACGAGAAGATGGGAGTAGCCTGGGCAGACGTCTGTTTAATCGCCGCGCTCGTCATAGTATTTTTCTAACCCGCCGTGGTGCCGTCATCTTTGTCAGCCGTTCAATGGGACGAGGCTGGAAAACCCACCTTCCCCTCTTAGGACCACTGTTCCGTGAACAAAAGAAGCAATAGAGGAACAGCGACCTTTCCAGCAAGACACACATCCAGGTCGCAGTACGTAACACACGTTCATCTTAAGATACACAGAAAGATGAGGCTCCCTCCACAACCACCTGAGTTCAAGTGTCATTTTCAAATCCCAACACTGTAAACGGAGAACTTAATGGTCACTCAGGCAAAGGGAGTTATGTTGGAAAGCCCACATCACAAGTAGTAAAGATCCAAATTGTTACCGTGGCATATTGTTCAGAAAATAAATTTGGTACCTTATCGTCTAAATAATGCTTTCTTTCTGTTCAAATACGGATTAAATGTGACAATTAAATGACTAACCTTAAATATGACACTCTACTACCCGGTTAGCACAAATCCTGACTGATATATGAAGGAGATTAGGGGTGAGACAGTTGTTTATAGCCAGAAAAAACAAAGGAACACCCTTGTAAAGGACTTGATTCATATGAAGCCTTGAGCTGTACGAGGGTAGCCCACAGTGATTACAAGCTATGCTACCATGAGAGCACAGTCGAGATGGAAGGCTCCTATTTTCATGCAGAGTGGCGTACAGAGAATCCCTGGCCTCTCACCAGAATATCGGAAGTCTCAGCTAATTGAAAACTAAATTAAATACATAATAAAAGGAAGTAATACTTAGGCCCCGGGGGGGGTGGGGGCAATACCGTATTCAATGCTGAATACGGTATTCAGTTTCATCTGCCCTGTTTTCCTCTCTCTCCTTCAGCAGTCCTCTGAGATAATCCTCTTTTGACTCGTCTTTTCAGAAGGTCCCAGCTCTTAAGAACGAAGTTGGGGCCCTTTCACTCCGAGGCGACTCCACCGAAGAAGAAAAGTGCCACAGGAGCGGAAAATGAAATAGCGTGCACAGTAAGAGGACGATTACCTGAAAAGGAGAACGACACGTCCCACCGCAGCAGAAACACACTGGCTACTGTGCGGCCATCACATACGGCATGGGATGAGAGCTCCATACGGCACTCAGAAATGTGACCGTAACACCTGGTCATGGTGGTGACATAACTGCAGAGAACAGACTGTGAGCTGTGAAGGACATTCGCATTCATGATCTTTTTCTTTTAACCGCCAACCCCCACCCCACCCCCCATAGCCAGGACTGCTTTCTCAGCGAGCGGAAGCATGATAAATACCCGAAAAGAATCAGACTGAGATGGAGAGAGGAGACATCCTCAAGAACGCCCTTCAGCTGGGAAGGGTGGCAATTAAAGAATAAACCGCAGAGAACCGTTACAAATGAAACTGAAAGGGGAAGCGCATTAATTAAGCGAGGCTGAAATGGTACAGTCCCATAAATCAAGATTTTGGCTGTCGAACGTTATTTCACCACCGGGGGTGGGGGCATACACAACATACGTGCATTTTAGCTTCTTTAACATTTGTTGTGCCATGAAGCGGAGGCAGATCACACCAACTGATTGGCGCGCGATAAAAACGTGGGAGAAAGCAGCAACACACAAGCGAGCCCTTGTGTCCGGTGGGAAGCCGCGGTGCCTTAATCTCCTTCTCTGGCATCGCCATCTTATTCTCCCAGAAGCCTTTCACTAGTAAAGCCTCTCTGACAACCAGAACGAGTCCCGCTCCTATTCACGGAGGAAGAGAACAAGGCCTGCCTGCCGACATCCCCTAACTGCGGCGCTAATTTGCAGATGGTTATAGGGTTCCCACAGAGAGGAAGCCCTCATTCTGCTAAAGCCTCGATTGTAGAGACCAGGCCAGCGGCAGAGGCCAAAGACGAGGCGGGGGGGGGGGGCATATATGAGGGAAGGGTAAGATAAAGGTTGCTGAGAGGAGGGAAGGTTAAGGATAAAGGCGTTGTCAAACATGCTGGAATTTCACAAAAGTAGTGTTTTGGCTGC
>JAACJT020000095.1:1279340-1307497 GCA_009936485.2 Gymnarchus niloticus | reverse complement strand
TGTTTTTTTCGGGGGGATGGTGGGGATGTGGGTGGGGACAGGGGGGAGAGTCGGAGGGGATGAGGGGGCGGCAAAGAAAGTCAGGGCCCAAAAGAGGAGCGACATAAAAGAAAGAGGAGCCGTGACGGGGGGGATTTGGAGGGAGAAAGGAAAGGCCAAATCGACACTTCTTTCAGAGTGTGGCTCGCGTTGAGACGATGCAGGGCGCGTACGTGCGTCAGCGACAGACACACCATTAATATCAGGGCTGGGGGGCTGCCCAAGGAAATCTTTGGGAGAGTTCGAAATGGTGAGGGGCGAGTGGAGGTGCCCCGAGGGGGGTGGGACAGGAAGCGCCCAGGACATAGATGTGGTGATACCTGCCAGCTCCGCTACCACGTGACCCAGGGCTGTGCGAAAGAACACCGCGGCCTCCGGCACCCCCATGACAGTGTCTGCCGGGAAAGCTCGCCACCCTCTCGCTCCCAAACAGGATTTTTGACACCTCTCTGGAGGAAAAATAAGACCTTGTGACAGTTCCCCGCGTTGCAGGCGGGGTAGGTCCATCCTCTGTACCGCTTCCAGCCTAAACCCCCTTGTTTACCGTCACTGTTTTTGCTCTTCTATCCACAGCAGGCGAAATTAAAATAACCGATGGTCTTGAAACGAGCCGTGTGGTTTCTGTAAATATTTAAGTATGACGCAGCACGCAGCTCAGAGGCTAGTACCCCAGCTATAGCCCCGGGAGTGACAATTCAGAAGCTCCCTACAGCTCAGTTTGTGTGGCGTTTTTGTGAGTCGACTCCAGTTAGTCTGGTTTCCTCTCAATTATGGCTGTTGGACTGGACCAGTTCCCTTCTCTCAATTATAGATGAATGCGTGTGTGTGTCTCCAGTCCCACGTCTTCTGAAGATGTGACCCCCCCCCCCCACCAGATAAACAATTATGGGAGATGGATGCACATTTACGAGTATAAATTTTATCCGCTTCATCTCAATTTCAAAGCGGTTAAACGGTCTATCGAGAACCTTGTAGTAACATATCCATCAACATCAGGCGAGACCGCCGTGTGGCCCATTTTAATGGCAAGGCTTGGATTAATATCAGATATAAGCAGTTCTCAACACTGACTCGAGAACTTTGTGCTGATCTCCGCATGTCAAATGAATAAATCAGGAGATATACAGAAGGTTTTTAGTGCTTTCAAAATGTATCATCTGTCTGTCATAAAGATGGGTAATCAAATCATCTCCATGCTTTTAACTTCTAAAAAACATCCAAGGACAGAGAAAATGACATTTTAAGCACCTGGCTATGGTCCAAAACTGAGACATGTTGTCTGATATCGATCCAGGCTCTTTCTTAGTTTGATATACTTCTCTCAATTTACCACCAAAAAAGACTTCTGGGTGGCTCCGTGGTTAGTACTGCTACACCTTGGCTCTGTGAACGTGGACCTTTGTGAGATCGGCTCCTTATCTACCACGCCACCTAGTGCCATCATCTGGCAATGACTTTGTCTCCAGGCCACTTCATGAGACCGGACTAGTGCATGTTCTCCCAGGTTTCCCACTAGGCATGCCGGTTTCCTCCCATAGTTCAGAGACGCACAGTTAGGCCAGGTGGCTACTATCAGTTATGTGTAATGATATTATTTGTATAAGAATAGGCGTGTGTGTGTGGTCTGCTGGACTGGCATCCCATCTAGGGTGTACCCCAGCCTCGGGCCCTGTGCTGCCCCCACCCACAACCATAACCAGTTAGAAAGTAGGTGGATGGTTTAATCTTGTACAAGAACACTGTGGCCCATGCATTTCAAAACTCCTTCAGCATTAATGACGGAGCTGCTCAAGTTTGGACTGCACACTGCAGCGACAGCGATGACCGACACGACTGCCCTTGACCTCAACAACATGGCTACCATCGCTGGAACAGAAAGTTCTAATAATTAACTTCAGGCCCCCATCTCACCCCAGGCCTAAAGCACACACTTCTGCCATTTGATTAAGCAGCTAAATCGGTTTAGTTTGAGGACAAGACTTGGCTCACAAACCCAGCACAGCTTTTACCGTGCATATTAACCCTTTCTTGATCCATATTTTATGGTCATCGCTTTACAAGATCCTGCCCGTGATTACACTTGGTTAGACGGCCTAAAATCAGGTTTTGGTCACAGCATGTATCATTTGTTTCCTCAAATTAAGCATTTTACACGTATCATGACCAGATTCAAGCAGTGACACTGAAGAAATCCCCCTGTGTAGGGATATGTGAAGCCTGTATTTGTCCATGTTTACACAAAACAACACGTGGGCAAATGACTGATATTATTATGGTTTCCCATGTCACGAAGGGTCACAATTCCTGCAAATTTCCATATTACCCCATCTCACTCCACCACCGTATTGGTTTGAAATGAAATTTTGACAGTCACGTAAAGGTTTGAAACCCATTAACATGAATTTGGATAAAGTCTCGCTTGCTGAAATTTCTCTGTGTACCGCAGATGCTGAGCCATCTCATTCATTGAGTATTACGACAGAGAGCAGAAGTACGATGGTCAAGCCTGACTGACTCCACGAGAACTGTTAAAACACAGAGTCAAAGTCAACTGGTAATTAGGAACACAATGGCTTGTTGTTTACTGAGGGACTTATGCTGGCTTCCGTCCATCTGTTTTGAAGCTACGATTAAAACAGGCCCTAAGTGTACCCTGGCATGCCTTTAAGCATTGTGCTTCTGTCCAACATCAAACCCGAACGTTCCACACCCTCCCTGGCTGCACCGGCATAAGTGCAAAGAATACCAGATTGGACCGAATTACAGAAGCCTATGCAGAACTGACAACAGACCGCTTTACACGGCACATTATAGAAACTTCATTAAGCCATTCCACTCCGTTTCTCCCAGTACGCGAATCATTCGGTTCGGACACATAAGAGACAGGCTTCAAAGTCGTCATTATCAGCCTGTGCCACCCCTGCCGCTTTAAACGGAACGTTAACAAAGGAAGTCAACAACATCTGACCCTGCGTTGTACAGCCACACGTCTGTGGCATCAGCAGTTCCTTCCAGGTAAAATGTGGGATCTCGTACCAATGATTTCACACTCGCTCTTCTGAGCTTTGTTAGCGGTCGACAACAATAACATTCAACAAAGAGCCGTGGGTCGATCACTGTTCTACACTTTAATGATAGTGTTGACACGATGCTGAAATGACCAGAACCGTGAATTCAGGATTCAGTTTTCAGGGTACATCTCTTCTCAGTAACAAAATCAGCTTAAAGTGGGAAATGTGAAGAAGAGAATAGAAAACAAAAATGGTTTTGTAGTAAGCAAATGAGTTCCTTCTACAAGGGAGCCGCTCTCCAGTCATAACAAACGTGTCTAACTCTCAACGGCACACAACGACGCAATAAGGAAGGCAATTTCAAGTACTGCGATTATAGCGTTTTGGCTACTGGTCACCAACCAGGATTGCAGATGGACAGCGAATAAGAAGCAGGTGATTCCCGTGTGCTTTAAAAATTGCAAACACACGATTCACAAATGCATCCATGAAGAAGACAAATTGATATGGTGCCACGAAGTGGCGAAAACTAAAAACAGACACCACATAACATGAAGATGGAGTAGGCTGATTTATGAATCTTATGAAGAGCAGTATGAGCAGAGAGTATGAGGAGTTTACTCCTTCAGTAAAGGAGATGAAAAAAAAGTTAAAGATCATAAAAATAGGACAATATGTCAGGTCACCTGGGGATTAACCACCAAAGGTAAAATGTAGGGCTTGAACATTACAAGAGTACAGAAGAATTGGATAAAAACCACAACACCACAGCCCTTTGGCAAAACATCGCAACACCACCAGAGCCAGCCATTCCGGCACGGCACGGCCCCACGTTTCCCACACCTACCTGGTGATGAGAACGGCGTTGTCATGGTGAGCAATACCATTCTCTGGGATGCTGTTCCCATCCCCCTGATGTGACAGTATGGACTTCTGCCACTTGCAAAAACTGTCCAGGGACTTGTCCGCGTGATGGTTGATCTCCAGGTTTGGCTGCAACATAAAACCCACGGTCAGTCGAAAGAAGGCTCCCCCGCACTCGGCGTCACTTTGCTGAGCCTGACACATGAAAACGTCCCTCAGAAAAGCCATATCCTTTATACCGTCCTGATACAAAGCATCTATTGAAATACTCAGTCTCTTCATCGTCTGTCTTCCATGGTTCATTCTGGACAGAATTGCGAACTTGGGGGAAGAGGACACAGAGTGTATTCCCATGGCAAAGATGCCAGTTCATCAGAGGGCACAAGCATACCAGGGAATTTAGACGTCAGTTCGCCTAGCTGCATGTTTTTGGACTGGAACAAGAAAGAAGAGGAAACCCGCACAACGTGGGGAGACTGGACGTGCAAGTTGAAGCCCAAAGTCTGGAAGTGTGAACCAACAACACTGACCACCGAGCCACCATACCGCACCTCGTTTAGTGTCTCATGTCAACCAAAAGAAACATCTACAGCTCTGTGATGACCTTATACAGTCAGGTTTATTTTTAGAGTTTCAACCAGCAATCGGAATTGCTAAACAGAGCAAATAAGCCGTTCGTAGTGGACATCATTTATCTACACATCTCTCCAGAAACAGCAGGAGCCAAACTCCCAGGGAGCTTTTAACTCCCCCTCAGGAGTAGTCCCATGTCAGTGTTCAGAATCACTCTGGATTCTACCAAAATGCACAGCGCACTCAACCAGTGCTCTCGGTAAAGATCGGGAAGCCCCGCACGCACGTCTACTGACGGGTACGGACACGAGTTTTCAGCGAGTCCAGTTTCGTTTCGGTGACATCTGATCTGATGAGCGGGGTCACAACGTCAGGAGATAAAGGTCGCCACGCATTAAGTTCCCCCTTAAAGAAAAGGTCTCTACACTGGGGAAGGGGGGGGGGGGGGAACAAAAAAAAACAACATGATCCCTGAAAAGAAAAAAAAAAAAAAAAAAAACAAAAAAAAAACACAAATCCGATCTCTGTTTTTTCCATCAAAAAATGCAAAAGAAAGATCTTAAAGCTCAATTTCCCTCAGGGGCAGCCTCAGAGCACATCTCTATTTGAGCTCATTTCATCTTTCGCAGCGGTAGCCATATGGTAGGATGCTTCCAGGCTTCCACTAACGTGTCCATGCCAGTCACAGAAAACGCAGCCATCGTATGGTCAACCCCCCCGCTTCTTAAAACAGGCTCTGTCCCACCCCAAAATGGCAGCGATCTATTTGGAATGACTTTAAGCAAACGTTCAGCCATTGTTGTCGTGCCCCCTTTGATGGATTCACGTGACCCACAGCTGTTACCGGGTTCTGGTGCGGCCCAGACGACAAGACCATAGTCTGGAACACGGCTGACGTAAACGTCAACAATGTCTACCACAATCCGCACGCCACATAATACACTGGGGTGTGCTGCGGAAAGACTCGACTTAATCATTTTTATTTTTCATCGGTTGGATGAGAATTCTACTAATTAAAAACGTACATAGACAAAACAAAATCTGGAATGAGGGACTTCAAAGTGAAACGATGTCTTTTTTGCCCTCCAAGCAGCAGATCTCTTCAAAGAAATCCTTTCAGGTCTTTCCGTCTGCACACAACATGAGAAAGCGAAGACTGCATAGGACGTGTATGTTACACCTTGCAGCTGAAGTACAATCTCACATGCCTGGTAACATTTAGAGGAAATTGCACTTGTCTCCACACATAATTATAGTTATTAAAAATATAATGACTGCTCCTTCACACACCGGAGCCCGAAGACGACTTTCATCATTTCCAGAAATGAAAGTGTGCAAAATGGTTACATCACCACCAAAATCTGTTTAGAGCCCCGTCGGCGAGAGCGGCCTCACCTGGTCCTCCGTCAGGACGATGAGCCGAGTCATGATAATGTTCACAACGTTTCCTAGGCTGGCATCACGGTAAAGTTTGGCAACCTGACCTCCAGAAAAGAAAAAAGACACAAAGTCAGACAAATGCTGTCGCCACGGAGAGAGTGCCGTACCGCCACACCGGGCCGCCATTCCCAACAGTCAAATTCCACCCCGAGCTCACAAATAGCCGCTACTGACCTTGTGGCAACCATCAGCTCCCAATACAGGGTGAGTTTGAGGATTTTACTTTCTCTAACAATGTAAAATGTAGTAGGTAACTTTCTGTGCATTTCCATCAAAAACTCAGCACAACACTCATCAACAGTCAAATGTACAAAATTTTACGTAAACACAAAGAGTGAGGCATGCACCACCACACTTTTAAAAAAAAAAAAAAAAAAAAAAAAAAAAAAAAAAAAAAACAATATTTGATCCAGACAATTTTTTTTTTTTTTTTTATTACAAAACACTAACTTTTACGAGAAAGACTACGCGGAGAGATCAGCAAGCAGTGCTGCTAATCAATACACAAAATCAGGACGTTCCAGTGAAAAGTCGGGGTCAAACTTACAATGTTCATTACAGAGAGGATATAGTGCTCGATGTCTTTGCGACCGTGGTAGCCGACCATCATCTTGTCGGCTACCACGAGGGTTTCTACGAAACGCTCCGAGCTGACAGACCGCGTTCGCCGGTGGACGTTGGCCGTGCTGCCGTTACGCGGGACGAGGGGCTGAGGTGCAGAAGGAAGGCCACTGAGCTGACAGGATGTACTGTTTCTTGTGAGGTCTGTGGGAGGTGAGAAACTTCAGCTGAAGGAGTCACCAGTTAACAACACGTCACATTATAAATTCCTCCAGCCTCCTGAATTTTACACACCCGGCCGTCATACGATAATGTAGCACCGTGCTATGATTCATTCAAGCCGATGAGGGAACCGTTAAACGTAACGCTTTTCTAAAAGATTGTCACAGCGCATTAAGATGGTCAATGCCGTAACGATCTACTACCCTGTGGTACGCACAAGCTGACCGCATTCTGGTCCTGTTTTTGCGCTGACCATCCACCTTTTACCACACCGATTGGACGGTTCTTAAGGAAAGTCACGCTAACCACAGCTGAGGGAAACCTGGAAGTTAGGCATCGCATTTTGCGTTTAATAATGCTCTCTAATCGTGGGAAAGCCCAGAGAAATGGCGGTATAATAGGTAGGTAAAGTGAGAGCCTGCCTCGCTTTTGAACCTGACAGTGACATCCTGCGTCTACCCAAGGCGCATTACAAAAAGCCACAAGTACAACCAGCTGCAACACGTCGCAGGTCACAATCAAGCTGAGAGCTCAGCTGGGGTTCCGGATTAATCTTCTCCACTTCTGTCCTCGCAGGGTTTTTTTTCCCCACTGCAGGTCCCATTAAACCTTTCTGTCGTGCTTTCCGTACTGTTTTCTTCACCACTTTTCTCAAGAAGGGAAGAAGGTAGAAGCCGCTGGCCATAACAGAAGATAACGTGAACTGACCATGTGCTGAAAAAGAGGGGCTCACAAATGCAAAGGCCTGGAGGCGGCAATATGAACAAGTGCAGCACCCCCCCCCGAGACGCTGGGTACACAAATCGTGTCGCTATTTCCACTGACGTGCCAGAAGTCAGCATTTCCTCAGCTGCCGTGTCTAGCTGTTCCTTTACGTCAGTCAAGCAGACGGCCGAGGAGGAGGTCCACCAACCTGAAACGCCACAGCCGATCTCGTCGCTCTCGTCTTGTGGCCGAGGCATGGAAGACGTCTTATAAATAACGTGCAGTTGTCCTTTTCGGAGGTTAAAATTAATGGAATTTTTGGAGGATATATTCATTAATGGCTCAATTATATATTGCTCTTCCTCTGTTGTGATAACGCCATGCTTGTTGACAAACAAAAACATGAAGAGAAGGGGGTTATGGGAAAGTGGAACAATGTTTTAATTTCTGCATTACATTTCCATCCACGATCTTACCAGAGCCAAAGAACTGAATATCAACCTCCAACGACCGCGATAATGCATGCATGACATAACGGGTCGCTTATGCAACGATGCGACTGGTCAGTGTGAAAACACAACACGTTTTCTTGTTACTAGCATCATATACCAGAACAACTGATGCACATGCAAGATTTCGAATGGGCAAATCTGCTATTATGTTTACCCTAGTCACAGTAACCCTTGGTTACAATTATCCTGTTTGTCTGAGGTGGCATGAAAAGCCATTTAGAGGATAAGGGCGATTTTCATTGAAGCGGTCAAATTGAAACGTTTTCAAACTGCTCACAGTAAGAAACTGAGGGCAGTTTTTTTTTTTTTTTTTCTTTTTTTTTCCCCCTCCAGCGGAAGCTGCTGAAATTCACAAAGCAATTTTCACTTGGAAAAATTCTTACCGCGCACAAAACATGGATCAATTCCAGCTTAAATTATGCTGCATCATAATTCCGATGCATCAAAGCTACAGGCAATTGTAACATCCGACAATCCAAAGCAATTTAATCAACGAAGCTAAAACAGGCAAACTTGAGTGAACAACAGCATCTTAATTACTGGGACAAAGACCAAAACATACAACTCTATGCCCCAATTCTCAATCAGCAGTTAAAATCATATGCTTAAAAAAAAACCAAAAAAAAAAAGCTGGCACATTCTCAGCAATAAAGCTGCAACAAAATCATTTTAAACACCTGATGATAATGTTAAATACACAGAAAACACAACACAATTACAGGAAATACAAACATTTGTTTTAAATAAGTCTCGCATTTAAAAAGGCAATATATGCACCTCGATATATCGGCAAATTTTTTTTGATTACTACGAGACTTCTCTGACTGTTAGCTGCTAGAAGACAAGTGTAAAGCAGCCACGTTTCTCCACATCACTGCAGTTGGTGGGACGACGTTGGGTCATTTCACTGTTTTCGGGCGACTCATGGTAAATGGAGGGAGCTTTACGAGTGCGCTAGATAAAAATGGAAAAGCTGGCTAGTCTGCATGCCTCAGAGTGTGACTATCAAGAGGTACACGGCTCTGGGTATTCAGATTTGTTAAACAGCAGGCCTTAACCACCGCATTAGCATTTCAAGAAAACACTGTCAGAAAACAATGTGCTCCTTAGAATTTCTCCAATCTGTCTCTTAGCAACAGTTTCTTCTGGGCACATTTTGGTTGCTAGGGTCTTTAAGACTTCAGGAAGAGGTGACATCCGTAGCAGTAATGACGTATTCAGCATATAGTTCACAGAGTTAAAGATGTACGTAGTTGAAAACAATGGCTAACTGCATTCTGAACTGAACATTGAGCGCTGCAGAATTTAGAAGGGCTTTTAAACCTTTTCTTTAAAAAAAAAAAAAATAAATAAAATTTTAAGTCGTGTACTAGTTTCAGAAATGTTTCACCATTAAGAAGAACCCAGATCAATCCGGATTATCATATTCATAGAGAATAGCACTGCAGCTTCATGCTAATTCCATTTAAGCCTTGAATCCCGAGTAAATGCATTTTAAATAAGGATTTATTTTCCAGGAGCTTCATATACAATCTCTCTCCACACACCACTCCGCGGGCCGCCAGTACACATGTCATTTACCCCCCTCAGGGGCACTGCCATTTCCGCGTTCTGTTAGGCCCCTGCGGAGAGGCACACGCAAATCAGCCACGTGCCACAGCGTGGGGGGAGGGGCTCACAGTTTCACCAGCGCCCGATACCTCAGTGCGTTTCCCCTCAACGTGTGTGCTCACACCCCTCTATATAACCTGAGACCTACGTAGGCCCCCAGCATAAGGACATAGCTGAACGAACTAGACCGGTGAGGGACACGCGGAACTCGTCTCCGCGACTCGCCTCCGCCAGAACCTGAACTGTACTCACCAGGCCATTACAGTTGCTCAATGCCACTTTAGTCGTGCTGTACTGATCCTGCAGATATCCAACATAATGGCAATTATCAACGAAGGCGTGCTGCCATTCCGGTCCATCTTTGCCCCAGTATTCTACAGTAAAATGTTTTGACACCAAGTAGTGATTGAGCGTTAGGTTCAAACGAAAGTGCCTTCCGTAGGCTGAGAGTCTGTAGAACAGCCTGGGTTCTGGCGGCTCCGGGCTCACCAGGTGCAGCCCCCTTCTCTGCCGTGCAGACTTGAAGGGTCTCACAGTGTAGCTTACGAACTCGCTGTTCTCGTTCACGCGTACGGGAACCACCAGCTGGTAGTGCTCAAGGTAGGAAAGGTACTCCTCTTCGGTCCCAGGGCCACCCCCATGGAGCAGCGGGCGAAAGGAGCCAGCCGGAGAGGAAGAAGAAGGGGGGGAGTCATTTATGATGAAGAGGCACCGCGATTTCCAACATGGAAGACCACGGAGTTCAGATTTCACGAGGCCAAGGTACAGTCAGTTTAAATGGAAATTTAAAGCTTTACATTTTGGGATCAATTCACGTTACAAGATGCAGGGGAAACATCACTTAGTAGTGAAGGGACAAGTGAGGCTTCATAACAAGTGGTGGCTGGGAGTACTCTGAACTAACCAATCAATGCTGGTGCTAAATGAGGCTTCAAAACCTATTGCCAGCATTGAGTGGTGGTTCGAGATCCCCCCCCCACCACCACCACCACAGGTTTTGATGCCTCATTTGACCCATCAGGAGCAATAGAAGTCTACATCTTAATTGTTCATAGCTACACTTATGTTCTACTTTCAGGTTCTCGTCAGTTAAAGTATTGCTGAAAAATATGCTTAATTAAGAAACCTTATAACTCATGCTTTAAAGTAAGACACGTATTAAGAGGTCATTGATGCCGGTCCAGTAAGCGGAATGGTAATCCCAGTGACAGCATGTTTCCAGGCACGGCTTTAACGCCACCCTCAAACAAGCTCCAGCTGTCGGATTTCCTTTTCAGAACCGAGCGTGCTACATGCAATCAGGAACAATTAAGAGTGGCTCTGAGAGTTAAAGTGCCACAAACTCAGGGCCCTCCGGTTTTATGAGCACAGGGCTCAAAACAGAAGGAGAGCTGCGTTCAGGGTTCATGTTGAACCTGTCTTCCAACTGACCACAGTCAAATTACAGAGTCCGTGACAATAAAGAGAACGAGGACAGGAAGCACTGTAATTATTTCAGCCTCTAACAGACGGCAAGTTCTGGTGAGCTAAAAATTCCACATCTTAAAAATGGACTTATGACCAATAATACAAGACAAAGAGCTAATAGAATAAACAATCGACCCTCAGAATATCCCATAACCAGAGGTCACATGACATCAGTCAGTATAAGAGGAGCCTACCTTGGGAATTGTGTGAAATTTTGTTGAAGCTTTGAAACGTAGATGCAGCCATGGCAAGGCTCAATATCCAAGTCAGCGTCTTCCACAAAATTTCCATAATTTAGAAAAGATCTAACATGGGTCTGGGTTAGGGGAGGGCTACTGTTGGCCTAGGAAGATCTCCACAATCCAGTATCTTGCCATAACAAGTCTGTGGCTTATGAATTAACTATCTCCTTAAAATTTCTCAGACTGTTGATCTGGGTTCTATTTTTTCTTCTGAAAGTGGTGGCTTACAGTTTCTACTGGCATCGGCCTCTCCTCTCATATCATCCAAGCAAGATGTTCGAATCCGAAGGTGGATTACTTCAAGTAATTCCAGAACAGCAGCTCTACACTGGAGGTGTTTCTCGAACAATCCATCTCTGTACCTGGCAATAAGCATAATTTAGACAGCAGAAATGAAGCAGTCGCATTCACGTTATCTGTACGGCCAGAAGACATTTTAGTCCAAGGTAAACATAAGGAAAACAAATTATAACACTAGGCATGCCTACTGGATAGCATGGAAAAAGTAAAACGGAGTTAAGAGGCGATGTTGGATATCTACGTCGCTAGACAGACTACAGGGATTGCATGGCAAGTCAACATAAATTGATTAACAAAAGAAGAGGCGTGCAAGCATCTGGAATCAACGCAACATCTGGTGTTAACAGATTACTTCACTGAGAGATAGTTTTACTCTCTGCGAAGTCCCCTACGTGTGTAGGTGGAATCAAGAAGTTTGTGAATTAAGACAAGTGTGCATGGTGTCTAGAACGTCACTGCAAAGAAGCAGCCGCTACTGACTTCACTGGCTGTCAGATATGAATTATAGAGATCTTATCGTAAAAGTTTATCGGTTTGCTCCATTGGACAGCGATCTAACGAGCTGAAAAATGCGATCAAACATTCAAATAAGTTACTATACCCATAATAATTGTGTTAAGCCCAATAGATGTGCAACTGAAAAGCACGCAACAGTAATTTCACAGTTTGTATATTACCCACCTTTAAGTGACCTACTATAGTTTTACTGCTGCAGATTATAAAACTTGCAGGGCTTCTATCAACACTTCCAATCTACATGACAGACCGTACAGCGGCTCCCTAGATGGGGGGGGGGGGGGGGGGTTTAAAACCCGTACAAAGGTGTCCAGTTATTCGTGCATCGGAGATTAAAAGTCAACCATCTAAATACTTGTGGTCAGATGAGACAGGAACCGAATCAGGTGTCGGGAACATTTGCTCAAAGAACAAAAATTTTAAAAGTAAATTAATTGAATTGAACAAAATCACTGAGATGACAAATAAGCTACACTGGCAGATATTCCAATACACGCATTTCGTAAGACACTTCCCAAAAAGTAACCTGCGATGCACGATGCTTGCAATAAAAAAAGTGACAATCACACTTGGGATCATCTGGCAATCAAGCGGAGTCAGAAGTCAGATCTATCATCAGATCTTTACTGAAGCGCCTCTGCAGGCTGCCCTGCGCTCCCGATGGAGCTCGCACCGTTGGGGGATCGGGGCTGAACTCCTCCGTCTGGGTTACCTAAGTTAACATCCAGCAGCTCGGCTGCAGACAGCACCGCTAAATCTATTTGGCTAAAGCGTGTGTGACCCAGACAGCTGGCAGCCGGCTCCAACGCATTACAACCGGCCGCTCAGATAGAAACAAGGGCCACTGAAACGTGGGTAGGATCCGCAACAAAACTCCATCTACTGCGCTACAATGTATCCAAAAGAAACATTAAAGTTACTGAGTATCTCCCCCTCTTAAATACCCACAGGTACTACACATACATCAAAGCGCCGGGTATATTTATACATGTATGTGACACAAAGAGATTAAAATGTTGCTACTTTCCAAAAATCAAAGGCTGAACTGTGGTCTATGTCTGAGGACATCTGGAGCACTATTGGCTACATTTTAACTGAGCACAAGACTTCAGCGGACCTGCACTCGAGTGCTGAGCTGCGGACCAGTTAGAAATCCACCTCGATCCACTTTCATTTCACACTCCACCGTTACTGCCTGTTTTAAGAAGCATTTGTGCATTCTGCAGAAACCCGATCCACATTTTGCTGTCATCGTCTATACATTTGTTTTTGTTTGTTTGTTTTGTTTTGGTTTGTTTTTAAACCATACTCGCTGTATTATCGTTACCAATGCACATCACTGTAACACTACAGGAATGTGAATATGCAATCTGTTGCATACAGCAAACAGGGAACGTTCCCACCACGTCCAGTAACGTTCCCCTAACGTTCCTGCAACGTTCCCCGGTTGCTATATCACCGCAGCGGTACAACTTAAAAGCACAATTAATAAGTTCAAGACATGACTGACTGTCGTAAGGCTTAACATCAGAAATATCGAACAGCATATCTACCCTAACACACAGAACTGTTAACATCACACTTGCTTGTTGGTGGTCTTGAAAGTACCTTCATGGGTGAAACCTTTACTGAGTTCACCTTCCAGACGTGCCAGCCAGTACCTACTGTTGAGGACACAGACACCGGAGTCCCGTACTCAGTTCGTCTCTCCCATTCGCTTTAAAACCTTGTCTGCAACTTTCATGTCGAAAAAAAACCCTGCAGTGCTTCCCTCCTTTAAAGGAAAAAAGACCGTGAGCTGAGGAGCTTCACAGAAGCAATTGACTTAGCAGAAGATGCCATTCCATGAACTCATTTACCCCGAGAAGAAGAAGCTCTCATCATTTATTAGCTTGTAACACCCATTAGATACACCTCACTGTCCCATCTGTGTGTTTGTTTATTGGCTCGCTTGCTTGTTTGTTTTGCTGAAACACGTAAGCACCAATGTTCTGCAAAAAGAGAGGAAGAAGAAGAAGAAGAAAAAAAAAAACCCCAACAGCACCAAAATACAACTGAGCAGTGCATGCAAGACACAAGAGTTGAGCTGAAGCGGCTCCCTGAATTACACCATATCACACAAGCCGTGAGTTTGGAATTGGCAGCTCTGGGACGGGAGGCTGGCTGACGTCATGTGCAAGATGCCTCGAGGCCGGGCTGTGCGCATGCGCCGAGGTAGTATCGCGGGAGGGCTGCGGAAGGAGGCGTGGCCGTGCGGGAGGGGGCGGGGCCGGCGCGCCCCGCCTTCGGTACCCTGTCACCTCGGCAGAAGCGCCGGTCGCCCTAATCTCTCCGAAGATTTGCTGTTTATTTATTTAAGCAGCCCACGGCAACCTTTCAGCTTAAATATTCCGCCGTTTCAGGTTTAAGATGTCGGCGTGCTTACTATCAGCTGCTGTATGCCTTTCTATAATAAGGAAACTGAGCACTCTGTCCTGGCTGGGTCATAATGCTTGTAAATAAAGTGAAGTGTGTTCAGCATTGTGTTCCTTATACTGAGTCAATTCATTCCGCAAATGCTGCGTGCGATCCATGCTATGCGAACTGCCTTTAGGATGGCAGCACGTACAGCAAACAGTCGTTCACCTTTAGGAAGCTCCCACGACAGGAATGCCAGCCTGCGGACGACCGGACTCGTATTGCAGTTTAAAGTCCTTAGAATAAAAATGCGTCACCTGTAACACTGATATATGCTTTATTCTAGCAGCCGTGGAGCACTTTTCACGAAGGACTCAGGAGAGCACGACAATCCAATAGGGAATATGCATTCTTTATTTCTTTGATTTGCTTTCGCATTTTATATAGGGAGTATATACCATACGCCTTAATGTTGTTTGAAATTCTTGTTACAGACATTTGTTCTATGCCTTCATTGTCTTAAGTGTTTAATTACACGATGCCTATACCCCCCCCCACCACCACCACCACCACCACATAAAAGCATTTATCATGAAAACTAATATGATGTATAATTATAATTTATAATGCACTGCTTGGAGAGTTTGTTGTTCATCTTAAATGACTGCAGGCATTCCGCAGGATCTCCCTGACACGGTGTGGCAGGGTGACAGATGCGCGAAAGTGCACCGTGAAGGTATGACAGCTGCAGGTCTACGTGTCCCTCAGTAGGCGTAGATTTCTCCTGTGCTCGTGTGCATGCCCTGCGATGGACTGGCACCCCGTCCGGAGTCCTCGTCATGTGCTCTGGGCTTCCTGGCACTTGATGAGTAGGATGGATGGGTGGATAAGCGTCACTGCTCAAGTCAGTACATTGTGAAGGTCTGTGGGCATGTAGTAAAAAGTATTATGCGTGATTATAGTGAAAATGACACATCTCACCTTTATATTCATCATCAATTTAGTTCTACGAAAAAAATTTGACTAAAACTATTAATTCTCAATAAGTCACTAATCAATGGGTATGCAACTACAAATGTATTTTTATTTTGTTTAAACTAGTACTGATAACACAGTGAACTCCAAAGCTCGTTCTTCGAAATTTCAAACTCATGCTATTTAAGACAGACAGTTTTAATGCTGAGTACGCTGTGTGTAATACCGAGACTTGTAATATTTAATTTCAAATATTTGGTTATTGAAGAGACAGTTTTGTATCGTTTGTTCATGGCGCCACCTGGTGGCTAAAACGAGTAAATACATTATATAAAATGGTATCCGCTTCCACTAAAAACGTTTTCAAAACTTGCGTTTACTTGAACATCAGATTGATTTAAACATCCGAATGAGCCTGATTGACTGAATGGCACAGGGCATTTGAACACCCTGGACTAAATCCCAGCTTACAGATTCATACAAACCTGCCCTTGTCTATTAATTTTGTCTTTATGACTCCTGGTATCTGGTGGTGGGCTGAATCAGTGCAGATTAAAGGGTGCAGTAAGGCCCCTTCCACGAGTGTGAACTTCTTTACATTTTTAACGACTCCTTGTTTTAACTTTCATGATTGCATGGAGCATCATAACCGATCCTCTTTGTCAGGAAACTGAAGAACACATTAGCTGGTTACAGTACGAATAATAATTTGTTTCCTAACTAGCTGGTGTCTTGCATTGTTTGTTGTAACTAGTCACATTCTAAGAATATTCATTATAAATTTTTACTAGATAAAGTTGGTGAAAATTGTAATAAGAACAACAATGATTATATGAGATCAAGCGTGAAGGTAGATTATTTTCAAGACTTCAAGGATTTTTTAAAGATCAGTTACTTGTTCTGCTCATTGTAAATTTCTCACTTCTGTTAGAAGAAAAAGGCTAGTTTAAATGCATAACGATACGAAGACCGTATAACAATATGAAGACGATAACTCACTTCCAAGGAGCTGTTTTATCAAGTGTAAAATCAAGGTGAGGCTCACACAGCACACACCACACCTTAACTTGTACAAGGCTGTGGGCCCAAAGAATCATTTTACTGCATGTGACTCAGGTTATAATTGACGTGGTATACAAGCCGTGTGGATGCCTCAGAGACACAGATCTTGATACTGCTGTTCAGAGCTTTTCGATGTGAATTTGGAGGGTTAACTTAATACTCGAGTTTAGCCTCATCAGCCAGACTTGTATCAGTTCACATCTCTATTTTTGCGGGCATGTTGTGGTTTGGAAAAGGAAGCTCATAAACTTTAAAAATATTTATGCAAGGCATTTGTCTTTGGACATCAGTGCAGTTGGGATGGATACAAATATATAAACATGACAACGACCACAAAATAATGATAATACGTTCAACTGATTGTACTGAGTTTGCAAAACAAAATCTGTTTTTTTAAATTATAACAGTTTGAAAGGTAATGAGTCATGAAACAGGAGGTACACCAAATGACAAAGGACTTGAACATTTTTAAATTTACAGACCGTCTGATAGGGGAATAATATTAAGTAAAATACCGAGGAACAGTACGTGTTGGCTGTAAGACAGGACCGACACTTTGATATGGGTTTTCAAAGCAGCACAAGGCAACCAACAGCCAGTGTTAGGATTACAGCTGCATTATTCAAAAACACATGAAATGCCAAACCGGTATAACCATGGCAACAAATACCAAACGTGGAAAAAGCACTTCGGCAAAGAGGGCCGAAGCTCACCGACAGGGACAGATGGGAACTTAACCGAAGAATTACTAAACCGCACAAGACTACAGCCTCGAAAATGACCACAGAAGTGAATCAGCATCTCTGTGATCCAGGCTCAACAAAAACCGTACGTCATGAGCTTGGCAAAACTGACCTTTATGGAAAGGCTGCCGTTCAGAAACCGTTTCGATCCAAGATCACCATAACTTTGCGTAATGAATAGGAAACCTGGACTCCTGAGCAATGGAAAGGAGCGATAGGATTCATCTTTAGTCCTTTTCCTACGTATAGTCAGATTTACATTAGGAGAAAGCCAAAGGATGACTGTAACCTTGTACGGCCTTTCATATCAGCATGCACAGTTCAGGACATGTGTGACAGTATTTCCAGGCGGACTGAAGCTGTTTTGACAGCTAAAGGTGGTCCAACTCCATATGAGGTCCTGTATTTTGCCAACAGCTATACACCGGCAGTAAAATCATTGCACCTTCTCATAATGAAAAGTGGGTTGTATCTAGGTATTGTTCAAGTCTAAGGTAGCTAATTATTCTCCGAGACGAATGGCAAAGCCTTTCAACTCTCCTGGTGTTGTTATTGCAAGTATTTGCAATGCACTACTAATAAACAACAACAAATACACTTAGACAGAGAAATTTACAATTAAAGTGTAACTATTGAATAAACAGTTATAATACATTTCCGCTTTAATATTTTTGATAAGTGGTTCTCCCATTGGCTGTTTGACGTGGGTTTATATATTTAATTAATCGAAGGTTCTCCCAGCAATTGTTAGAATTAAGAAAAATGTACAGAGTTTTCTGATTACAGTGTACTTCTGTTTTATACATAAAACTGTACAGAATACAAATAAGATTACATTGTAAATATAATCAAAGACAAATTGGAACAATGTTTTTAAGCTAGAGATGCTTTCCTAATTCTAACGTTTTCCCTGAGTTACAGGAGAGCTAAAACAAGGAACTACACGAGTGAGAGTTTTATTATTATTATTATTATTTGTGTGCGCTTGGGTGTGTTTGCTGTTACCATGTAATAAAGATGTAATAACGGAATAAAGGAGTGCCTGTAAAAAGTTAATGATTTTCTGTCTCCAGGTATATAAAAAACTCCCTCGCCAATACGATTTATGGCTTCATCCAGAAGGTACAACACCGTTCACACGCATCGTCCAAGGTAGGCTCAGATTTTTACACTCCTAAACTCAGGCCTGGGATACAATTGTAAGAACAAAATTTCATGTTTTAAGGACATTTTGTAGTTAAGTAGAAGATGAAACGTCTAACATTATTTGACTCAATGTTAGATAATATATTTGTCTAGATGTATTCTAAATTAAAAGCAGGTTGTCAAAGCTGATTCTGAATCAAATTAAATGGCTTCAATGATTAGACCAATAGATTATGTATATGTGGGTTTATTTTGTTCTTAAAATATATTGGGAGTAAAGTGTTTTAAAAAAAAGCATTTTACACTTTCAGACTGTGTAAAACTTCAATAAAATATCTATGAATATAGCTCAATACATCAGTTTAATAATCTTCTCTGTCACACTTTGAAATGTTTTTGATCACAATGCAGATCAACAAACTAACAAATAGCCCTCTTAACCCCACACGTCGTCAAAATTTAAAGTTTTGCTAACAATGACTGTGAGGTAACATTTGACTGTGAGGTAACTTCATGAAACCTTCGTAAGTGTCATTATGTAAACACACATACACACACACCCACTGAATTCTGATCATTCTCACAGGGAACTTAACATAGTAGCAGAATAACGTACCCTATTTGTCCAGTCAAGGTCTACCTTTTACAATAGCCTTTCATTCACACAACCACCAATGTGCAGCGAGACGACACACTTTCTAACCATCTATGCTGGTCAGGGGCACAGGGACTATGAATTCAATCCCAGACAACAAAGGGGACGAAGCTGGGGTACACCCTGGATGGGATGCCAGTCCATCACAGGGCACGAGGCTGGGGTACACCCTGGGCAGGATACCCACACGCCCCACACACACAGTGGAGATGGGATTCGATGCCTCGAGCCTGTAGTTGTGAGGCAACAGTGCTACCCCAGAAAACATATTGCAATTCCAAAATAGTCTATTTTACCCGACTTTGTTGCTGGCAAAAAAACGTATCTAACGTTCACCTACTTCAAAATGGACTTAGTTAGCACAAGAAAACAGTACAAAAAAAAAAAAAAAAAAAGTCATATATATATATATATATATATATATATGGTGTTTAGGAAGGGAATAGTGTAACAAATGATTTTTTGATATCCTTCAGTTTTGACAGAATGGCAGTAACCAGGCAGCCTGGCAAATACGAACCCTCCGACTTTCAGACTGGCCTGTTCAGCTTTTGCTCAGACTGCGGGACGTGTGAGTCCAACTCTCATGGTCAACACTAGCTACGCCGACGGCCTCAGGCTACGAGCAGACTTCTATACAGGCACTTTGCTCAGCCGCCTCTCACTCTCCCTCCCTCCCTCCCTCCCTCCTTCCTTCCCGCCAGGTTGCTATGGCTTCTGGTGCTTCCCCTGCATGGGCTGCTCTATAGCCAGTGACATGGATGAGTGCTGCCTGTGTGGCATCACTATGCCCATGCGAAGCGTTTACAGGACCAGGTACAACATCAAGGTGAGCACCCACCGTAATGTACCACTAACTAACAGTCTTAAGCCTTGAACTGTCCATCCATCCATCATTTAACCTACTCGGGGCCATCAGTAAATTAGACATGCCAATTCACCTAACAGAACATCTTTGGACTGTGGAAGGACACAGGAGTACACAGAAGAAAACATGCAAACTCCTCCCACCCATAAGGAGGGCCGGATTCGCACCGCCAGCCCTGGAGGGGTTTGAAGACAGTGCTGAATCCTCATCTATTGAATTCATAACAAACAGCACAAAGCCTTAATGCGTTTTAATCTCAAGGTCCTTCATGAAACAGTTCCTGTGTCTCTGCCCTCCAGGGTTCCCTGTGTAAAGACTGCCTCGCGTACCAGTTCTGCTTCATCTGTGCTGTCTGTCAGCTGAAGAGAGACATCGAGAAGAGGAAGGAGCAAAACATCTTCTAGCCTCGTGCGTTCAGCAGGCTTCCTCATTAGCCGCAGAACCTGCATAGTGATTGACACCTTGATGTCCGATACCTGCATTTACGTGCACTTAAGAGTTACAACTTTCACGATTCATTGCTTCAGTAGTGATGTTTACAGGTGCATCCTAACTCGTTTGGGATAAAGTTTTAAAAATGAAGATATCTGTCACAATGACAATTAACATATCTGTACAATAGCAATGTGGCGGTCATGTAGCTCTGTAAGTTAGGCGTCTGAGCTCGTGACTGAAAGATTGCAGGTTTAAATCCCACAACCGGCAAAGCATCCATTTTACTGTTGGGCCCTTGAATAAAGCCCTTAGTCCTGGGTACTGACCTCTGGCTGACCTTACACACCGACCGCTAGGTCTCATGCTGGAGAACAAGATGGGAAACATGAAAACTACTGAATCCCCCTGCAGGGATGAATAAAATGTGATTAAATACTCAAGCTTTTCCGGACAATATTCTTTGTATTGTTAGAAACTTCCAACAGCACAGAACACAAAAATTCATGTCAGCTCTGAACTTCCCTTTAAAGAATTGAATTTTTTGACTTATGAAACATAAAACCACATACAACCAATAACAGAATGATTGAAAATAACGACCAAAATAATTATGCATAGCAAAAAGTGACTTCTGAAATCTGTGAAAGGTTTCGGCATCTGATCTGTAGTCAGCTACGGGTTTACTAGGCATTACGATCAAACGGCTCGTCTTACATTTCATGCTGGGGAAGTAAAGACTTAAGTGGGGAAAAAAGGTCCAAAAGTGACTCGAGAGACGAGGCTTCAAAGCAGCCACAAGATGAAGCCTTCGCGATCTTGACAGTAACTGCTCACTGACGCCAAGTCATCTCTGTAACTATGTAGAGGACACCTGAAATAAATTAACGAGGACACACTGAGACATCCAGCAGTTCAGGTGTTGTGATACACACCCAAGTTCCTCTTACCCATGGTGACGCCAGAAGTTGCCAGCAAAGCCACCACTGCATCTCAGAAAGGAAGCAAATGAGAGGGATTCACCCTGGTTATGTCTTCATGTGGATCAGTGGCATGAACAGCAGAGTTCTGAGGGCGTGTCCACCTAAATATCTACAGCTTAAAGTCAAACATGGCTTCCAGATGGACACGATGACTTTCTCCTCTCCTAATGGAGCCTTGACGACACTCCAGTAAGGTTATTTTTGATTGGGTCTCTATCAATGTCGACAACAACAGGAAATACAGTAAATCCTCAAATATACCATCCATGAGCTCCAGAGAAGAGACCCTGAATGACACATTTCAGACCCAACAACCCTTTCAGTCTACCTATACTCTACAATATAACAGAAAAAAATCAATTTAAGAACTGCCCATTCACAACACACCCATACTTCAGAGTATCAGTAACATCACACACTCTTTACTTTGACCACACAATGAGGTTCTTGACTTCAAAGCAGACGTGACTGAAAAGTATCACACACTATAATCTTGATGAAAAACCTCAGCACACTCATCGTACCAAGGGTGAGCGCAGGCGTGTCCTCTGGATATGGAGTCAGAGGTGGATCTCTGCATCGCGTCCATAGTCCAAACGCGTAAAAGATCACATGACCACGTTTCGCTTCCAAAGGTGACGGAATAGAGCTGATCGTCACGGGAGATACCAGTATCTGCATGTCAGTTAGAGCGACTCTTTTACAGTAAAGGAAGCTGCCAACCTCACAGCGCTGTTTTGGTAAAAATTTGAAAAAAAGTGTTCAAACTGTAATACTGATTTATTGATTATAAAAAAAGCACATTTTCTTAATACGCTGTACAAGTACTTGCCAATATAGACCAAAGCTTATACAGCAAAGAATACGCAAACGTTAATTTACATTTGCAAAATGATAAGTCCTGCTGTTATATAACACAATGGTGATATGATGCATGTCTTAACGAGAAAACCCTGAAGTAATTTCTGAGGGCCCACTGTTGTCTTGACAACAAGGTCGATCACCAGAGTGTTAGCTGATAAACATTGCTGTGTGTATCTGTACTGAGCTACGATAAGACCAGAGTAGTCAGCTCTAATGATGTCCTTTTTGCAATCCCTATCTCTAGAAGCTGACTAATAAAGACCCATAAGCTCAATATCCACACAAACACCATGATGTGGGGGGTGGTAAATGAAATCTGACCAGTACAGTATGGCACTAATGGGCTTAACGTCTTTGTCCCTTTAATAAGGTGCAAGGCCACCCACAGTATGAATCATCCCTGATCCATGCTGGACTTCAATACCCAAAACCTACATAAACACCACAAACCTGTTTCAAACGACTGAAATGCTTGGTAGATCAGAGAGGTTTCTAATCAACAGTGGTTTTCTGAAATATTTCTAATATTAATTTTATGTTTTACTTTTAAACGCCAACGTGAACAGTTAGATGAAGTCATCACCTTGACGTTTCCAACAGCATAAGCCTAATTGAAGAGATCATACGCTTGTTGTTTAAAGACTTCACAAACATTTATTCAAAACAGTATACAGACAGCGCCTTAATGAGCAAAGTCCATCAGGTACACACCCTGCAGGAGGATGCCGGGAGGCCATCTGGCTTGGTGGGAAGGAGGGCACTTTTACATACCTACATATTGGCATGGCCTTTGAAAGCACTCGAAGGGGACTAACTGGCAGCACACGCGTGTCGGCCCGCTGCACAGCACGCTATATGGGGCTTCCTGACGTGTTCTATCAGGTTCACTCGATTCAGTTTTCTACCTTAAGAGAAAAACCAACATGCTAAAGATGTCTAATTTAAGTTTGGGGGGGGGGGAATCAATGTTTAAAAAAAAAAAAAAAAACCCCCCCTCACACACAGGCATGATAGTGCAGTGTCTGCTACAGGCAAACAGAATTAAAATAACCTATCTAATGGTCTACCCGAGATGGTAAAAGCTCATATGAGGCTCATAAATTGACAATTAAAAGCCTTAGTCACGATCCTCTCTGCATTGCCACTGGTTAATGATTCCTTTTAGACTGGAAGTAGCGGGCAATTTAGAGACGGACCCAGCAGCTGGCTCAGGAGGCTCGAACCCTGGATGGCGCCCCCAAGCCCCCCCGGGAGTTATTAATCAGTGTCTTATAGATGTATAAACTTCACACCTGTGGACTGGTAGCACACGCTGTGGTTCTGCCATTATGGAATAGCTGGACACGTGTTCAACTTCCATGTTTAATCAGCTAAACATGCTGGACAAAGACTGGGCTTGAGAAATACTTCGTAACACATTATGATGGCCGGAACGTGGAAGCTTAAATCGCTCGGAGTGACAGGAAAAAGCAGGCAGGCACACATCGCGTGTGAACAAAGGCCGAAGGTTCTGGGGTCATCATCGTTAGGTATAATCTACCGAACACCAGCCACCCAAATCTGCCGCCTTTACTTCGCTTCAAAGCTTAATTATGGTATGTAATCAGTCTTCAGCAGATATTTGGTCATTTCATCCACGTACTCTCGCCGTCTGCCTTGACGACGATGACATTCTCACGCTACCCGCTTTGCAGCAGGTATGTACAGCCATGGTCTTCAAAGGAGAGAGCCAAACAAGGCCAATCATTACCTTTATTACCATGTGATTAATGGCTGAAACACCAGATGAAGTGACTCTCCATCCAGATAGTCCCCCAAAAAAAAAAAAAAAAAAGAGGACCACGAACCCTATGGCCCAGCAAGAACCAGGCAACCAAGATCCAGCGATCGAGAGGAGGAGGAGGAGGGCCCAGCAGAAGCTCAACACACCATTCAGAGCCGACCGGCACCCAGCGAGAAAGTGTGGCATTGGCTTACCGGGATAAGGCCACAGAGCACACACAGAGGTTATTAGATTTTCACATTCCACATCCAGAGACTAAAGCTGTCTAACAAAGTGTTCGTGTTTAGAATAGGTGGGGCGGGGGGCGGTGAATTTCCTCAATCTAACTGGAGAACGTTGTCCACAAACATGACGGCCTTTCTTTTTGGCTGATACCCAATAGTGCTTGTATAACCTTTGACCTATCGGTGGGGTAGAGTGGGTGTTCCGCAAGGAGGGAGCCGCACGCGTCCTATTGGCTCATCTGGGCCTCCATGGCCTGGGCTGTCCACTCAGGAGCCGCCTGGCTTATCTTCTCCAGAAGGTTGTTCACCTGGAAGCACAGCGACTGGATCTGCTTGTCCCACGTGGGGAGCGGCTCCCGTGCTGACAGAGGAAACAGTCGACGTTGAAAAGCTCACCGAGGCTGATGGCGTCACGTGACAGCTTGCCAGGGACGACATTACCATCAAGAGTGCTACCATTTTCGTTTGCTTCCGAGAGCCTAATGGATAACGTTGGGGGTTGAGACATCACCGACGTTGAGAAGAACCCATACTCACTCTCAAAGTGGACGATGCCGTCTATCTGATCGATGAAGCCGTTCATGCGGCCCTCCGTGATCATCTGTGAAGCAATCTTCTCCGCCTGTGAACGACGACAAAGACGGTCGCTCAAATGTCACGCTACTCCTGTGACACAGGCACCATGACATATCACACAGCCAGATGACGATGCGACAATCACAAAAACAAAACAGTTCTTACTCGTTTGCAAGTTAGTACACCCACATCTCAATTTCCGCTCAAAGAAAACTATGAATGAGGTGTCAGAGGTTAGTTTACCGGCAACAATACACACCATATTTTCGCACCAAGAACAGGTTAGTGCTTGGAATCTTTGCTGGTTGTGTCCAAACAAATGAGAGTTCACTCATATTATAATTGCAGTAGCAAAGCCCCACGGACAACAGATTCTAATATACAGTAAATTAACGCACAGCTCCCTTTTAAACCATGACATCAACACAAAGTGTGAAATTATCAAATGGTAACTCAGGTTCTGTAACAGAAACTACTAAGACATTCTAGAGCACGTATTAAACTAGACTGAAGTGACATACAGTATTACATACTAAATGCTAAATTCAGTAGCAGAAACAGTCTGTAAGGCATAAGAGCAGATTAAACATCTTGGACTCTACAAATCATACAAATTGTCAGGCGGAAACTCTAAAACCTCTCCGGCAGAACACAACAGGCCTACAACCTGGGGCACCTAATTCCCACCTCGGTGACAGCTCTCCTCCAATACAAAGGCCACCTCAGCAGCAGCCCTGATAATCCTCTAGACATCCCTTGATATAAAAAGTCACCCTAATTTGAGAATCAGCAAATCAGAAATGCTAAAAACAACAATGCTAAGAGGTGGCAGCTATTCCATTTTAAATTTGTTAAATATAGTATTCACATAGAATGTCATATCTTAAGGCTGAGGCTGACACAGTGGATGTTCAAACCAGATGACTCGTTTTCAACTGACGCACCGAGACAGTGTTGCAGTCCTGGGTTTTAGTTGTCATTTCGATTCACACTTGATTCATTAGTAAAGTAGTGCATTTGTTCCCTACCAAATGGGATCTGCACCCAGGGGCATCCTCATCCGAATAATCACCCTGCACAACGACACACACAAATTCAAAACACAAGCCAGCTACGAGCCACAGTAAACCACCAGGCCGCCGCCGTAATGTGTTAAACATTCCTTTGCAGATCTTCCCCATACAGCAGTTGCTTCATGACAGTGAGTTTTAAAAGGGAGAGAAAACTAACAAATGAAGCTTCTGAGCTTTGTTAATATTTCCACCAAATAAGTCTTGCCTGTCTTAAAAAGGCATCAGAGTCATCATCTAAAATCCCCAAATACAGAGAAGGGTGGCGGAACGAGCTCAAAGGGTTCATTTTCCCCAGAGACTGACAACGCTGTGTGCCAACAGCACAACACAACTAGACACACCGCCGTACAAATATTCAATATAAACACACAATAAATGCTAATAAAACGTATCAATCGATCATGCAGCAAACTCCAACCAACTCCAGACAATTCCTTAATGAGAAGGACTACTAGGAAATAAGACAGCTGTGGAGGGCTTTAGTGCAGGGGGGCCGGCGTCTGTACACCGGGGGTCCTCACCTTGGCAGGGGGGATCTCCAGCAGTGCACCCAGCTCTTCAAAAGTGATGTTGTTGTACAGCTTGCTGGCTGACAGTAGGTTGTGCTCAATGACCGCCCGGTCCAAGATACTGGAGCCTGCGGAAGACAATGTGGTCACTGCTGCTTCACCACAGAGTCCTCTGACAAGAACGGACATTACACTTTTTAATAAAGGTGAGAAAGTATACTAAAGAAGAATGCAACTTACAGCCAGTATCTCAATAGAGCGGATCACCACTGTCAAATTCAGATTAACCGTATAAACCCAGATTTTTTTTCTGGTGTATTTAATCACAGTTAAAATTCTATGTTATGGTGTAATCACAGTTAAAATTCTACAGTAAATGCGGAAGGTATGACCGTTTCGATCCTGACTCATGTGACAGTGATTTAGGTCGAGTCGGGAGGCCCGACGACTGACCGTCCGCTGTGGTGGCTTTCTGGTGCGGCATGAGCATGGCAGCGAACTCCTGCAGCTGATTCCCCCGGATGATTCGGTCCAAGTACATCTTCTCCAGGATGCCATAGGCCGCCAGCTGCTGGCAGCGCTCGTCTTTGAAGAGGGTGGCGAGCATGCGGGACCGCTGCTGTCCTGGGGAGGGACAAAAGCAGGCAGGCACCGGAGCGTTAAACGCGGGTCGGCTGGTCCTACGTATCACACGCCACCGGACGAATGAAACACGGAACGCTGGCGATACACGACCGCATCAGAGAGCGACGCCGGTCACGTTCCGAAGCAGTGGAAAACGAGGCACCGGCTGAGCCCACCCTCTGAATCGGGGCGGCGGCAACACAAGCTCCAAAGGCACAACGAGGTGAGAAGGCAGCACTGTTAAAACAGGTGGAACTGCGTACAGTCGACAAGCAATAAATGGAGCAAAAAAAGAGGAGGAAAATATTTAATCTCAGCGTGGGACAGAACCACGGAGAGGTGGTATTTATACCACGACATGTAGAATAACTACAGCTAAAGCCTTTGATTAATACTTCAGATGACTGGTGAAGTTTCTCACGGTCAGCTGCCGCTGTGATCAGAGTTCTGAGGCACCCGGTAACGAGGAGCAGTACCTGCCGATGCCAGGATGGTGCAGTGAAGGGCGTGTTTCAGAGCTTCCAACCGCTCGCTCTCGTGGACGATAGACTTGTAGGAGAGTTCGTTGTACCTCTGAGCCGCCTCGATAAATTTCCGCCGGTAGTCCAGGACTCTGGCATAACATACCTAGCGGAGATGGCAGCCCCATAAGTTCAGCAGTGCATGATGGGAATTCCCCTTCAATATGGCCCTTTGGGTGGTAACTGCAGGCATTTTATGGGATTCTATTGGTAACGCACATTAACTGAGAAGGCAGAATGTCAACGTGATCTTATACAGATTCATCAAGTTGAAATAGGAACAGGTTGTTACTAGTCTTTAATACATAACAATAAACTGTATGAAGCCTTTTGCCTAGTGAGGAAAAAGGCAAATCCATGAAAAACATTAGGTAAAAAACGATACAAAGACAGAGGTCACATCAGGCACCTTGTAATGTATCTGAAGCTGCTCATTGGTCGATTCATTCTGGAGCAGAGAGGCCCGGTTGATGTATGCCTCTGCCTGAACTGGGTCATCATCTTCCAGATACAGACGAGCTATCTTCAGGTACGTGTCTAACTTGTAGTCTACATTGTACTGCCTGGGGGGGGGGGGGGGGGCCCAAACGTTTATTGGAGACTCCCAGGGGGTGGAGGGTTGGGCAAAAGGGGACACAACACCTCAATTTTTGGTGTTG
>JAACJT020000095.1:1233348-1258178 GCA_009936485.2 Gymnarchus niloticus | reverse complement strand
GTGTGTGTGTGTGTGTGTGTGTGTGTGTGTGTGTGTGTGTGTGTGTGTGTGTGTGTGTGTGTGTGTGTGTGTGTCAACAGGCCTGTCTGGATCGAAACCCAGAAGCCTTCAAGCCCAAGATTGGCAAAGGAAAGGAAGGGGAGTCAGACCGCAGACACAGCAAGGGCTGCAACTGCAAGCGTTCGGGGTGCCTGAAGAACTACTGCGAGTGTTACGAGGTGAGAGCCTTTCTGCGGTTCCGCCATCGCCGGGCAGCCGCGGAAAGCGGCCCGCTGACCTGCTCAGGCTCCTTCCCACCTCGGTCAACTTACCATCTGAAACGGCCGCCCTCCGTCTCAGGCAAAGATCATGTGCTCGTCGATCTGCAAGTGCGTCGGCTGCAAGAACTTCGAGGAGAGCCTGGAGAGGAAGACGCTGATGCACCTGGCGGACGCCGCCGAGGTCCGCGTCCAGCAACAGACCGCCGCCAAAACCAAGCTGTCCTCCCAGATCTCCGACCTGCTGACCAGAACCGCGCCAGCTGTCACCAGTGGCGGGGGAAAGTGAGTCTCCGTCATCCATGCACGTTTCAGCGAGGTGCGACGTGGGGTTTTGAAACCATCACCTGACCTGCCGATTCCCTGCAGGCTCCCCTACACGTTCGTCACCAAGGAGGTGGTGGAGGCCACGTGTGACTGCCTGATGGAGCAGGGGGAGCAAGCCGAGCTGACCAACCAGCCACAGGCCGTGGCCGAGAGGATGGTCCTGGAGGAGTTTGGCCGCTGCCTCATGAGGATCATCAACTCGGCCGGCAAGGCCAAGGCAGACTGTCCCATTAACTGCTAGGACCCCACAACCTGCCAGGGATCGAGTCCCCGGTCTCAGGGGTGGCTTTTAACTGCCTGATTTCTGATAGCGGAATGGGAGACACGTCTGGAGTCGGACACAGAGTTGTTCATGGGCGGGGGCTGTCACCAAACTCCGAAGGAGGGAAGACTGCAGTGGTCTCAGTGTACTCACACCACCTGGGCTGGTTTGCTCTTGGGGTGTTTTAGAGTGCCTGTGTAAATTTATGTAAACATTTTTATGATTTTTTTTTTTTTTTTAAATCCCTGGTCCATTTGGTACTATCAGGTGAGATCTGTTTCTCTACTGTTGTCTTTTTTTGCCGTCGTTTAGATTTCGCTCTCTGCAGACAGTGATTCTTCCAGTTCTATTGCCCACAGTTCACTTTAATCATGGTAGTTTTTGTTTTTCTACATGCTAACCCTGGCTTTGGTTTTAATTGGCAGCCATTTTGATTGTCTGTCATTTCTCCAGCCCTTAAAACGTTAGGAGAAGCCTCTCGGAAAGCATTAATCAAGCATAAAAATAATGACTAGCTTTTCTTATAGAATCCCAGTTCCTTGTGTTGCAGTCTAATTTCTTCACTTAGGAATGACCAGTAATAACAAAATAGTGGTCTCTGTCAGTATAATGCACGAACTTTAAAAAAAAAAAAAAAACAAAAAAACAGCTCATATAGATGAAACCACAGTTGAATTGGTAGATTTCCGGAAACAGGCTTATTTCAGGCCTGTCCTTCATACCACAGCAGAACCACTCTGTACTCATACAGTTTAAGCAAGACTCGCTTTCTGAAGCAAAGTTACATTCTTTTTTCACACAACGTTTGTCATTCAGTCTCTGTACTGACCGTGTAAGCAATCTGTACATTAATGATGCACAGGATAAGTCCAGTTATTTTCTGCTGGTTAAGGAAGAAAGTTTCCTGATTTAATTGCACTCAGATTCTTTGGGATGAATGTTGTCTTAAAGGGGATTTAGTGGGTTATAGTGAGAACGAACGGCTTATTAAATGGATGTGACTTCCGAGAGCTTTCATCATTTCCTTGAAAACCTGTGGGTTTTATAAAAGACCGCTGTCTTGTGCTGAGGATTCAGCAGTGTCTCAGAGCAGATTCTGTGGTTAGTCCTCCAGTGATTTCCTTCTTGATTTTTATTTTGAGTTTCTTTGACTGGGCTAGAGATCTACTTCAACTTCTGGCAGTCCTGGAGGTTGTTTGGTGTAAAAACATGTTGCTCGGTGATGAAGCAGTTGAGGTTTTCAAGAGAAAGCTCTGTAGTCTGCAGCATTCAGTAGTTATGATGGTGGCTTTAAAAACTGTCCCCACTGAACCCCCACCTTCCGTGACCTCCACCCAGATGGATTTTATCCCCGAAATACACCCTCTCCTCTTTGCTTATTCAACTTTCCTATCAAAGTAGATCTGAAAGGGCTTTATCGTACTGAAATACGCTGTGTTGTGAGGAACTAACATTGCAGAGTGCCTTCTTTAAGTCATGGTGGGGTATTTAAAATTCTAATTCACATGGAAAACGAAGATGAACGGATTCTTTTAACAGATTTTATGAAGTTAGATCCCAGTATTGCTTTGTTTTTTTATTTATTCAGTGGTTAACTTTGATATAATTGGGTGTTTTAAAGGCATTGTAACCCCCAGCTAACTGAAGGGTTTTTTTTGCATTTTTTTAAATTGGTTTAACTATTAGATGGATTAATGATCGTTGCTTGACTTTGCTCCCCACAGTACACATGCCTTAAGTTTCTTTGTTGCTCAGGACCTGTAAGAATACGGTCCTCAGCCAGTCTAACGTCCTGTTTTTAACAGGTTTCCAGGGAGTTTGCTGTGATGTTGAGGATAGAGCAGCTTTTTTTTTTTTTGCAGGGGGGAAGAAGTGATGACATTCATTTAGGAAAATGCAGCACTGTCATTTATTTTATATTAGACCATTGCTGTTTTTGGAATCCTATCAAGGTATCACAAAGACCTTATTCCTTGCGGATTACTTTGCATTTTATTTTTTGCCATGGGTGTTTCATTGTCATGTTTCTGTACAGTCCCTCAATGTCACAGCCATGTATGTTATTTTTGTGTAAAAGAAGTGTGTTTGGTATCTCACTTGTCAGCCCGTCAGTTCAGCCAGTTGTGTGACCTTCCAGATAGCAGCTAAGATGTCTCTGTGTACCCCCATGCAGGTGTGATGCTTCACCCACACTTTTCTGTGATTTAGTGTGTTCATGATGCGAATTGATCAACATCGACAAACTGCTCAAAGCACGGAGCTTCTGTTTGTGAGATGGGTTGAAATAGAGAAGCACAAACGTGCCCCAGACCAGACCCCCAGTTTGCCTGCTGCTCTCTGTGCAGCAGTTTGGGTGGGATGCTTTGTATCAGGAGGAAGGGAGTAAACCAGGACTACAACTATTCAGCTGACTAACTAGTAAAGAGTAATTCACCTTTTGCTGGCCTTTTTAAGAAGATCTCCCATAGTTTTTATCAGGGGACAAACCCTGATCAACTTCAGGTGACTGTCAACCATGTGATCTGTGTCTAAATGTAATTTGGTCAACGAAAACAAACTCTGATTTATCAATGATTGCAATACTTTTTTCCACAACGTGAATCTGTACTAATATGTAAATGTTTTAGTCTTTCCTCGGCCTCTACCATGTGTTTTGAAAATCTTGTAAGAATTCTGTAGTATTTGCAGATTGTATATGTTGGTGTGACCATCGCTTGTGTTATGTTGGAAGTGAAACAAATCTTATACCCCCCCCCCCCCTCCATTTTTTCACCAGTGTACATGTAAACTTTTTGTTCTGTCTAGAAAATTATTTATCAACTTCATGTGTATCCCTATGGCAATATAACACCTAGTATCACTCAATTACATTTTTAATTATTTGCAAACGTAAAGATTTATATTCAGTAAAATGTGCATAAAATGTTCAGTGACAATGTAAAGTACACAAACTGAAGCAAATAAAATTTATACAGTTCTGTAAAGTTTTTTTATTTTCATGCTCATTAAATTTTTAGAGCGCTGAATGTGTAGTCAGATTGCTTGTTGGACATTCTAAATTGCCAAAGGCCTATAATGACAAAATATCATTTTGGCTAATGGTGGGTGAAAGCAGATTCTCAGCCAGTCGAATGATAACTAATAATGATTTTATTTTTTAATACTCGATAACAATCTTTTAGCTGTGGCTTTTAAACGGTAATCTCATTGTACAGATTTTTAATCAAAATTTAAACCTAATTTTAAAGTTGCTATCCTTGATTTAAAGCCAAGTCCTTAATGATATCTCCCCGAATGTAAAATGGACACAGCTGGTTCGTGATGTGTGTTAAAATGCACAACACACTCGGACACGCGCCAAAAGTAGAGCTTCGGTTTATTAAAAAATAAAATTAAAAAAAAAAAAAAAAAGTCGCCATACGAGCCACTGCCGTAAAATGGCAGTTGTGTCGTAAAGGCCCGCCAGCGGCTGTCGTGCTATGTACCCATACTGCTTTGCGGCATGCTACAAAAAGCGGAGCGCGCCGTTCGTCCTTCTCTTTGTCGTCGGCGGTGTGGCCGCTGCTGGCTTGTGGGCCTCCCCGGGGTCCAATCATGCCTCAGAAAGCCTCTTTAGAGCCTTGATAAATACGTGTGGACCCTCAGCTGCGGTGCCCACCCAGACAAGTACGTTCGTTTGCTTCCGTGGTTCTGCGTAGCCGTTGGAGCGACTTTGTCCGATGATTAAAAACTTTCTGCTGTTCACATCATGAGCTGCTGTGATTATATGCTGTGATCTACATGAGGACACTCGCAGTCTCCAGACACGCTGGGAAGCTGCGAAAATCAGCTGCGTGCCTCTCTGGAGTTAATTAAACATGCTGCTTAATCCTTTGATGTGTTTGAGGATATTTTAACACGTCCTAAAGACTGCTTTATGTCAAAGTAGTTATCTTTTAAGGCTGTAAAAGGCGGCCTTGTATACAGCTCTTTCATCCGTGCTAAGACGTGCTCCTGCTCTTTCAGGCCCTGCCACGGCTGTCATGGAGGACGATTCCTGAACGGTGATAACACAGTTTTGATGCTCTCATCCTATGTGGCCATTGTAACTGAAATTCAGGGCCCTGGGGGTAACTGCGAGGATGGAATCACATTGCTGATTTATGAAGAATAACAATCACATATTTCCAACAGGCATACGGCTGCTGAGGCCCAGAAGTGACAGACGGGCAGCGTCAGGAGTGATCTGAAGAGGTAATCCTGAAGATGCCCTCAGAGTGACTGTCCCTGTGATTATATGATATCACTACCCATCTGACCCTGTATGGGGAAAGATTACGTTGAGGTTATATGAGGGTACGGTCTACTGATGTTATCCACTTCGTAAGCTTTACTTTAAATAAGAAGGTTGCTTAATTGTTGTTTTTGATAGGTTTATTCTTGGATTCTGACTTTATTCCCCTCTTCTCTTTTTAGGGGCTGATTTTACTCCCAGATGTGCAACGTGGAACACATTTGCTGACTAATTTATGATTTCAACGTGTGTTGTTAAATGAAATTAAAATTAAATTCATTCTTACTGTTGAAAGGGTTCCTCTTGATGTGTCAAGCATTGTGAATTGTTGTGAAACATGCAGTCAAAGCGCTGGAGTAAACCCTGCTTCAGGTATACAGCAGCACTTAGCCCTCTGTTGGGGGGGGGGGACCATGATTCATTCACAGACAGCCTTGTACCAGGGAGTGACCACCTGGTAACTCATAATGGACTGTGTTACTTGGCACCAGCTCATTGTGTTGAGAACAATTCCTGCTGGCTTTTTCTTTAAATAGCAGGTGCGGTAATTATGAATATTGACCTCAATGATACACGTATGATGAAATCCCAGAAAGGAGCAATGTTTGCTTTGGTAGATATTGTAATACATTAAACACCCTTAGATGGCAACTAAACTACTATTTATTAAAACACTACTGCATGAATTTATAGGGGTTATAGGGGTCAGGCAATCCAGGAGCCTCTTCAACAAAAGCCACTAGTTCGCATACTGGCATGTTTCTGGCAAACTTGAGAACATGCAACTTATGTAAATGTGGGCATCCAGGATGGGATTTAAGTTCCCGACTAAATATATGTGAGGTCGCTATCCACTGCACCACAATGCCATCCTTTCAGGGTTTGAATTCAGCTAAACTGTGTGTTTAGACGATGGTAGGGAACCACTGGAGAGAATATGCAAGCACAGCTATGTAAATATGAGAGCACAGTGTATTTCATAACTACACACTCCTCTCATCAACATCCAGAGTGTATGAATATTAATTACATGAGTGGTATACACAGTACCAGGGCAGGTAGACAGCTGCTACGTGACGTAGTCTACCGATGTTTTTGTTTAAAGCGGCTTTCTGGTGATGTCAAATGGCACGTTGAAAGCCGAGTTTACAAACAGCGACACCTATAGGACGCCAACCGTGTGAGGCGTGGTATACTGAAATACGGCATTGATTGGTAGTTCGGGATAGTCCCGCCCACCACGGGGCTTTCAAGCCTCATTCGGCCCGCCTCCTCGTGCACGCCGGAAGTCGTAGGCGCTGGGGGCGGGAGCAGCGGCAGTGCCACGTTGATGGACACCAGTGGGTACGTGGACTGGTGCTATTATAGCAGGCTAGCAGGGAGAGGGAGCGCTGCGACAGCTTGATCAGCATAGCCACTTCACTGTAGTCTTTTTAAAATTAATATATAATAGTATTGATTAGGTGAGACATAGCGCCGAAGGGGGGGGAGGTGAGTACTTTCTCTCTTGACTGCTTAGCTGTGTCCATTTAGGCGGCTGGCCGGGTGTTCAGGCAGCCTGGAGTTTGCACTTTTGCCCGGTCTTGGGCGGCGGACAGCTGTGCTCATTTGGCTCTGATTCCTGATTCCTGATTCATGATTCCTGATTCATGATTCCTAATTCATGATTCCTGATTCCTGTCTGCTTTTACAGCGTAGGCATCAGCAGGGCACATGAAAACCCGGGACTGTCTGCTGATCATTCCGGTGTGCCAAGCTGGATTCGGTGTTTCTTTATCCCCCACCACTATGGTGGGGGGGTGTTGGTGACAGTCGTCACCCCGTTAATTTGCTTCTGACTTCAGTTACTAGGAAAAAAAAAAAAAAAACTATAAATGAGTCAAATATGCAATGACACCACTGAGTCTTATAGAGTAATGACAGACATAGACTGTAGTAGGTGTGTGATCAAAGCATGGCTGTACAGTGAAATGTTATTCTAGGGGTTTGGTTTAGGAAATTATGATGGTGATGATGACCAGCTTAACAGAAAACAGATCTGCAGCTCTCACCCCCATTGCATGTGGAAGAAATGCTTGGAGAAGTGGACTCAGATTTGCAATTCACACACACACCCCTGTGGTGTAGTCTGGTGGCATGCTCAGTTTTGGATCAGTACGGTGTCTTAATGCAGATTCCCGCAAACTGTTTCATTCTTAAACATCATTATACATTCTTAGTCCTCTTAATGCGATGTTTTGGTCTCATCATGTCTGCAACACGTAATACATTTGTAATGTTTAATATAAAAGGAAACAGAGGCATCATGAAACCTGAAAAGAGGCCTGTTATTGAATTTTGCATTTTTTTTTTGTCTAGCCCTGTTCTCGTATTGTCAGACTACCTCGTGTGGCTCTTAATGTCTGTTAATGGCATTAAGGCCCCTGGTTGGTAACCTGTAGTAATGTGCATGTTTTGTGAAACTCTTGTTGTCTCATACTCAAAAGTAGCCATGGAAAAAAAATAATTTTCTGGCCATCTATGTTCTTGGGCGTAGTATAAACTTCTCGTTGGCTGCTTTTGAACAGGTCTTTTTAATTACGGTGGTTGGATCGGTTTTATGTGCGTTTTTGCGTTTGGATGAATGGCAAAGTTCAGCTGACACAAATTGAGTCGCACCCCATTGATCTTTATGGCCATATATCATGCTAGGTTTTTGAAATATCCTATGCACTTAGGTGAAATTTATATTTAGACTATACATTAGGTGACAGCGTGGGTTTGACACTCGTTAATTTCTGTTCGAGTGTCATACAGTCATTTGTGACGCCTCCACACTGTAATGACAGGTATTTATTGGTCATATCTGCTTAAAGTTCAGTCAGCTTTGCTTGCTGAGAGAGTACCTGTAAAATTCTGCCTGGCGGCTCCCCTTTAGGATGAAGCTGAAGGAGATTGACCTGACCGCCGTGCAGGCCTGGAGCCCGGCACAACATCACCCTATTTACCTGGCAGCCGGTAAGACCCTGTACTCCCGCTCCTAACGCACTCACATGCCCGCCCGTCTTTCTCGTGTCTTATTAATGTGCATGTCGTGATCTTCTGCAGCCGTCTTTACGTGCTGCACTGTTTTGGGTGACCTTCAGTTAGTCTGCTTGGAAATTTACTGGACATAAAGAATGTTGTGTGTCCTTTGTCCGGTCTCCTCCTTAAATTAAGTTTGGAAAAATGATTGGCGGCTCGTAATCCGTGTATGTTTGGGGGAGTGTAACTCCCAGACGACCCCTTTGAGTGGCTTGTGTTCCTAGGCACGTCTGCTCAGCAGCTCGATGCTACCTTCAGCACTACAGCCGCGCTGGAGATCTTTGAGCTGGACCTGGCTGATCTTACGCTGGATATGAAGTCCTGCGGCAGGTTCTCCTCCTCGCACAGGTGAGATGGGGCTGCCGGAAGTTTCCGTGGCCCTCTTACAGGGCAGGTGCCACACAGAGCAGAGGTCAGAGGGCGTTGTCGCTTCAGCGGGACTTAAAGAATTTGTTTCTGTGAGTGTACCATTGACGCTCGTCTCTACAGGGATTTAGGCAAAGTAACATTGAGGAAGGAGAGCTAGCTAATGGAACACTGTCTTTCCAAGTAGCTAGAGAGATGTTCTTCGTTTTTTTTATTCTAAGTGAATAAATTCACACACAACTTGTGTGAGTTGCTTTGGGTCTAGGATATTCTTTCAGAACATCAGAAAACTAAGATAATGCTCTAATAGCGAAGCATTGCGAGTAGAAATTTGGGATGCAGACCCTGGCTTAGTGCCCAATGAAAAATTGCCATTTTGATACAGAAGAAGCACCGTGGTGCATCCAGAAATGAGCGTGGGAAAGCACTCTCTTCAAATATCCAGAAATGTTTGTCCCCCACCCTCACTGCCAGTTTAGGACAGGTTAAGACAAATCACAGGCAAGCTGTTAGCAGGGCATGACTACCCCTGAGCCTTGCTACATTCTGTTAGGAAAGGCCTTTTGTGAGTGGACTTCTTGATCTGTTTTTGTCCAATTCTGAGTCGAGAAGGGAAGAACTGGATGGCTGCTTAATGCACAATAACTGGAATCTGAATTCATTAAAATACGTTAGACAAATGCTGTTGTCCAAAATTTTGCCCTTGTCTTTACTGTGAAATACAGTTTCTGGTCGTTCTAACCTGGTTATTCATTTCTGAGGTATACATTGTAGTCTAATTTATTTTTTTTTTCTGGGTGCCGTTACTGTATTTTGATTTAATATATAATCATGATCTTAAAAGTTCCAGCTTATAAGATTGCTGGAGAGTGATCAGGGGAGATGGCTGAGCAGTGTGGATGTATGACCTCATTTCCTGTTACCCTGAATTCTGGGTCAGGTACCACAAGCTGGCGTGGGGTCCCTACGGCATGGACACACAGGGCCTTCCTTCGGGGGTCCTCGTGGCAGGAGGAGAGAACGGCAACGTCATCCTGTACGATCCGGCCAAGATCATAAGAGGGGATGACGATGTGGTCGTCGCCCAGATGGACAAGCACTCTGGGCCGGTGCAAGCGCTGGACGTCAATCCCTTCCAGGTACTTCTGTCTTGTGGGGCCGTGGTGTTCAGCAGGTGGTCTCCAGCTGTCCACTCTGAGGCTCTGCTGTCGTGACGTCCTCGTTTGTTTAGTTTGCCGCCGTCGTGTCCCTGGCTTCTATTCCCATTTCACTCGATGAACGTCACATTTTTTCCACATCCCTTAATCTGAAATTTTAAAAATTCTGCAGGCAAACCTGGTTGCCTCAGGAGGCAACGAGTCCGAAATCTACATCTGGGACCTCAACAACTTCAACTCGCCCATGACGCCTGGACCCAAGTCTCAGGTGTGTCCAAGTTTTTTATGGTGCAAATAAAGACCTTAGCCGCCAGCTGAGAAGGCCCAAGTGTAAAAACTCGAAAATCCCTACGATCTCTGACCTGACCACCTGATGGAGGTTTCTGCTGTTTCTGCTTAGCCCCCGGAGGACATCAGTTGCGTTGCGTGGAACAGGCAAGTGCAGCACATCCTGGCCTCCGCCAGTCCGAGTGGGCGTGCCTCCGTTTGGGACCTCAGGAAGAATGAACTCATCATCAAAGTCAGTGACCACAGCAACAGGGTGAGTCGCCATCATTCACCGTATTTCACAGGAATCCTCAGATCCTCTGGGTGTGACGAAGCTGGATGTTAATCTAGCCCAGTAAGCAAAGCAAAACCGATCAGTTGTGCCGCGCGTCGTCTCAAACTGTAGCCAATCATGTGATCTCCCGAGTAACTGCTTGCCACGCCCACACAGCAGGGACAGTTCAAGAAAACATACCTTTAATGTCCCAACTTATGGATATCGAGCTGGGACCTTATGGTTGAGAGGGGATGTGTTCAGGTGTTCTTCAGGTGGAGCACCGTGCTAACAGCTGTTGGTGGTTAGCTTTGGAAAGCCAAGCACTTGAGTAGAAATAGCGCCCAGAGCACTTCAAGACGGAGTTCCGCTCGCTTACAGATCCAACCAGTGCCTGTTAACCTTCCCCCTTTTGACCCGTAGCTCGCTCTGTGGAATCCAAACAGCCAGGTCATGACTGACTGAGCTTCCTGGGTGAAGAAGCTTTAGGGTTTTGCCTTACAACCAGACATCGGGGTGCTGAATTTATGGAAAGCGGTGCCCTTTCAGCTCGATGGTTCATGTGGTTCTTTGTCCTCCTTCCAGCATCTGTGTCTCCCTCTGTTATGAAAACAGTGGTTCTATAGGCCGCTGTGAGCACTGGAAGCACCCTGCTACACATGCTATCTCGAGGCTCGTGACTGTAGAAGGTTGAGCTTTCTGCAGCGCTGGTGTCTCTCAGTGCTGGGAACGTTGGAACCCTGCCGGCTCTGGTTTCTCTGCTGCACACTTGCAGATGCACTGTTCCGGGCTTGCCTGGAACCCAGAGGTGGCCACCCAGCTGGTGCTGGCCTCCGAGGACGACCGCATGCCCGTCATCCAGGTGTGGGACTTGCGCTTCGCCACCTCTCCACTCAAGGTCCTGGAGAACCACACCAGGTACACAGCTTGCTGTCACTGCCCCATTTCCTGGAGCCAAGTGCCAAGCCTCCACTGAGCTCCAAGCCAAAGATGAGAGGCCATTCTGCAAAAACGGCCTGAAAGCTCATCAATATTAAAGTCTACAGATATCTGCTGAATCTGATTTTGTGATTCATTGGGACGCCGATTATATTTACGGACTCAATAATTAAGGCAGCTTGTTGGGGGGGTGTTATGTTTTTGTTTGTGGTTACTGCTGATTGCTGTACGAAGACCCAAATTAAGGACTAATCTAGGCATTAGTCTTTGGTCGACTAGATTTGTAATACTGATAATTTCATCTTTGACAGTCTCCAGATAAGGCGCATTTCAAGAACTTCTATGAATCATCGGCTTTGATAAGGGACACTTTACGTTAGCCGTATTCAGACTAAGTACTTGTGTGCCTCCAGGGGTGTCTTGGCCATCGCCTGGAGCTTGGCGGACCCAGATTTGATGCTGAGCTGTGGAAAGGACAACCGGATCCTCTGCTGGAACCCTAACACCGCGGAGGTGAGAGGGCGGTGGTTCTTGGCATTTTGGGTTGAGCCAGCAGAGCACCCCTTTAAGAATGGCGTGTTGTGGCTCCCGTACTTCTGGGTGGAGACTGCGTTGTGTCATTAAGCGACCGTGACTAGTCATTTCTCGGAGCGTCATTAAGGGAGTAGGGTTGGCGTGCGGTGAAATCGGCTTGTTAGCTTGCCTTGCTGCCAAACCCACCCTAGGTGCTGTACGAGCTGCCTACCAGCACGCAGTGGTGCTTTGACATCCAGTGGTGCCCCAGGAACCCCGCGGTACTGTCTGCTGCGTCCTTCGATGGCCGCATCAGCGTCCACTCCATCATGGGCGGCAGCGGCGGGTACCCAAGGCAGAAACATGCGGAGCAGGTGATGAGCCCCCTCCGTCCTGCCTTTACACGGCTGGTCGTCGCCATCTTGTACGTCTGATTGGCTGCCGCTGGTGGTTTTTACACCGGACAGCTGGAGTCAGTTACAAAGCGGTGATATTTGTAAACACAGGCGACATGCACACGAATTACAGCGTCTCTCTGAACGGGTGACTTTGATGTCCTTGTTGTGTGATCGGTGTCTGAATGGTTGACCTTGACTTGTCGTCCCAATGCTCTGGTCCAGCTCAGCACCTCTTTTGGAAACCTTGACCCCTTCGGCACGGGACAGCTCCTGCCACCTCTGCAGCTGCCCCAGACCACCGCGACCCAGACTGCCGTGACCCCTCTGAAGAAGCCCCCTAAATGGATCCGTAGACCTGTTGCCGCGTCATTTTCCGTAAGTGTCTGGAAGTTAATGCACTGTCTGGCTACCCTGGGAACCTGCTGTGTGTCCCCACTTCTACTCCGATGTAATATTACGTCTCTCGAAAAATCTAACAAACGTTACGGTTGGAACTGGTTTGAATTGTGGATGTGACATCAGTTTAGGAATCCAGTTAATTTAGAACCAAGTTTGGTTTGTGTTTATGCATTGATTAGAAGCTTCTAGACTTCCTTATTGCTGTGCTGCTCTACGTTACGATATTTTGTCACATCGTAGTTCGGGGGTAAGCTGGTTACACTGGAGAACATCAAGCCGACCCCTCAACAGCCACAGAAGCCTGCACCACAGGTTCACATCAGTCAGGTGGTCACGGAAACTGCGTTCCTGGACCGGTCTAACCAGCTGCAGGCAGCCATGAACTCAGGAAAGTTCGTCGAGTTCTGCCAGTCCAAAATCAATGGGGCTCAGAATGAGTTTGAACGGACTATGTGGTGTTTCCTAAAGGTGAGAATTTTGGCTGTCATACCCAGGAAAGCATCTGTAGAGATGTGATAATGAGCCCTATTATCTATAAATTTCATTAATTCTGGGAGTTTTGCATCTTAGCAAACACTGGAATTAATTTTTTTTTTCTCTGTACGGCCGCCTCTAGTCAAGATGGTACTTGGTTAACCTTAAACAAAAACACAAATTTACCTCCAAGCACAAAGCAGGTCCATCCTTGACTGTCCTTGACATTAGTTAGTTATATTCCATCTGTTGATCTTCCCACCGCATTTCCAGTAGCCGATTACCCAAGGGTACGAGGCATGTGTTACCCACCGAGGCTCCGTGCCACTCGTTAAATTAATAGATTACCCTAAATCATGAAATAATGTAGTGTTCTTCCAATAAAATCTCAGTGAATATTTAAGTAGTTTACGTGGTTATATAATTTAAATTCTTGGTCAAACTTGATGTCTGTTGTGTTCAGTAACACTAGTTCTGAAGAACAGTCGATTGTCCTTAAAAAAAAAAAACCGATAAATTTCGTTATAACTTCTTTGAACTTAATGTGCCATGGTAAATAAAACCAGTATTTTACATGAACTGGTTTTGTTTAGTATATTTTGTATTGTGGTTGTGCTGAGACTCTTCTCAATTTCAGGTCAACTTTGAGACCGATACTCGTGCAAAATACTTGGAGCTTTTGGGGTATAGCAAAGACGAGCTGGCCCTGAAGGTGAGTCTCGAATTTATCAGTCAGGCGCTGAAATGTGCCGATCCACCATCTTGGGTGGACTCCATGGATGCTGGTTTTGTTGCAATCGGTTGCCAGCTCTTTGCATGCTGATTCTGTGGGGATTAAAGTCCAGCTGGCCAGGATTGGACTGAGTTCACTTTCAAACGTAAATTAAGCCAGCTTGGGGGAATAAAGATAGATTTAAAAATTTTTTTTTTTTTTTTTTTTTGTGGAGGGTGATTTTTAGTGCCCAGTAGTTGGGCCCAGGCTAAAACAGCGGTGTAGAGCCATCTTGTTGTCAAAGGTGGGGGGGTTGGTACAATGCCATCTAGTGGCTAGGCTTTTTTGACAATAACAAAAGTTAGCCGAGCAACGATGAAATGGGTAAACGTGAAATGAATGGCTCAGAATGGTCTTCTGAGATTCACCTCCTGTCCTCGTGTCCCACGTGCTCCGCTTTCAGATCTCGGCAGCTCTCCAGAAGGTCACCAGGTCTGACGAGGTAGGTGTCAGCACAAACCTGTGGTTCTGTGGCACAACCTCCTCAGTCCAGTGATGTCAGGGAGGGCAGCTGGGCTTTTAAACGTTGACGTATTAGAGATGAACGTGACTTTTTCCGGAGTCAAATTGTGCCGCTTAGTGTAATGAGTGCCTTTCGATTGTGTTTGAGAGTGTGTGGAATGTCCTTGATGTTAAGCTGTTTGGTAGACGTGTTGAACCTCGAATTTCTTCTGCCCTGGAATAATCAATATGACACTCCTACATGATCAGAGGTCTGCTCTGCCATTTACCTTCTTGAACTTGTTTGCTTTAGATAAGATTGTTGGCTTAAAAGTCAGACAGTCTTCTGTGGTCCTTGAAAGTCTCAGGCAGTCCGTGTCTATTAAGTCGTCAAGCACAGGCTTCGGTGTAAGCCTGTCTTACAGGTGACACATTTGGAATTCCTGCCACCCTAAAACCCAGTTGACGTTGCTCTGCAGGGGAGGTGAAGACTTAAGTCCAAGTCAGACATGGTGTCCCTTGTCTAGCCTGTTATATATCTAGATCAAAAACGTGTGACTTTCAAGGACCCTTGGTAGGTGTTTGAGGTGGATGGGGTCATTCTTTTTGTCCTGTGCATTGAATTAAAACTCGAACCCTGATCGTTTAACTCTGCATTTGGGCCATGTCTAGCCAATATCATGCCATTTTTCTTTAGTCTGCTTATGAATGATTAATGATGATTATTTTTGATAACGGGGTCTGTGCCTTCTTGCTTAAACCCACGTGAACACACATCTTTCCTGCTATCTTCTTCTTCTTCTCCTTGCTCTGGCTACTGACAGCCTCCTCCTGTTCCTGCCACCGACTTTGATTCCAGTCCTGAAGCTCAACCAGCACTCGAGCCCAACTCTAAACCCGAATCCAGGCTTGACCCTAAACCTCAAGCTGAGTTTGAAGTAAAACCAGAGCCGCAGTCTGATCTTGGCTTTCAGTCTGGGGCTGAACTTCCACCTGAACCCCAGATTGAACTGATAAAGAAGCCTGAACATGACCTGCAGTCTGAGCAGATAATTGCCTGTGCAGACGTTGGTTTTCAAGAGGAAGAGGTCAAGCTAAATGAGGTACTCTGCATGGCTGCTTTAGAGGTCCACTACATACCGGTCAATGAAGAGGGCTTTGGTACTGTTCTAGCTTACATGGTATTATTGTTGGGAGAATTGAGGCTTCAAGACTTGCGGAGGGTGGGCACCAGCAATGATTGATAGTTCAGAATACTTCCACCCAACATGGGTCTTGAAGCCAGCAATGATTGGTAGTTCAGAATACTTCCACCCAACATGGGTCTTGAAGCCAGCATTGATTGGTAGTTCAGAATACTTCCACCCAACATGGGTCTTGAAGCCAGCATTGATTGGTAGTTTGAAGTCCTTCTGTACACCTTGGGTTTTGAAGCCTCATTTATCCCATCACTACATGGTGTTCCCCTTTAAATCCATTCCTGAGTACTTATTATTTGGCTATCTATGATGTCAGAAGGTAGCAGCATTCACGTTTAGTTCTTTGCTCACTGACTGCACATTTTGAAGAGGGTTTGATGAGAAAGCATACTCCTGGGTGACTGGTTAGTTTGTGGAAATTTACTTTCAGGTTTCATTAATTTAATGCTCATTTTATCATAGATCAAGAGTCTCCATAACCAATACGGCCAAACCAGAAACGTGCTATTAAGTCAGTGGGCGTAAAAAAGGACAATCGAAAATGAACACACCGTTCGAGAGAAAGAATAAGAATGTTGTGAGACGCGCTTATCGAAGGTTAAATTCAATATGGCGTCATACAGATGGAGAAGCACAGGGCCTTGGAAGATGATGGTGATGTTGAGGAGAAGAAGCCCACGGCAGCCGCTAAAGCCATCAGACTTCGTACCAGTGAAGGCAGGTCCCACCTTCCTATGCGTCATGCTTAAACGGTCCATGCCTGTGGAAAGAGTGCCGGCTCGGATCCGCTTCTCCACACCAGCGGCTGTACCGCCTACACGGCCTCACCTGTGGGGGGCTGGGGGGATACACCCTCGCTGGCAAGTTAGTGAGGCTTGAACAAGATTGAAATTGAGGAATATGCTTCATCTGGGAGGGGAGCGTTTGGGGGTTCTGGGGGGCTGTGGTGTGGACGGTTTAATGTTATAAGAGCTGCTGAAGCTGGACAGGACATGACCATTTTTGGCACGATGCCTCCACAGATGTCGATGGGCTGATAACGCAGGCCTTGCTCACCGGCGACTTCGAAGCAGCGGTCGAACTGTGTCTCCATGACAACCGCCTGGCCGACGGCATCGTACTGGCCGCTGCTGGGGGCGCAGAGCTGCTGGAGAGGACTCAGAGAGAGTACTTCAGCAGGTCACCCAGCAAAATCACCAAGGTGCCGCCCTCCACCGTGCAGGTCACGTGACTCGTCCAGACCGCGCTGCCTCATGGTAACGAGAACGCACGGCTTGTGCTCGTTCCAGCTCATCAGCGCCGTGGTAACTAAAGACTGGAGGGACATCTTGCAGTCATGTGACTTGCGTAACTGGAAGGAGGCACTGGCGGCTGTGATGACCTACGGCGGTCCAGAGGAGTTCTCCACACTCTGCGGTACGTCGTACACCAACCCGCTCTTTCAGAAGGGGTCTGGCAAGATTGACAACACGCTGCTTTTCTGATGGCCTATCTAAGAAATAAAGCATGGAATTTCTCTTCAGTGGTGCTGTGGCTCACACCTCGCCGGTTCAAATCTCATTTCCCCTCTGCACACTTTTCATGTGTAACTTGGGCTTCTTCTGGGTACTACAAAGACATGCGGTTAGGCTAACTGGCATTTCTAAACTCAGTGTTGTTGTGTGCGTGCGTGCGTGTGCCCTGTGATGGCCTGGCATCCCATCCAGGGTCTACCCCAGCCCTATGCCCTGTGATGGCCTGGCATCCCATCCAGGGTCTACCCCAGCCCTGAAGATGGGTGGATGGATTTCTCTTCTCTGCTTTAAGCACCTTGCTTGTGCCGTCTTGCCTTGATTAATTTCGCTTACTTTGTTCTTGCTAAAACACTGTACATCGCAGAAATGAATATCAAACACCTTTGTTATTTTTAATGCTTCCAGCCTGACTCAAAAATCCAGGATTTCTGCTTTCAAACTCCAGCCTGATTTTCATTCAGAATCACAGCCTCAATGACAAGGGATATAGGATTGCTGCTCCTGTTTTCCAGTGACAGTTTAATCCTTGTTTGTTTTTACTGCTTTGCTTTCTGAATTGTGACCGTGTGTATGCTCCCCCCCCTCCAATCAGACCTGCTGGGCTCCCGGCTGGAGGCCGACGGTGACCTGGAGCTCCGCCCACAAGCCTGCCTATGCTACATCTGCTCGGGCAGCGTGGAGAAGCTGGTGTCCTGCTGGAGCCGCGTGCGGGACAACCACTCTCCCCTCGCAATGCAGGTGCGGGCCGGGATTCGAACCCAAGACGCCTGCTTCCACCTCCTTCTGCAGCTCTCCACATTTATGTCTGGGTGTCCGGTTAAGAGATTAGTCACCGTTAACACGACCAAAAGCCAACACAGCCTGTGTGTATCTGGAGCCGCTGACCCAACTCTCCGAGGGGGAACCACGAGTCCTCGATATTCCGTAATTGGATGCCGAGCTGTGTGTGGCGTTTTTGCTGAAACCCCTTAATTAGCTCCCACCCCCATCCTTGTCTGATGTGCATTTGGAGATTGATAAGGTGTCAGGCTTCCACTCTGCTTTGCCCACGGTCTGGGCGTCCATCGCATCATCCCGGTTCCGCGCTTTGTTCTAAATGCGACTCTCTCTCTCGCTTCAAAGCTCCGAAGTGGAGACACAATGGCGTCCTGTCGTGTTTGACACGGCAGGGGATCTCGCTGAATTTTTTTTTTTTTTTGCGAGGCGTCCTTCAGAATGAGCGACGTGGGCGGATGTTTTTAAAAAGGGAACCAGAGGACATCCTGGTTAAATGGGTCACTTTTTCAGTTTGGTGCCAACAGACAGCTTTTTATAGCTTGCTGCCGAACATGATCGGGTTTGAGAGTTTTGATAAATGTTATTGTCGATCTTTAGCACCCTGCGCTGATGTTTGTGACTTTTATCTGCCCTGATCTCGAAGGATGTGGCCTAAATTCTGCTGTTCACTGTTCGCCTGCAGTGTCACTCATAATGCATAGGCTTGATGATGAACTGTACTGATTTGCTGTAGGAGTCAGATTAGCGATCCAGTTTGGGTCTCTACTGCATACCTTGAAATAGCATAAATACTTGATCCCTGGTAAGTTGCCAACATTCAAAAGAACCGTTATTTCATTGACGTCGATTGGTTTTGCGGTTCATTCAGTTGCTTTTGGGATCTTAAATCGAGTAAAGTGGTAGCTGACCTTCATTATGATGCCTTAATTTGGTCTTTCGTTGGTGAAATAGGGGTTGGCACTCGAGGCACTAAACATGATGCCGTGTTTTGTGTGAGCTTACAGGACCTGGTGGAGAAGGTGGTGATACTGCGAAACGCAGTGGAGCAGACCAGGGGCTCCAGCCCCGTCGTGGTGGGCACACTCTGGGCCGAGAAGATGAGCCAGTATGCCAGTCTGCTGGCATCGCAGGGCAGCCTGCTCGCTGCTGCCACCTACCTGCCGGTCAATACAGACCAGGTAACCACCTCCGACCTGAAATGTGAAACTTTGGCTGTGGTTAAAAAAATAAATAAAATAAAAGACCCTGAGAATAGAAATTTCAGGAAGTGTGAACCCTCTTAGGGTAACCTGTGAAATCCTCTACCGTGCAGCCATGTGACACCTTGTCCGATGGATAGCCGGGACAGCTCCATGTCTCTCTCTCTCGGTGACAGGCCGCGGTGCACGACCTGCAGGAGCGTCTCCGTCGAACCCTGGGCGAGCCGGCTGGCCCCGGCCCCATCCCCAGCCTCCCTCAGACCAGGCGGCCCGTGGCTCCAGATGGCACCCCGGCCCAGCCTGCGTTTGTCCCGGAGCAGCCGCCTCACGCTCCCATCGGTGCCGCAATGCCGGCAGGTCCTCCTACGCCTCAGTATTACCAGCAGGTACATGTCCCTGTGCACACAGCACCCACCGTGCCGACCACGGCAGAATCTCCCCCGTTGACCCTGAACACCCTTACGACCACTAGTCTCTCATTCTTTTATGTTCTGGTCTTTAGAGTAAGCTTTGCCTCGCGTCCCTGAGGTGTTTTGGTAACGAACCGGGGTGTGTTTTCCTGTTGAGATGCATTCCCCCCGCAGCGTGATCTGTTGAATGTCCCTCGTGTCAGTGTTCCTCGTTTCATGCCTGTCACTGGTGTCGTCTCTTTGTTTGCTTCAGGTCCGGTCTGCCGCTACGGTCACTTCCTGGAGTGACCAGAGCCCCACCGCTCTTCCCAGTTTCCCTCCTCCACTAGGCCCCGCCTCCGCCCCTCAGGTATTCGGCAGGCTTGCGTCAGCTGTGCCCGCCCCCTCGCTTCTTGTCTCGGCCGTACCACTCCAGCAATGGGGGTGTTTGGCCCAAACCACCGATTTTCACTGCCATCCTTCATATGCTTATCAACCTGCCTGCCCTGGATGCCAGCCAGTATCCCATCTCCCTTGAACCCAGTACCACTTGATACAGGTTTAAACATAATACATTAAATCAATTTTTCTGTTCAGTCTCATTTTCTTCAGAAAATGACATTACAATAAGAATTTTATTTAACAAAGGCTGTTTCTTGATTTTTGGCAATTGCTACTGAGTTGTTCTACAACTGCTAAAGTTGCATTCAGTCTTGTATGGTCTCGTGTGGCAAATTCCCCTATTTTTCTTGTGGTCCGATCCTGAAAAATGAGAAGTCCCCCACCCCGGATATGGTACAGTTCTAATGATATGATGCAGCCACCCTTCCTGTCCATTTTCAGTCAGTACCCTGTTTCTGTTCCTGAACCAATCCTTATTCTTCACATGCGTGATTCTGTAATGTCGCGGCCCGCTTCGGCGGTCTTCCTGTCCTGGCCCGTCCCCCCTCTGCCTGCCTCTCCCCATGCTGTTATTCAGTGAGACATCAGACATCCACGCTACGTGTAGGCTCTGAGTATTTCATCATGACTCTAGTGGTCCTTGCCTTTGGAGGGAGACTGTCTTCCTGTAGATGATTAGTTCCTCTTTGAGAAAAGCCAAAAACATTTTCCATTATTAAAGATTTATTTTTTTTTTTTTTCCTTTGATGTAGAGCGTCAATTTAGTCTTCCTTTAAATTGACGCTCTGTGTTAGTCCGTTACTCTTAAATATTTTGGAAATGGCGTTCCTCTTCAGGTAAGTTGTATGAAACATTTCCACGTAGCTGAGTTTGCCTCAACTCAATTTTCCTCCTAAAGGGAGACGCATGGCATGTTCCCACGCCCCAAGAGGTGGGTGGCCTGCTTGCGGATGACTTTTAGATACGCCCCCATCTGGTAGGCAATCACAGCTCTCCATTTCATTTCCTTCATGCTCATTGGCTGACCCTATTCTGTGTTTTCCCACTTAGACATGAAGTTTTCCATGAGGCGGCTTCTCTGCAGCTTTTTAGACAGTGGCCATGATTTGTGTTAGTCTCCATTTCTGCTCTCATTTATGCCTTCAGGATCACGGTTTAGGGTCTCAATAGTCTCTGCAGGGCGGCCTCCTGGAGGCAGTGCCATCTGATCTTGTTGCCCCAGGGGGTCTGATACCCAAGGTTGTTCTCACCCAATAGCGCCCCCCCCCCGTCCTCTCTCAGGCAGAGCCTGTGCCCACCGGATTTGTGATGCAGCCTGTGGCCAACGCTCCAGCCTCTGTGGCCCCAGGTTCTGGATACTACATGCAGCAGTTTCAACAGAGTGAGTACTGCCAGGCCAGATGTGCCGTCGCCGTCTAGTGGGGTGAGAACGAGGCAGCCAGGATCCCGATGTGTGCTTTATGGATGGATTTCTCCTCGCTGATTCACTCTTTAACTTTTCCGCTACTTTCACGCTGTTACCACTTGAAATGAACTTGTTGCAGCACCCAGAATGCTGAGTGACACTAACAGCATGAGCTCGAGAACATTTGCCGAATTCCATGACGGCTGTTTTACTGACTTGGCATGTTGCAGTAAAGCCTTGGGTTTTTCTAAACTTTGACTCAGCGACTGAGTCACTGGTTGCATTTTGTGCCACCGTCCTATTCGTTTGCCGGCATGATCGCCTACATACGGCATATATATATATATATATATATATATATATATACCATAAGATGTCTCAGCGCCTCATTGGCGGTTGGCACATCACAGCATCTGCCCAAGGTTACCATGGTAACACGTCTCACTCACTAACAGAATGTTTCTCTTCCTGCGGCACCAGCTTACCCTCCAGTCCAGCAGTACTCGGCTGCAGCCGGGGGACCAGCTCTCTACCAGCCTCAACAGTACGCTGCCCCCCCTCCCCCTCCGCCTGCTGCCTACCCCGCTCAGTACATGCATCCTGCCCCACCTCACCCGCTGCCAGCATCCTTCTCGGGCCCATCCCTTCCTCCTTCCTCCCCCTTTTCTCCTTCCGCACTGTCGTCTGGAGCCGCCTTCCTGCCCTCCGGCCCCGGGGTGCCCGCGGCCTTCTCCGCGCCTCCGCCCGGACCCACAGGTACTCAGCTCGACTTGCCCCCTCGGTGCCCGCATCCCAGCAAACGGGTGTGCATTGACTCGCCTTCCACACCGTGCTCCGCCTCATCGTCTGATCGGCCAATAGAGATACTCGACGGCTGTCTACGCTAGACGTATGCTTTTAATCCCGACTTCAGAGAAACTTTATCAGCCGTCTTTGGCATGGAGATTTTGTTTCTGCAAGCCGATTTTTGACTGATTCATTGGCATGAACATGGTGAACGGCTAAGATTATTTAACTGCCATCCTGTCCTGGATGCAAGCTGGCTGTGGTTCACCAGCTGTTCCACAAAAGACGCCTTTAAGTTCTGCCAGTCTCTGTACTCCTCTTAAAGGTGGAGGATGTTCCGTGCAGCGTGGCTTTACACATGATCCACACGTCGGCGTGACCGTGCCCGGTCGTACGTGTTCTTTCTGCTGGTTGTCCCTTTCTGTCTGTACACACATTTAACCCTTTCGTACGTCCGCTTCTACCTTTTATGACAGCCGACCGCCGTGCTCGCCGTGATGCTCTCCCTTTACGACCCGTGGAACTTGCCGTTATTTTCTGTGGTCTCGTTCACAGGGGGACCCGGCAGTGCCGACGCCACAGGTTTTTTGGAAGGTGAATTTGCAAAGATGGCTCGGAATCTAATCTCATTAAAACTCTTGATTGTTTGGGTGGCTGGGATAAGGGAAGCTTAATTAAAATGGCATTAACTTCTTTTAATCATGCAAGCTGAGCACTTTTTTTTGTATGCTTTTCATTTTCTAAATAAATGTAACGGTGTTCGTTTGCTAATCGGTGGAGGTGGCCCTGAATTAACGTTAAACCAAGACCTTTCTAGAAGCCCTGCAGCTGTTCAGCCGGGTCTGTTTTGGCTGTGTCCTGGTCGGAGCTGTGAATGTGGATCGGCAGGAGATGACGTTGTTACTGTGTCACCATCGGGAGGGTGACCCAGTTAGTGCGTGATCATTTGGGTTAAGAGTGTGATAATCAGTGCATGTAGGCCTCTATGTAGGTCAGCTATTAGAGCGATTAAGATGGGAGCCCCGCTTTGGCGTCATCTTCTGGGTCGGGCTTGGACCGAAACGACGAGAGATTAAGGGTTCTGTTTTGGGTATGTGGTGGTTTTTTGTGGTTTTGGGTTGAATTCTCTGTTGTCTGTTTTGGCTTAAACACTAACCCAATTCTGGAGCTCTGGGATCCACAATGAAACACGAAATCAGTGGATTTTTAAAATTTTTTTTTTTTTTTTTTTAACCTTTTTGATCCCCAATTGCCAGAACGTTGTGGTAGATGATGCTAAATTTTTATTTATTTATTTGTTTTCTCTCCCTCCTGACTGAAAAGGAAATAAACTGGTTTAGAGAAACAAAGCGAGACGGAAAGTAAAATCGAAAGGCTGCGAGAAGCAAGTTTGGTGGGAGAGAAGATATGGGGTGAGGAAGAGAGACGGGAGAGGAGAGGAAAGCCAGTGCCAGGGGAGAGGAGAGATGGATAGAAGCAGACAGCGGCTCTGAGGACGAGTGTCTGAGTGGGAGACTTCGCTTTGGCTTAAAATGGCTGTTTGCTCACTGCTAAATTACCCCGAAATATAATTAATCTGCAAAGGTAGCTGGGGAAGCATCTGTCCTGATTGAAATGGGATCTGATCAAGTTTTTAATAGAATGAATTTGGAATAATTTCGACTTTTCTGTAATCGGCCAGCCGATGTGAAAGCTCTGTATGAGCCAGCAGAACCTGTGGTGGGATGCATGTGATTTTTATTCACCTGCTCTGCTGCAGGACCTCAGAATGGCTGGAATGACCCCCCCACACTGAACCGCATCTTGAAGAAAAAGGTGAGTCAGAGGGAGGGGGTGACGTGCCGGCCGCACGGGAAAGCTTCGTTTTACAGGCCGTTGCTCTATTCCCCCTGACCTTTGGTGACCTTAGGTTTGGTGTGTAGCTCAGGGGCTTTAGGGATGTGTTCCTGTCTCTAGAAGGTTGTGGGTTTGAATCTTGTGGCCCATCCAGCAGGTTGGACGTCCTGTTGATCTGACTCGGCCAACCTCCAGCTTCTCCTCTCTTTAACCTCGCGGTTACTCTTTCCTCCCTCCCCCCCTCTACCAGTTGCCAGATCACTACACTCCTCCAGCTCCCATAATGGCACCCATAATGACACCACTGGCGGACCCCCAGTCTCCCCCTCCTCCCCTGCAGCCGATGGCCGCAGGACAGCCCGGCGTCCAGGCACCTTACCTAGGCTTCCAGCAAGTGCAGGCAGCCGACCCTGGGCACCCAGTCTTGCCGTCTACGAATGTGGAGGGTGCACCCGGGGCTCCTACAGGAGATGTTATGCAGGTACCATCAGGCTCGGCTCCCCTTGGAAGCCAACACTGGAGATGTGGGATTCTCGCATCCAAGCCTCAGGTCATAACTGGACTCTACGTTTTTGGCATGAAATCGGATGCATTCTGGCAGATGTTGAGGCAGACTGCCTTTCAGTTGGGTCACGTACAAGTTGGCTTGTCTACAGCCCCGGCGTTGTTGGGACGGTCTACCTGTTGAACACTGTTCTGTTTCTCTTACGTTTTGCCGCTGACATTGAAACACTGGGGTTTTCTGAACTTATGAGAACGGAGATATTAATGTATACATCTTGTTTGTTTTTAAACCCTTGATGCATCTTCAAGTTTTGCTCACTGAACTGATGTGCCCACAGCCAGTACAGTCCATGCCAGCAGAGAAGGTCACCAAGAAGCCCATTCCTGAGGAACACCTCACCCTTAAGACAACGTTTGAAGGCCTCATCCAGAGGTGCTTGGCTGCTGCCACTGACCCAGTAAGATCAGCTGTCACCACCTATTAATGTGTCAGCCCACCTATGAATGACACAGTGATTAACACTCACCTCACCCCCGGGGTTGGGGGTTCAAATTCCGTCTTCTCTGTGTGTGTGTGTGTGTGTGTGTGTGTGTGTGTGTGTGTGTGTGTGTGTGTGTGTGTGTGTGTGTGTGTGTG
>JAACJT020000095.1:1188636-1217904 GCA_009936485.2 Gymnarchus niloticus | reverse complement strand
GGATGCCAGTCCATCGGAGGGTATGACGCTGGGGAACACCCTGGACGGGATGCCAGTCCATCGGAGGGTATGACGCTGGGGAACACCCTGGACGGGATGCCAGTCCATCGGAGGGTATGACGCTGGGGAACACCCTGGACGGGATGCCAGTCCATCCCACTGGCACACTGAAAGGAATTAACGTTTTACGTTATCAGGCAGTTGCTGACTGTTTTTCATCAGTCGCTAACTCCTGCTGTTATGTACTTTGAGCTCATCATTTTTATGATAAATTACACACTCGTTTTGTACTAAACAAAATATTATCGATCCTAGGGGGAGATTCTTGTGCATACAGCAGCAAGGTGAAGCGCAGACAAACAAATGTATAGCGCAAGGCGAAACACATAACGTAAACAACAACACCTGGAAGGTAATACTGACAAATAAACAAACATCAGGTCATTTATTAGATGGATATATGCAGTAAGTATATGTACAATGTGCAATTGAAAGGCAGACAGAACTGGTCTTAAACCATGTTAAAAATGGGATTTTCCTGGTGTTTTGGCTCACTCCAGGAGGGGGCAGTGTAGAGCCTGATGGCAGCAGGCAGGAAGGATCCCCAGGAGCACTTCCCAGCACACCGTGGTGGAATGAGCCGGTGGCTAAAGGTGCTCCCAGAGAGGGGATGGGCAAGAGTTATTCATAATGTTCTCCAATTTTGCCACCATCCTCTTCTCCACAACTGCCCCCAGTGGGTCCAGGGTCAGTCCTGAGATGGAGCTGGCTTTCCTCATGAATTTCTTCAGTTGTTTGGGATCACCTGAACTGATGCCATTTTCCCTGCAGGCCACAGCGCAGAAAAGCACGCTGGCCAATTGTGGACTGATAAAATGTCCTCGGCAGCTCATTACAACACATCAAAGGACCTGAAGCTCCTCAGAAAGCAGAGCCTGCTCTGGCCTTTCTTGTACTGCGTCGGTGTCTGATCTGCCCAGTCCATTTTGCTGTTCAAGTGGAGCCCCGGGTATTTATAGCATTATAATACCTCCACGTCCTCTCCCTGGACAGTGACTGGTCTCAGGGGATCCTTGTTCTGCTGGAAGTCCACCACCAACTCCTTTGTCTTGCTGATGTTGAGCTATAGGTTGTTCTCCCTGCACCACAAAACAATCCTCCACTAGTTCACTGTACTGACTCCTCACCATTGTTGATGTATCTTACAATGGAGGGATCATCTGAGAACTTCTGTAGATGGCAAGAGATGCTGTTATACCATTAGTTGAACTTGATGATAGATGGTAAACAGGAAGGGAGACAGGGTGTTTGCCTGTGGTGCACCAGTCTGACACAGTGCCAGAGGCTCACAAACCTCCATCTATTCCTCAGTCAGAAAGAGTAGATGGTGTTTAAGGCACTGGAGAAATCAAAGAACATGATCCTGACTGCACTGCCATCTTTTTCCAGGTGGGAGTCGGTTCCGTGGAGCATGGGGATCAGAGCATCATCGACATTGATATGAGTATGGTTTTTATGACTATAGACCTGATACATTCTTTGACCTCAGATTGATTGAATTTCCGCTCGTTCCTCTTACTTAACTCGGAACTTTATCTCATTGGAAGCACCATCATTCCAGTAAGCTTTGTCTTCATTTCCTTTGTGTGTCATTCTCACGCCTGTTAGATTTACGGTAATGTTCCGTGGATTGAATTTTACTGCTGACAGCGATTGCCTAGCATGTACTGTTTTCTTTCGATAGCCTTTGCGGTTGTTTTCCCGAAGGTTTGGCTTCAAGCTGTATTTTCTTCTTTTGTGTGCTGTCGTTCCTAAATTATGTATAAGGGAGCTAGTCATGTTTCTGCCCAATATCTAGTGTTGAGTCACAAGAACTCTTTGGTCAATCACTGCCAACGAATTGCAGTAGACCCAAAATACATGCTAAGTTTCTTAAAGGCTTTTGTTAAATGGTAAGCTTAATAATTCCAGACTCACCCACAAACATAAGAGTGTGCAAGTTCAGTGTTTGCCTGTACAGACTCCTCCATGTTCAGAAAGTTTACAAATTCATTCGCACTCAATCTGTAAATGTGTTTGACAATACTCACACCCAAGATTCCCAACTGTGAGCTGACTAAGTGACTAAGTGTCATTGGTTGATCTAAGATGTGGGCGCCTTCCATTTTGTAACTGGAATTCAGGTTTCACCTGAGGACCGATGCATTACTCTAGGAGACATTATCATAACTCCATGTCACTTCAATTCATGAAACATAGGATTGACAGACTTTGACAATTGATAGACTTTGTGTATTTGACTTGCACAATGTGAGGATTCTGACATGTTTTGAAGTGTAAAACCATTCAAATGGGAAGCCACATGATCTATTTTGATCACAGAGATAAATATAGTGGATAAACACAATGGATAATTGTTCAAATGCTGTACTCTTGTAATTGTCATTTGTTCAGATGTACTAAAACATTTGCAATTTGTTAAAAAAAAAAAAACACTGAGATGTGATTCTGTTGTCAGGAAGTAACTACATGCAGTGGAGAAATTCACATTTTTTTTGACAGCTTAAAGGATCATTAGAGAGGCAGGCTAAAACTGAGAAAAACTGTAATCATCTACGTTCTGGCGATGGTATATACTGTAAATGCCTTTTGAAGTTATCATTACACACCCAGGTGCAATTTCCCATTCATAGTCTTTAATAATGCCAGCTGCCCTCAATAATATCCTTCCAATCAAAGCCACAGGTGACTGATAAAAGACCCAGTCCCATTTCTGAGCATGTCAAAAATGATGTCGTGACAGCGAATTCTTTTCAAGTCCAAAACACCTGACAATTGAATAGTTACAGTCATAAACGGGTGACCTTCTATGGAGATGACAGCTTAAGGAATTCTGGGAAATCTGCGATGGTCTGAAAACAGATCAGCAAGTTCATGTAAAATGATGACCATTCCTTTGCTTTATGTTTAAAAATATGTATGATTCTACTGGCATTTTTATGATTCCAATGCGTGGACATTATCAATGTATTTGTAAAAACGTATAGATTAAACTGCAGTATCTTAATGCCTTAATTATAGAATATCAATGTTCTGTTGGGGGTCGTGGTGGCTCAGTGCTTTTCCCACCTCCCACCTCCAGCTCTCTGTGGGTGGAGTTTGCTGTGCTTTGCAGGCTTCCTCCCACAGTCCAAAGGCATGCATTGTAGGTTAATTAGCATGGCTAAATTGTCCATTGTGTATTGTTGGGTGTGTGTGTGACTGTGCCCTGTGATGGGTTGGCACCCCATCCAGGGTGTGACCCCACCTTGTGTCCTATGCTGCCTGGGATAGGCTCCAGATCCCCCTGTGACTCGGAGTAAGATAAAGCAGTTTGGAAAATGGATCAATGCTGTTGCCATGTGTGTGCATGGAAGCACTCTGAAGCAGGCTGAGAGGTGACACGATGGTTTGTTCAAAGGCATGATCGGCTCCAAAACATAAAAACAGGGGATCGTCAGGGGTCAATCCGAGGGACAGGACCCAGGCAGGAAACACACTGGGGTGATGTCAATGACCAGACTCGGGCAAACATGACTGGGAAGCACTCTTAAAGACGAGGGGAAAACGCAGAACAGGTGTGTCCCATTAGGGCACACTGGGGAAACAGAAGGATCAGGGAGGCAGGGCATGTCAGCTGTGGTTTTGTTGAAAATGTAATCCCACCGTAACAATTTGTTTTCCGTTATGTTTGAAATTGTCTCCTTATTGTAGAATGAATTTAGATGAAGCCTTACTTTAGGAAAAACATTTCTCAAATGACTGATTGATAATGGAATCCTGCAAAAATAACAAATGTGATTCTTCAGGCATAAGAATGCCAGCATTGAAGCTCTGTTTAAAATGTTCATGGTTATCGTTAGACATGGGCTGATATCGGTACATTGTCATATGATGATCACATCAATTTAACATTTTAGCCCACCCTCCCACACATCTTCCATAGCCATTTATCCAGTAGAGGGTTACGGTACCAGAAATAGTCATGCAGCAATAAATCATCCAGTGCTGGGCGTTGGGGCCCTCAGTGTGTCATTAGAAACTCTGAGAGAACGTGCCTGTGCTTCGTGCACGATACCCTGGTAAATCGACTCGCTGAAACAGTTCACCTGTTTGAGTTTTATTGTCAGTGTCGATTGCCTGCTTTTTTAAAAACATATTTCCCCAGTTTTGAAGGTGTCACAACTTATGTTTACATGTTAAGCTAATGCGCTACGTTACACATTTACACAGACGGATGTTCAACCGAAGGCTTTGAGCCCATGTCCTTACGTGACACCAACGGCATCAAACGTTCACAGTTATTGTGCACCGATGTTCCTGGGGTTTGTGAAATGCATCATTGCAAGGCATTTCGATGTAACTAGCACATCGCATCTTTAAAAACGTAACGGTCTCAGATCAGCTTGGACGGGACGCTGGCACAGCTGTCATTATCGAACGCTGACATCAGGCTGCACTGTTGCATTGTATTCCTTTCTCATTAATGTGAGGTGAAAGTGTTCAGCTCTCCTTACAGACAAGACACTCCTGCACTGAGTGCCATTTTGGACGGAAATGTCTGCTGAATAAATAAACTTAAATTTAATATGAAATCCAATATACAATTGTGGACTTAGGCAGAACTATTTTACAGGGTCCTATTTCGCGGTTAATATATCAGCAAATATGCATATCTTTGTATCGTAACATCTAGGTTAGGAGTTGGTCAACCCTTTTTCAAAGAGCTTCAATACAGTGTCGATTTATTGAAGACAGTTTTTTTGGTAGTGAGCCGCCTTTCTTTTCTGGCAATGAACCTCCTTGAATTGCGTTTTACCGATCCTAATTAAAGCATACTCCAGGGCCTGTAGGACTGCGTCTCTCTCAATGCTAAGCTTCTTTGTAGCTGTGGCACCAGAAAGGTCCTGCAGTGCAGTGCAACATCCATCAAGGAGGAGTGTCAGGGGACTAAAAATAGGGTTTTCCTGTAATGAAGCCTCTCTCTTCCCTCGGCGGCATGCATCAGCTCTCTGCTAGAGTTTTTATCAGTGCTAGCCAGTTTCCAATACATATGCATTTGTGGGTATGTTATAGGACATTTTCAGTCAGATGCGTGTATATTTAAATATTAGCATGACAAATTTGTTCATACCTTGACTGAACAAAAATTATCATACGCTGTGTATAGGCGTCGTTTGTAAAAATTAATAAAAATATCTAAAAAAGGTGACTTTCTTATTTGTAAATATTAATTTTCTCCCAGTGATATAGCATTTAGTAGGGACCGTTGACTAGAAGGCTGACAGCTCAATTAGACTTGCGCCAAAGTACTTAAGATAATTGCTTAAGTTTAAATTAAATATTCATGTCTGAACAGTTCGAAAGTAAAATAGCAGTGAATTGCACAAAGCCCTTTAAGCGAATGCCATCTGCTAGGTGTCCGACAATGCAGACTTTCTCTTTCAGAAACTGCAGCCTGTCTCATTATAAATGGGATGCCAGGCATCCTGGGGTTTACAGCAAATAAATTCAGAACACAGCCTCACGTTTCAGGGTGGTAGTGAGACTCCGTGGGCTCTACCTTAGTCATACGCACAAGACTGTGGGTTCGAGTATGGATCCAGCTCCGAATCCACTCACATGTGGTCCAGGTGATCTGGGGACCCTAGTGTGTGTGTGTGTGTGTGTGTGTGCGTGCACAGGTTCTGGGGTGCAATGGGACCCTGTGGTTTATCCCACTTGTCCATGAGACCATCTAATCAGCAGTCCTGCCAGGATCGAATTGAGACCTAATATCTGACACTCTGAGTGTTGATTTATCACTGTCAATAACATCTGTGTAACTAATTTGGCAGCTAATACTGTAATTTGACACAAGTCATTAAACTGGAAAGACGCACCATAACTTCCCCAGGTGAACTTCCGTTTTCATCTTATCACGTACCTTGTTGGAACACACCTGGTGCTGGTCTGATGTCTGAATGGGGAGGAGGTGCGGTTCCTGGAAATACTGGTTTCCACGTGGGATCCCATAATGCCTGTGTGGCTGAAGGCAGCTCTGCCAGAAGCCTCTTAAGGATGAAAACACTTTGTTTTCTTTGGTGCCGCCCACCGCGGCGCCTTTAACATGCTAAGTGATGCGTTTATGCCTGACATTTGCCATCCTGCTGGGGCCTGAAGCTGTTTTTTAACACACTGTTAAAATTATCCAGGTGCCTCAGTGGAGTGTTCAAAGCCACCTGGCAGTATAGGCACACTCAGCCCCGCCTTCTTTGTTTTTGCAGCCTATGTGTGTTTCCTGCTGACAGCGCTGGGGGTGACGGCAGGGGCCCACCGGCTCTGGAGTCACCGCTCTTACAAAGCCAAGCTGCCTCTTCGAGTCTTCCTTGCCGCCGCCAACTCTATGGCCTTCCAGGTAAAGGTTGGTCAAAGTGTACTTAACCGTCATGTGGCCAGTGCCAGTCCTGTTCGCCTGCCGCTCGCTGACTTGTGAGTCGCCCAAGGCGAGGTCATTTCGCGGCAATTGAGGATGCAGTGGGGCGAGTCTCAGGTCCGAGAAGGGGACAATTGAGCTCGCAATGGTGTTCAGCCGAAGCGTGCTGACAGTAGCGTGCATTTCGGTCAGCTGCATTCAAGCACTTAAAAGCTACGTACATTCTGGCTGATATGTAAAAGAAATTTAATTACTAAAGAGACATCGATTTTGAGCTATTACACCCTCATCAGAAATCTAATTTACATGTGTTTTTTGCCTGTTAATAAGCAAAACGTATATTTCAGTCCAGTAAATTATTTATACTAAATAAACAATAAATAACATGGAGTTTATGGGCAACATCCATAATACCCTGGACTCCGGTCCATGTTGTATCGTGTTGCATTAATTATTTATAATTATTGATGGTGTCCGTTTCCCTCATCTTTAAATGTCTCCTCAGATTTATCTGTGATATCAAGGAGAGGAACATTAACTCAATACAAAACACAATATACCCAGCAAATGCACAGTTAAACACAAACAAGAAATAGCATCATCAAAAAAAGCTCTTTGGTTACATATTGTGGAAAGCAGTTACATGTTTGTGCGTTTGTAGCAAAGCCACGCTCTGGCCAATCTGAGATTATTTGAAGAGTGTTAGTAGGAGTAAGGAGTAGGAGTGTGCTGTTGAAGCGTGAGTAGGAGTAAGGAGGAGTAGGAGTGTGTTGTTGAAGGGTGAGTAGAAGTAAGGAGGAGTAGGAGTGTGCTGTTGAAGGGTGAGTAGGAGTAAGGAGGAGTAGGAGTGTGCTGTTGAAGGGTGAGTAGGAGTAAGGAGGAGTAGGAGTCTGCATCCCACAATTAAACATGCCGCAGGCTGTGGGGCTGAAAACCTTCCATTAGGGGGCGCAACACCCTTAGGTCACCACATCTAAGATGTCACGTGTTCCTGCAGTTTCTAAAACATGTCAAAGATTCTCAATCATGGATGGTTGCTCAAGGAATGCAACAGAGGGGATTATATACTTTATAATGCTGGAGGTGATTTATCACACGAAAATGATTCTACTGATTGACTGTGATTGGTTGATTCTTAAACACAGCCACATCCTCAGTTATAAAAAGGTGTACACACTTATGCAACCACATTATTGTAGCGTTTTAAATTAATTTTTTTTTTTTCCCCTAAATGTCTTCTGTTTCTTTCCAGATTATTTGTAGACGTTGCAATTTCACATTAAAGGTGGAAAAAGTTCTGACAATTTATCTTGGTTTGAGTTCTTACATCACAAAAGCCTGATATTTTAACAGGTGTGTGTAGACTTCAGGTACCCACTGTATCAAAACCTCAACCATTGCATGTAGGTGAAGTGGCCCCACGGGTTATCCCACAGTCCCTCATCCTCACTTTTTGAGGAGCCTACCCAATCAACAGGGAAGCCCAGCCAGTAGAGGGTGGAAGAGAGATACACAAAAATAGCTAATGAGTCACATGACACAAACATTCTGTCATTCAGCATTACTTGCACTTCCAAAATAGAAACAAGCTCCTTCAGATCAATACTCTGAGATAAATGGTGCTACTGACTGGACAGTTAATTGTACTGGAAAGGAAAATATGTTCTGTTATATCCATAATTGAGTTATTATTTGGGATAATCTTGTTTGGGAAAGAGACCACATTTACAAGATCTACATGGCAGTTTACCATAAAAACAGTGATATGACAATTTGTCATTTATACTTAGGAATGATTTGATTTTTGCACGTCTTGTCTTGCTCTCTTGTGAGAGACGCACACGGAAAAAAGTAAAAGCCGAGCTCTGGGTCAGAACACGGGATCAGCCATTTGTCTGGTAGCCCTGGGCCGACGGTGATATGGCTGCTGTGTGCAGACAGGGATATGAACTGCTACATGTAAAGAAAATACAGCTGGACAAGTGGTACACTCGGTAACACAGCTGACATTAGACTAGATATTAAATTGTAAACTGTTCGATCACCTCAAATTCAAAATATCCGTTGTAGCTTAGTTTCTGGACGTTGTTCCACAAACACCTACATGTAGAACATTAGAACGCGTAATGTTTCTTCTGTCTCGTAAGGTTTCAAGCGAGATGGCAGAATGTCTCCAGTATTGTCGAATGCTTGGAGGAGAACCCGTCCGAATTGCGTGTAGAGATTCAAATTCGGCCATAGGATATTTATTACAGGGGCTGCCGACGGCCTGAGAGAAGCCGAAGGGCAGACAGGTTAGTTCAAGGCTGGGTTACTAAGATGCTTACAAGGTGATGGGTACTGTTGATAAGCCAGCAGAAGGGAAATGTAGGAGTCAGACGACCTTTGGTCCACTGTTAAATGCTGTAACTCCGGTAATATTTATTCATCTCTACCTTATACATTTCTGAAAATTACTTGAAAAAAATGGTCACTTTTAGGTTTCAGCTAGCAGATGAATCGTGCCAATCTTTCCCTCTCATTTATCCATCACGTCTTTGCCGCAGAATGACATCTTCGAGTGGTCCCGGGACCACCGAGCCCACCACAAGTACTCTGAAACAGATGCCGACCCTCACAATGCCAAGCGGGGTTTCTTCTTTGCCCATGTGGGCTGGCTCTTTGTGCGGAAGCACCGGGATGTCATTGAGAAGGGCAAGAGACTGGACCTGAGTGACCTTCTCGCTGACCCTGTGGTGGTGTTCCAGCGGAAGTGAGTTTTATTCCACCTTCTGCTCCATCTACCTCTTTGTGTTCAAAACCTGTGGTGGGCGGAAGTATTCTGAACTCAATGCTGGAACCGGGTTTGAAGCCTCATTTTTCCCCAAGATTGATTGATTATTTCAGGATGCTCCCACCCACTGTGAGGTCTAAAACCTCATTTAGCACCAGCATTGATTGGTTAGTTCAGGATACTCCAAGTGCATCCAAGTAGCTGTATCTGATGAATTTCATGTATTCTTGTTGCGATTTCTTCAATCTGTCTTTGGTGATCGGATCATTTTTTGTGTTACTCTTGGAGAAGGTTACTTATTATTGCATCATTGGTTGCACTCCAAAATAGCCTTTTTTAGAAAAGTTACATTTAGTAGTTCACTAGATGGTCCACTAGATGGCGTGGTGGTCGATAACGCTTTGCTCTTTGGTCCAGGTACTACAAGACTTCTGTTGTGCTCATGTGCTTCATCATCCCCACATTGGTGCCATGGTACTTCTGGGGTGAGACCCTGTGGAACTCCTATTTCTTGTCCTCGATCCTGCGTTACGCTATCTCCCTCAATGCCGCTTGGCTGGTCAACAGTGCCGCCCACATGTATGGCAACCGACCATACGACAGAACCATCAGTCCCTGTGAAAACCGCTTTGTCACTTTCGGCGCCATTGGTGAGTAGTCGTATCAAGTCCAGAATCGTGCTGGATCTTTGTCACAGCCAGTCCACTCAGGTGTCAACCAATTTACACTTATGAATTGTACTGTACAAGACACACTGCCTTCAATGCTGTATCCATCTGCCCCATTTCACTGTATGTACTATTCATTCACTTCCACTTGCTGCCCCGTAGGTACGGAGATGATAAAGAGAGGGACCCAGCTAGCTAACACACCTAACAGAACTGAGGTTCACGTTTTCTCTGAATGACGTAACCTTTAAATGACATAACTGCACTTTCCTTTCACTGGTTGACTAAGAAGCAATACACAGCGGCATCCACAATGGTGGCATGGCTTAAACAAACCTTGGGTACGTTTACCGATTCTCAGAAATTCTTCTGACGATCGCTCAGTCTCCTCTGCGTCTCGTTCCTCCAGGTGAGGGTTTCCACAACTACCACCACACATTTCCCTTCGACTACTCCGCTAGTGAGTTCGGTCTCCGCCTCAACCCAACGACGGGCTTCATCGATCTGATGTGCTGGCTTGGCCTGGCCTACAGTTGCAAGAAGGCCTCACCGGAGATGATTCAGGCACGCAAGCTCAGGACAGGAGACGGCAGTGCCTGAGGATCTAGGATAAGGATCTAGGATCTGAGGATCTTACTAGGATAAGCTAGGATTTGATGCTATCGTTAAGGACAGGTTTATTTTTTCATTGTTTTGCCGCCATTTATTCTTAAGTCAGATTTTGCCACTTCTGCTTATTTTAATCTTAAACAGCATGTGTTTTGTTTTCAGGTTCCTTGATTGACTTCTGATATTAGTATATATATATATATATATGACAACTAATCGATTGCAGTGTTGGTTTTGTGTGTCATTGCTCTGGGTTTATACGCTCCAGAATTGCCATATTCGTATTCAAATGGAAATTACATGTGCAGTTGTATTGCTACTTCTGAGATGAGGTGCAGCCACATTTCTGGAAAGCGTCATTTTAGCAGCTGTGCGTCAGGGTGCAGAAACGCGGAAAACAGCCGTGTAACGTTAGCTCGTAGTGTCCGAAAGGCTGCGTATCGATTTCTTTGCCATAGTGGAATGATGCTGTTGTACGTATGTTCTGGCCTTGTCTGATGGATTTACATATTTGTGTATATGTATATATGCTAGCAACAGGAGACTGGTAGCTTATTTTGGATGATAAATTGGTGACACAATAATTTCCATATTGTAACATGCTGTTTTATGGTTGCCAGTTAAGGCTATTTCTGGCCTGCCCTAGATGACTAGATCATTATTCAATAATTATATAATTTAAACGATATGTTTATGAAGAATGATGTTTATTTTATCTAACAGCGTTATTTAGTTTCATGAAATACACACCACATCCTTCACCCCCATTTGGGAAAAATAATTTCCAACTTTTATTTTATTATTTTTTTTTATTTTTTCCCGTCCTTTGCGCCTTGTCATGTGACAGTGGTGCAGTTGTTGTGTTCCAATGTTCCTCGTGGGAAGATTGAATGAGACTGTAGGCACCCGAAAATGGCTTCACTTGGCTTGTCCGTGGCTGTACCCTTCAAAATGTGAGTGGTCGAAACATGTGCTTTCTGTCATTGCTAAATGCTAAGAAATTTGGGTTGATGGTTGTGTAATAGTCAAACCTTTTTCTGGTGTGATTTCAATATTAAAAAACAGCGAACACGAGATGTTCTACGTTGATAGTGACACGCTTTACAGTTTAAATTACTGTGCACCATAATCTAGTGGTCATTACCGTTCCCCATTGTCTGTTACATTTGAGTCGTGCCGATTTAGCAGTTGATTTTCATTTCCTCTCTTAACTGACGTTAGTTTTGCGTTTTTTCAAAGCTTTTGTGTACTATGGCTTCCCTCATTTGCCTGAGAGCTTCAGTATCCGATTGATCATTTTAGCATAAGAGCCGCAAAGATGTTATCACATCAGACAGTGTGAAAACATTTGCAAGAATCATCTGTGACATTATTAAAGGAGGTTTTGAGAGCAGATTGACTGAGTCAGCCTATTTTAACATCAACGCAGGAGGAAATGGGCTAGTCGATCATTAAAACTGCCAGATGTTTGAAGGCACACTCCAACTGCAATAACTGCCGATACACAAACATTAAGCTGTCTTAGTTCTTATGCAGTATACTGCTTATATGCTTATAAGGCAGTCGGTCATAAAGGTTCTCTTGAGTGGACTGTGGTCTATTCCCTATTAGCAAAGTCAATGGGTTACCATCACCTTCACTTAGGTTCTTCAGTCTTTTGCCACAGGTGTAAGATCCTGTTTGGAAGCACAAGATATATGAAAGAAGTTTTAAATGTACCATACTGTGTGCGACTATAGGACACTTAGCCCTTTAATGCATAATTTGAGTACCGATGTAAGTACTGAAACTATAAATGAATATGAATCCACGTACTGCCACAAAAAATGTACAAAAGTCAAAATTGCATCACCTGAGAAATAACGAAATGAGAGGTTAATCGGCGCTTCTTAATAAGCTCGCTAACGTACAGCATGTGGTAGCCTCCAGAACGAAACAACTTGGCTCCCCCCAGACCAGATGGCGGTTAACAGCTGTAAATATAACCACTCGTAATTTTCTTTGCTCTGCTTGTTTCAACAAACACTGAAAGCATTCTAGACTCGCGGCCAGCACAGCTTGTTAAACAATGTCTTATTTGTGTGGACAATAAATGACTGAGAGTATAACACGCAAAATTAAACTGCAATGCCCCTGTGTGGGTTGTCATTCTAATTGCAATTACCATAAATCAATTTAACATGTTATCAATTACTATCATGTAATGGCCATACTAAATCATTTAAACTTATATTTGACTTCAGTCTGAATAAAAGGGGGAAGTTTTGCTTATTTAAAGTATGTACACAACAGAATTCTTGGACTATTTTTTCAGATTCTCTGTGATGTTTGTCCACAAATCACTCATCCCTTTTTCCAGCTTCTTAGTGATGCTTTTCCATGAGATATCTTCCTGGAATGTTTCTATGGATTTAGAAGTTGTAGAAACACCAAATTTGGTAAGAGAAATTGGCACTATCAAGTTTGCAAATCTTACATGCTAAGTTTTGGCACTCCATAGTGCAGCTGTTATGGAATTCATTGAGCATATGTGAATCTGCATTCTTCTCAATTCAGGGCAAGACTTCTAATGTTTTTAAAGCTTTGGATCCTGCTTGAATCTATTTAAAGTGTAGCATATTTGTATTAACGTTTTAGCCATCTTCTTAATGCTATCAAATGGTTTTGTTGGCTATGCTCACTTCTTCATTACCTCTATATTCCAAAATATTTGTTTTTTATATTCCTCTCAGTCTGGTGTTGAGAAATTTGATTTCAGTTGCTACCAGAAGTACTCAGACAGAATCTGTATGTATCAGCGTACAGGAGGGTGGACGTTACTACCTAAATGTGTAAAAGTACTGTCTGCTGCTGTTTTAGACGTCTTCTCTCAGACTAAGTTTCTCACACTGTATGAAATTAAAGGCCAAGACTATTGCTGCTATATAGAGATGGATCTCATTTGAGGCATCTGATTGTTTTTATGGCTGTCATTTTCGTGTCCTTTACCTCCACACACGATGTACTGTCTTCAGTGAACACGTGCAGGTGTGTAGGTGTATGTCTGATGTAGGATGTTGTCTTCTCATCTGAAGTGATTCTGAAGCTGGCCTTGAGCACAATTCTCCACGTTTCTGAACATTTCAGAACACTCATTACTGGTTTGCAGATATACTTTACTTACATCCATACATACATTATATAAGCAATGTACTAAAGATTGGTAATATGAGTACTGTGTGTATGAGTCTTTGAACCCTGGATTGTTTCTGGGTTTCAATAGGCTGCCACAGGAGAGAGGCCAGTTCATCAAAATGGTCGACAGATGTGTCTAATCAACAGCTAACAGTTAGCTTGCTATATTTGATTATGCATGGGACAGTTTTCACTATTTAAACTTTCGTCCCTTTGATTATGGAACAGATATGGTAGCCGCTAAGGGATGCTGTGGTAAGCTGGGATGCAGGGTTTTGGGAAAGGCAGTTTTTATATACAGTTAGCTAGCTATCCTGTTTATCAGGAGATGTGAAGGGCTCCCAGATCTGCTGAAAACATAAGCCTGCCTGCACATTCAGTAATGCTGCGTCTTTTAGATTTGAGTTGGAATCTGACAAATCACACTAGTTTTCATTTAACAGGTACAGGTATAGTTGGGGAAATATACAGCATTACAGCATTGCTGCAAGATGATGACATGAGGCCCCTGCTGTCTGCTTGAAACCAGCATTGATGCTCAAACCCAAGCCTTGGCGTGTGACATGTTCAGGCTCTGACTCAGCTCTGTTTGATTTTAATTACACAAGACAATTTCTCCCGTCTTTTAACAGCACATGACCAACTTTATTACTATATACTGTAGGTATTGGTATGCCTCTGAACTTTTCAGATTTTTCATTGCCCTTCCATTGCAACGGAATCCAAAAGTAGCCGAAACGCTACTGTAGGATATCCCAAGCCATTTCTTTGAATCGTCCTCCCAGCCGTCTATTGAGGAGATAAATTCTCGTATCGTCCCTTTAAAGGTAAGTGAGACTGTGATCCTGCATCATTTTTTATAATCAGCTAATTTAAAAAGAATCCCTGAACTGCCATGAAATATCTATTGTTTACCATAAGTCATGGGCGCTCGGAAAAAGGGTGATATGACATACAACTGACCATCGTATACCCCATTAAATCAACTTATAAAAACATCAAAATAACATACAATGATGAAAGTATATTCTGGGCGTTTCACCCATCAAATGTATAAAACTAATCCATAAATACAATCAACTGAATCATAACAGTTTTCATTAGTTACTTTAGGATGGATTTGATGATTTTTACCGTGAAAGTCTCATCCTAGTTTAACATCTTAATGTGGATTACAAAAGCAGCTTGTTGTTTGATTGGCTGGGACAGTCCCACTATAAAACAGTCATGAAACCCATTCCTGGCTTAATGACATATCAATATGTCAGTATGAAGAATGTTGTGATGTATTTGTATTGTCTTTAGAATGGATCCTTACTCTCAAGACCGTAATGCTACATTCATAAATACATCACAGTAAACGTTGGAATCCTAACCATATCAGCAGTATCATGATAAATTTATTTCATCTGGTAAATATTTGAGACCTGCTTAGCATTCAGCAGTGATTAGGACAGCCTCAAACAGGTAAGAAAAACCTCAGGCTGTTGGATTCGAGGACAAATATTGCTCCTAAATATTTATTAATATATTTAAAAACATTTAATGGGTCTTTGGTCTGCTTGCTGGTTCTGTAACTGCAAACGTGATCTTTACTGCCAGTCGGGAGAAAATCCCACAACACGAAATTACGCTTTGGTGTCGGTCTTAAGTTGATGACTTTTTGTCACGACTTCAAAGCGATGAGGTGCGGCTGTACGAAAAAGGCGCTATGGAAATGAGGTGCGGACATGAACCAATCAGCTTCGAGGGGGGCGTGTCACATTGAGCAGGTGCGGAGCAAAATAATGCGCCTGCCTCAAATGTGTGCATTTTATTTCCCAGATTTCCAGATATTTGATTTCCCAGAACAGGAGTCGGATCAAAGGGGTTTGAAACAAAATGTATTACTGGGCCGCACCCCGTTCACTTTCTGAAACCAAAAAAAAAAAAAATTAGAATCATTCGGGGCCCCGAATGATGGGCCCTAACGGCGCCCCTGCCTGCAATCGGGCATCAGAGAAGAGTTTGATCATGAAATTGCGTGCCTTTGATAAACATCATGATTCATTTATTTCCCCTGCACTACACCATAGGAGCGGACAAACTCGCTCTGCGCGTGCTTTGGCTGGTGGCAGAAGGTTGTCATTGTCACGAACGACTAAAAATAGCACTGCCTTACATTTTTTAAGTCCCAACATTACCAGCTCTCCAGCTTAGCATTTAGCTGTGATCTGTACTCATTCTGTAGAGGAGCATCGCCCATCAGATACACACACATGCTTCCTACCGCCACTGAATTGTCACACTTAGTAGCGACAGCACCGGTACGACGACTTTATCGTATATCGTACAGTACATTTGATTTAGCCATACAGTAACGGTATTTAATTAAACGTGTCCGATGTGTCTAAGGGGTAATTTACGAGGGCCGGGGCGCAGATGTCGCAGCGGGGCCGCGGCACGCGCCCGCCGCCGCTGCTGCTGCTGCGCGCGCCCGCGCGCGCGTGCCATGCACGCGCCGGCGCGTCCGCGTTGACCCGGACGGCTCGAGATCGGCTTTATGATTATGATTATGAATAGGAATAGGAAACGGCGCCTTCCCACAGGAAGCAGGCAGCTTTGAAGGGACACGGCATTGTTCTTACTGTAAGCCAGGCAGCATTAGTGGCACCGCTGGAGGCGTGCGAGGGGAAAGGTATCCTCCATTTTACAGGCATGAAATAATAAGTGTAAAAATGAGTAAATATGCCGTACTGTTACTAAAACGCTTCATGTAGTAACCGCGTAGTTAGAATCTTACATGCCCGTTCCAGATATATTTAATAGCGAGCTCTTTTCATCTATACCATAAAAATGCAAAGGAAGTCATGCATTTTGGTTTTAAGCTAAATGGATCTTATGCAGGATCAGCATTGTGTCTAATGTGAAACTTGTCAGCATAACCTGCCAGTGGCATTGTGGAGCCCGGTGGAAATATAATGTATGATCTGAAAATTATCATTTTTACTGAAATGCGTTTAATGGAAATCAGCCCCACTGTATTTACGGAGCACCTGTGATCTCTGGAAGGTTTCGGGTTCAAATCCCACGGCGTCTGTACCTGAATATTCAGTCATCTGCTCGGGTATCATTTCTTTTTTTTTTTTTTTTTTTGATGGTCAACGCGTTTCTGAGACATGGTGATTTGGTACAAAGTGTGCATTTGGACTGTTATTACATATGCGATGTTATTGCGAAAAGACCTTCTAATAAGCAGTCCTGTGCTCTGACGTGAACGTGGAGTATGGGCTTGTTGAAGAGCCATCATGCTGTATTCTGCGCATCTTTCATAAGAGCTGGCACTGTCAGTAATGTAAGCCCACGCCTCGGCCGCACAGCATATGTGGGTCCTGATTGACCTGCTTCTTCCCATTTAAAAGGCTAGGAGTCAGACATGAGGATGTGCAGTCCGTGGATGTTCCTCCCCATCATGTTCTCTGTTTTCGCAGCAGTAGGACTTTGGGTTGTGTAAGTTGCATTTTTTTTTTTTCCTGCCTGCCCCCGTCTGTGAACCCGTCTGTCCATCTTTAGACTATTTCTCACAGAGTGTCTTTTGTACCGAATGCACCCGTGTATCTTATCATTTTGGAATCCACCTAATATTAAAATCTGCACCATGGGCTGCAGTTTTCAGATGCGCTTTATTTCCCCGTAACGATAACCTGTATGCTTGCTTTTGAAATTTGTTCTGAATATCATTCGCAGGTACTTTATTGCTGTTATGGATGGAAAAATAGCGCCCCTCAATTCCGAATACAAGTAAGATGAAACACATTTTTGCTATTTGTCACCATTTTACAGACAAGATAAGTGGCCTAATCTTGAATTCTGAGTTCCCAGTGTCTACTTTCGATTAAAACTCTCCAATTCAATTGCACTGAGTTTTGGTTGTGCTTTACCAAATTTAGACTATAACCAAGTTTGTTTGTTTTTTTTTCTTTTTGTTGTCTTAGGTCATCAGGACCCTTGTCCCCACCATTTGTAAGGTACATAATGGCACAACGGGGATTAAGCTGATTCTTTGAGACTTGCGATGAGTTCTTGACTGGAAATGTGATTGATGCTGGTGTGTCTGGTGGTGTTGTAGTCAACTTGTGTCCTCCTCAGCCTTGCAGGCAATCATCCACCTGCCAGCTGTGTCTTTAGCCAAGTCATGAACATGGCCGCATTTGTAGGTATGGATATTACAAGCATTTTATTTTTTATGTTCACTTTTTACGTACCCAGATTGCTCCTTTTAAAATACATACGCTGAGCATGGAATTCAGTAATATAGGAAATGACCTGCGAGTAAAAGGAGTTAATAGTAGAGTTAGTAAAGGCACGGGTGGGAATCGAACCCAGGACGGGTGAGGCTGCTTCTTTCATATTCTGCTAATGTCCTTCTCCCAGGGGGCTTTCATTCTCCTGTAGCAACCCAAAGAAAAAACACAGCAGTGATTGCAAAAGCGAGCCGTCTCAGTGTTGACCTTACTAGCGTCAATAAAGTTTAAAACCGAACTCATGCAAGTGTTATTACAGACAGAGTCATTGGCACTTCAGTGCAGAACAGGGTATAGTTTTCATGCTGGGCCTTGCTGCTCAAGTCAGTTTACACGTGATTGTCCTCCTCGGTGTTATTTGTGACCGATCAACGCCTTGTGCAAGAAGGGAGTTTAAGATCAGCTTCTCCCTGCTGTAACTCAGTTGTATTGATTTATTGATTGTCTGCAAGCAGGCTGTTGATAACGGCGAAGATTGCGTCACTTGGCTAAAAGATTGCTAACTGTCTGGCGCTGTGCGGTGATTCACGGTCTGCCGGGCGTATGGAGTCAGAGCTGGCAGGGATGTGAGTCAGAGGAACACGTGTCAGCTGACCTGTGCCCTTTGGTGGGCGTTGTATTGTTGCGGACGGCAGAGGCCAACACCAAATCTGACAAACGTGGGTAGAAGCCAAGAAAACGGTAGAGCAGAAGGGGCAGCATTTGGGTGCATGGGGGAAGGAAAGCTGTTTGGTCACAATGATTCCCTGAAGCCCAATCTGAAGCATGCTCTCTGTTTCAGCATTCATCATTGGAGTGCTCAGATACCTGCAGCTGAAGCCCGTGGTTCCTAAACCATGGATGAACATCGGCAGCTTGGTAGCAATGTCACTGGCCTGCTTTGGAATAACTTTAGTGGGGAACTTCCAGGTCTGTGGTCTCTTTTCACTGAGTGTCTATATGAACTCATCCCATAAAGTGTGGCCTCTGCCACCTGGAATAGGTTCCAAGTTTACCATGACCCTGTTAAACATTTATGGAACCGGATGGATGGCAGGATGGATGGATTGTATGAACTGTTCATGTTACAATCTTTAGGCCATAATGTTTTTAAGAAGAGCAGTACAACAAAGTGAGAATTGTGCATTATGGATTTTGAAGATGTAAGCTATGCGTGTTGAGTAACTGTTGGCTCCTGTTCGATCTTCAATCAAATGATGCACTACTCTGGGTTCCAGTTCTGACCTGCTGCTCTGATTTATTCCAGCTTTCAAATGACGAGAAGCTGCACAACGTTGGCACTTCTATGACCTTCGGCATGGGGACGCTCTTCTGCTGGCTCCAGTCGGTCCTGACGCTGAAGGTTAATCTGAGGAACGAGGGACAGCCGGCTGGGATCCCCCGCTTCTTGCTGTCTGTGGCCATCACGTCCTGCTTGCTGTTGTGTATCCTTTCGGTCCGCTGATACGAGCCCCCCATTTTGCCACAACCCAGCTCCCACCAACGCTGGGTCTCATTCGCATTCCAGAAGGTTTCCCTTTTCTGACGGAGCGTAGCCTTGACTTACCCCCCCTTCCCCCACCAGATTCTGGGCTGATATCGCTGCGTCTGCTCATGCATGCCGCCAGGGCACAGTGGGCGCTCGTCATGTTCTTCCTTGGCTTCATAGGTACCTTCGCCATCGAGTTTCGCCACTACCGCTTTGTGATCGTCTGCAACCCCGACCAGGAGCCCCCGCAGAGCCTGTCGGAGACGTTCTCCGAAGTCTCGGAGTTCCAGTCGGATCAGCTGTAGGTCCGTTCTCTGCACAGTGTCCACGTCACACTGCCTTATCCCTTTTACATAATTCCGAGGTTTTTACACCTGCATGCTTTTCTTGTTGAAGGTCTTATCTTTGGTACGTCTATTGTTTATATCATCCAGTAAGTAAACAGCAAGGACGATAACTAAGTTAACCTTAATCTTTCAGAGTCAGTTGATCAAAAAGCGTGCTTCTTGGAAAAAAAATCCAAACCTTACAGACCACATTGTTTTTTTTTTCATGAGACTGCAAGGTTTAAAGCGCTGGATAATCGATCTTGCGTTATTTAAATCTCCTTGTTGTTACACAGTTACAATTTGGGAGCATTTAATTACAATAATCTTCAAGATATGACTGTGTTAAACCCAAAACGAACGATTTTCTCCTCTAACCCAAAAACAGCACATAACCACCACTACCTGACTCTTTTGACATGTAGTACTCGTTGGAAATTTTTATACAATTCTTTGGGATTTTGTCATTGATCTTTTAACAGCTTATAAGCTATATGGAACCAATGTCTACACTGTCATTTTGCTGCTTTAAGTTATTGCACTTATTTTAATAGTCGTTTTTGGCACTTTTTATTATTATAACCCTTGTATCAAGGTTTCAAACCTTGCTGGTTCAGCCATTATTTGCATTTCTAAAAATTTCAGTGAAAGTTTTCTGGGCATTTTTAATGCCCTCCAGTTTTAAGTTAAATGTCAAAGCAAGTTTTCTCACACATGTTGTACTTTGGCTTTGTTAAGAAGTACACACACACACAATTAAACTTTTTCACAAGTTTAAAGCCCGTGTAATATTTCCATATACTCTGACCAACTCTGTTCTCACTAACATGCAGAATCAGTCTCAGAAACAAATGAAGTCTCAGGAAATTAGTAAATTAATGCAACAAAAATGATAATTTCTAACAATCACAAACTGATGCACTGAAAAGCCATACAAGGCTTGCTTTAGGAATCCGTGACCACTTCTACATCACCTACGTGTGAAGTTATTTTGCTGATTAAAGATATTATGGGAGTTATTACAGAACACGTGTATTTTCCATCACCATCACTCCTTGCATATAGCCTCTCATGTGAAATCCACACAAGTTGCATAACGAACTTTCAACACTTTTGATTCCAGTGATCTAAATTAAGGGGCAAACCAGGAAAAATGTCAAGCATGGCAACTCTTGAATGTTTTTAATAAGTAGCATGACTCCAGTGGATACAATACTGCACATCAATACAGGACAACACTGATCGAAGCAAATATTTTATTTAAAAATAATAGAAAAAAGGCCCAGGTATATCCTTTAGTCAGACAGCTGATGTTCAAGTGCCTGGGGATGCACAGACATCTCCTTCTGCTTCCTGTCCTGATTCCCACCTGACCAGACCAATCAGACAGCTCCCTTTCTACACTGCCACCTCCCTCTAAACACTTTAGTCAGAGCTAATTGGCTCCAGCTGGCTGAAAGAGGTGATGAGGTTGTAGCGAGACCGCTCGTCCTCAGTCAGCTCCACATTGCCAGGCCTCACCACGACGACCACGTTTACACCCGCCTCCTCTGCAGCTTTCGCCTCTGCCAAAACACATCCCAAAACGTTAGTCAGCAGTAAAGCCTCAGGCTCCCATACCACCCCAACAACTCACAGGGGTAAGACGGGTATAAAAGCTTGATGGATGCTGTTCACCACTAGCTGGCAACACCTCATACACACTCAGGGTCCACATAAACAGGCCATCTTTTTTTGTATTTAATCTTGGTTTCCAAACAAAATGTTTGGTTTTAATGCAAATTTTTGCCATATTGGGAAGTTGGCTTAATGCATAGATCAAAAAACTGAAATTAACATCAATGGAGAAATATCTAGGTATACTTTTAAAATTAAGACTTAAGTAAACTAAAATTTACTACTACTGCATCAAACTTTAATATCAGCTTGGTATAGACTGCAGGTTTAAGCAACTTAATCTAAAATTATCGGGTAACCAAAAAAAATAGATCTTGCACTGCTGTACATCAGAAACAAAAAAAAAAAAAAAAAAAAAAAAGATATTTAACTGAAATTTAAGTAAAATACACACCTCTTGTAACGTCGGTGAGGAACATAATATCTTCTGCAGGACAGCCAATTCTCTCTGCGATCCTCTGATAGCTCTCACTTTCTACTTTAAGGCCCATGTTGGTATCAAAATGTCCATCAAACAGCTGCGAATATAAAACAAACAAAACGTTACTGCTGTGTGTGTGGGGGGTGTCTGAATCAAAAATGAAGAGTTACACAACGTAATTAGAACTTACGTCTAAAAGATCCCCCTCAATGGAATACCGAAACAGTAGCTTCTGAGCCTCTACACTCCCTGAGGAGTAAACATAGACCCTCAGTCCATGTTGCCTCCAGCCCCTGATAGCCGGAACAACATCCTGGTACACCCTGTTCCACACAAGCAAAGAGATGGGTGAGTCAGTAGACCAATCGTGGCATCTCAAAGTCAGGACATTTCAAAACGCCCCAGGAACACTGCAGGGACCTCCAGTACCGAGAACAAAAAGCAGTGATGAGGTTTCAAAACCTCTGGCAGATGGGTGTACCCCAAACTATCACCAGCACTGATTGGTCAGTTCTGGATACTCCCACCCACCATGGGTTTTGAAGCCTCATCTGTCCCATTTCCAACTTTCTGGTAGTATCGAGGCAACTGCAAGCTAAAGTAGGACATGCGCATCATTTAAAATTTTACACACACTCCCTCACTAGCCATATCCATAAAGCAGTCAATACTGACGCATCTTTGACTGTTGTGACATACAGCTCAAATCTAGGGCATTATTAAAGTCTACGTTTGAATCGTTGAAGCGTTTAGCTACTTACTCGCCTTTGATTTTCCCAGACATATAGGCAGCCCTCCACATGTGTCCCTGCAGCTGTTTGAGGGCGGTGGTCTTTCTGTCCGATGCCATCTGCCACAACACGTTGTCCACCACCTCTCGGATGGCCTTCTCCTCATCCGTGTGCACCGTCTGGTCGAGGCTGTGGACAGGGCACGCCCGATGCTCTCGGATATCCTCCTCCGTCTGCCGGACACACACTCATTTTGAATTATCTATTAATTGATAAGCAAGGAGCATCGATTCCTGCCACTGAAATCAAGTCGGGGACGGGGGGGGGGAGGAGGAGGTTCTCCTTCATCCTAAAAGTTCACGCTTTCTTACTGCAGTTGTCATAGTGATTACAGAAGTGCAGCAGGAAGGCATATGCAGCACTTGTCAGATTTTGGAAGGTGCATGGAGAATGGGGGAGGAGTGCATGATATCCACTCACTCCAGCAGGGGACAGCAATACAGCATTTGAAAGAACAGCCCAGTTGCTCACTGGAAACTAGCGCTATATGGGATACCAATGCAGACAGGGAGCCTGTCTCCTGCGGAGGGGAGTGATGCTGCAGTCAGGATGCAGGCCCGCTAGTCTGCGGACACCGCAGCCCCGCTGCAAAGTTCCCCGTCATTAAATTAATCGAGGGATCTGACAAGGATGTGTTGAGACTCTAAATGTTTGTCCGGACGACGAAGAGATCTTCAAACGACATGGCGACACCGGACACACCGCAGATGCAGCCGGGATGGGAGAATAAAGGGCGCCACCCGGGGTGGGGGTGGGGTAGGGGGGCATCAGGAAGTCAGTGATGATGGGGAGGTGACGGACAGCCTGATGGAGGTCTGCGAGCGCTACCTGCTTCTTCAGCAGTTGAACGTCCTGCTTACACTCGTCCTCTTCCCAGTGTGCGGACAAATAGTCTTCGAGATGCTCCTTGACATATGGAAACAATACGTCCTGCAGGGAAAAAAGACGATTAAAATAAAAACTCAAGCTAGCTACCGCCCATCGAGCGTAGACGCGAAATTAAAGACCGTCGTTTGCAGGCTTACGGCTGAGCCACCCAGTTCACGCGCTGTGATTGTAGTTAGTGTCAGCTAACAATTACCTTCACAAATGTAATGGGGGTCGTGGTTCCTTCTATATCCAGTAACACGACGCCGACGTTGGCTGGCACCGATATCGTGGCCATCTCACCTGGCACGGAATGGTCAAGCGAAGCCGCACCTTCCCACCTCAAAGCCGGCGCCGACGTCGGGAAACCTCGGCTAGCTGGCTAGCTGGCTAATGGGCTTCACGTGTAGCTGGCAGATCCCTTTAAAGGAATAAAAGGCGAGGCCTGTCGTCGGTTGAGCCGACGTAAATAGCACGAGATCTCACCGCACCCGGAACCAACGCGAGATAACGCGGGCCTGTCAGAATCAGCTACCTTCAAACTGTGTTCTGTCAAATTATGCATTCCGGTCAGCAAATCAGTGAGGACGCCGAAACCCGAAGTCACTGCTTATAGCCAAATTTCGCCTGTAAATCTGTACCTAAAAACTCACCACGGCTTGGCAAAAGTCTGAATCCACTTTCTTTGAATGACTGTACCGCACCCAAACAATGCACACATATGGATAGAAAGCATCTTTCTAATACTAAGCATTGGACGATAATGTCAGAGCAGCATGCAGCGTCCAGTTACTGGTCAGTGTCACTGACGTGAATTTAACGCAAGGCATGCTCAGTATTGTACTTTGTGGGTAAATCATTAAATAGATGTAAGAGTACACTGAACAACCTTAATAAACTGGTATTTGGTCCTGGTCTTTCAAGGAAGGTTACTGCAGTATTCCTCCGAAGTTTTATGGTCTCCTCAGCTGGCACATCCATGCTGATCCAGATTTTGGAAGTGTAGATTGCCTTTGAAAAACCTTTAAAAAGGCAAGCCGACAGTCTGAGCACGCAGTGATAGTGATGTTCACCTTTGGCTTGGGGTGAATGTTTGGTAGTCCAGACTAGAACTCCAAGACAGACTGCAGGAGCACTTTAACCTAATTAACTCCAAGGTTGGGGGTTTGAATCCTGTTGTGATAAGCTTGTAAAGTTTGCTTTGTCTCCCAGTGTTGCGAGGGCCCCCTTTTGCAGTCCAAAGACACATATTTAGGTGAAATGGCAGGAGAGGTACTACACACCCACAACAACAGGGGGTCAGCACATTATGGACTTAACTGTCATCTCTATTAAATGATTTCAATGACGTTTTATAATGAATGCATTTTTTTCTTCAGCAAAATTACTTAGATATTAATTACTTTTAAGTTAACCCTCAAGTCACAAAGATAAACTTTTATTATAGACAGATATAATATGCACATGTAATATAATTAGGCTATACAGCTCAAACAAACAGAACAGTCAGTTACTGACGTGTCATATTAACACCAAAATTATTTTTTTAATGAAGGCAATAAAATTATGATTGATGTGGAAATTTGGTATGTGAATAACAAGGTGCATCAGCTGACTGTATAAAACAAGGAGTAGTTAAAAAAAAACATCCAAAATATATGGGGTGTGGTCAACATCATTCCCCTGCAAAATGACATAGCTGAATTGTCCATATTTTTTGATTGTGTGTATGTCCTGTGATGGACTGCCATTTTGACTCCAGTCCTTGTACTGGAAAAGTGCTCACATGCCTTGGGCTGTTTGCTATCTGGGACTGGCTTCAGGATCTTCTGAGACTCTGAACTGGATAGTCAGTTAGCAAATGGAGGGATGTATCACTCGTCATTTAAGTTTTGGATCAGATTAAGTTTTCCTTTTGATTCCTGAAGGGACACTAGATGCGTGTCTTTTGACTGTTGTTAAGCACACAATACGTATCTATAATTTGTAACAGTTTAATTAAACATCATTAAATAACATCTTGTTTGAGGTGAGGGTTCAGATCCCGCCTGTGTTCGTTATGTGTGGAGTTTGCATGTTCTCCACATGCTTCGTGGGTTTCCTCTGAGTACTCGTTTCCTCCCACAGTCCAGAGACATGGTGATTGGTGATTCTAAATTCCCTGTAGTGTGTGATAGGGGTGTGTGTGTGTGTGACTGTGCCATCCAGGGTGTCCCCCACCTTAGGCCCTAAGCTGCCTGGGATAGGTTCCAATCCCCACCCACAACGCTGCATATGATAAGCAGTTTAGAAGATGGTGTGGTGTGAACTTTCCTTCTAAAATTTTTTTCAAGGCATTTTCAGTATTTTAGAGTATTTTGGCACCTTAAAATGTAACTATGTAATTTAGTGTAAGTTTGTACCTGTTGAAAGCTAAGCGCAACATATCTTTGCATGAATAATGCGCATGAACAAAATATCACGAATTATAGCTTTATTTTTGCATAAAATACTGTGGCAAAAACTTAGTGGTAATGTTGGATGATATCACAAAAAAATTAAACCTGAAAGGTTAACCAGGTCCTTCAGATTCAGGAGAAAGATTAGCAAGTCTTTCTCAAATGTCACTGAAAACAAGATGGAAACTTTAAATGTTATTAATGCTATTTCATGCATTTTAGATGCCTTTTAGTGTGGAGAGGTGGAAGGTGGGTAGCACTGAGGCCTCATCTCTAGATTTCTGGGTTTGGTTTCCACCTGACTGTAAGTTTATGTGTGTGTATTTTGTACACCTGAATCTCAGTGGGTTTCTCAGGATACTCTGGTTTCCTCCCAGAGTACAGTGAAACGTGGTTCAGGCGCATTGATGTCTCTGAACTTTGTGCTGATCAGCTAGGACTTCATGTTTGACTGTAAATACCTTCTAGCAGGAAAGATGTTGCATAGCTTTCAATCCTGTGTTAACCTGCACTTTGCTGCAGGTTCCTCTCTGAAAGCTCTGCTTAGATGCACATATCGTGAGTAGCTACTTAAAATGCTGCATGCTTGTGTCTTGTATCTGCCTCACCATATGTCACTTTGGATAAAAGCATCTAATAATAAATAAAATGTAAATGTAAAATGTTAATTGCCTTCAGTGTAGAAATGGGATGGACTGGCAAGACTGCCAGGGTTTTTTGGCTCCAGATTAACTACAACCTTGCACTGGACATGTAGCTGGAAAATAGGTGGATGGCTGGATGGATGATGACTAAATACCGTTTCTTTTCATAAAGCCCCCTTCCAAAAATTGTATCATAGGTAGTGCTTGAAAAATAAAACACTTAATGGCAGCATTTTCAATTTTAAATTATTCTCTTAAACACAAAACAAAATGTATATGAAGAACGCCGTCGAGTTTGAGCGTGTAAATGTTTCAATCAGCCTAAAATAAACTGAAGCAGTTAAAAACTACGCTTTCGCACGTTTTGCAGTCCTCTCTCTTGGGGGAGGGGGTTCGGAGGAGGCGGAGCGCCGAAGCACAACGTCGTTTTTTTTTTCGCACCAGCTTTACTCCAGAGTCACGTCCCCTGCTGAAGCTGAAACGCCCCCAGCCCAATCTGATTGGTTTATAGCCATGCCCATCAGTCCAATCTGATTGGTTTATAGCCATGCCCTTCAGTCCAATCTGATTGGTTTATAGCCATGCCCCTCAGTCCAATCTGATTGGTTTATAGACATGCACCCCCCCCCCCCCAGTCCAATCTGATTGGTTTATGGCCTGACCCTTCAACACGGCTTTTTCGTACACCTGCAGCTTGTCGCTTTGAAGTATTGACTTCTGACAAAAATGACTATTTGCTTTTCTATTCATGCGTGGACTATTATGGAACTATTTTTGCAATCAGTGTTAATAAAAAATGTTTGGAATATGCAGGTTTAGCACTAGTTCGCCAGCCATCTAAGACGGCGTTCAGCTGGTATATGATGTTATCCCGGCTGGTTATGGTATTCCGTGGGCTGCTTGCAAAACCGTCAAGCAGACCAAAGATCACACATTATATATGTTTAAGGTACATTTAAAAATATTCTGCAGCAATATTCGCCCCGAGGTTTTTTTTACCACGAGTCTCTCATATGTAAGTATCCGTAGTGAAGGAAATATTCAGTGTTTTTGTTCTTCACCTACACTATGTCTGCATATTTTTTCATAATGGATATTTTGCAGAAACCTAACGCCATTCAAACACGTCACATTGGTAACGGAATCCTAAGGTATTAAAGTAAAACGACGGGTCGAACTTTGTTGACAGAGACTTCCTAGACATTACATCGTTCAGCCAAGTCAATTAACTGTCACACTGGTAACAGAATTCTAACGTATAAAAGCAGGACTCGAACTTTTTTGGGACACGGAGTTCAACAGCGTCGTTCAAGAACGAGGCGAGTCGAAGCAAAAGCGGTAAGAAACGCCCCCGGGGTTAACATAAGCCAATCAGCTTCGACGGGGGCGTGTCTTTCGGAGTAAAGCTGGTGCTGAAACAAACCGCCGAAGCTCAGCCCTCAGGACCGCTGGACGACTCCCCTCATCTTCCGCCTCCGCCCGCCATTTCGCACGACGCGGCCGAGTCTTCGCTTGTCCTTTGTGACGCCAGTTCTGCGTTTGATTTCCCCCCCCTCCCCTTTACGTGTGTGTCTCTTTTTGTTTTATTATTTTTTTTTTTTAAATTTACAGCGAATTATTTCACCCGGGCGTTCGCTTACTGCCACGAGAAATGGAAGCCAAAGGACAGAACGAGTTCGGCGCGGAGGAATTTCCCGAAGGATCGAAGATCAACGCGAGCAAGAACCAGCAAGACGACGGGTGAGCCGGCGGCGCAAGATGGCGAAGCGCGCGCCATCGCCGAGCCCAGCGGCCGTTACCTCGTTACCGCTTTTCGGCTGCTGGTACCACCGCTGGGTGCTTTCTGTTCCTACCCCGGATGCCTGCCTAGCCGGCTAGTTAAGCGAGGCCGTAACTTCGCCGACGACGACTAGCTGCTTACGGGGGTAGTTTAGCGGTGGATTAGTCTTGGGGCTCCCAGTGCTAAAGCTTCTCTGTATAATCCGTCGTCGTTTTAATAAAATACTGCGCTGCGGCGTCGTCTTAGTGACTCGTAGACTGGTTTCGGCGGGTTCGTGCGTTAATATCGGTGTACGGCCGGAAGCCGTTAGTGGGGAGAATTAGTTATTCTCCAGTAAGTTTAAAATGGGCATAAAGCTTTAAATCGTGTCAGCCTCAGCGAAAGGGCGGTAAAGGCTTGTTGACGGTAATAAACAGCAGCTTTTCAAACTTCCTGTGAGTCTCCTCGGACTTCGCGTTTCCGCCTTCGACCAAAATGCTGGAGTCGGCTGTGTGAAAGTGAGTCCCCTGTAGCCCCGTTCCCACCTTTTAAACTCCGGATCGGCCCACTAAAAGTGAGTTCCCTGTAGCCCCGTTCCTACCTTTCTAACTCCGGATCGGCCCCCTAAAAGTGAGTTCCCTGTAGCCCTGTTCCTACCTTTTTAACTCCGGATCGGCCCCCTAAAAGTGAGTCCCCTGTAGCCCCGTTCCTACCTTTCTAACTCCGGATCGGCCCACTAAAAGTGAGTCCCCTGTAGCCCCGTTCCCACCTTTTTAACTCCGGATCGGCCCCCTAAAAGTGAGTCCCCTGTAGCCCCGTTCCTACCTTTTTAACTCCGGATCAGCCCACTTAAAGTCTCTCCTCTGTGGCCCTGATCTCGCCTTTCTTACTCCGCTTCAGCCCACTAAAAATGAGT
>JAACJT020000095.1:1167324-1180405 GCA_009936485.2 Gymnarchus niloticus | reverse complement strand
GGTGTGCAGTGTGTGTGGGCGCCCTGTGTTGACCAAAATAAGGGGCCGGAAGGTGGAGGGGTGTCCAGTTATGCTTTTTTTTTTTTTTTTTTTTTTTTTTTTTTTTTTTTTAAGATGTGCTGGGCATTGATTTTAAATTCTTCTCATACTGTTAGTTTTCTTTTACTTGGGTTTTTGAAATGTGTCCTGTGGTTGCTGGCTAATAGATTGACCTGCTTCTCCTGTGCAGCCAAATTGTAGTCTGTGTATCAAAGTTTCAGATTCACCAGACTAATATTGTCATATTTATTTAGATTTTCAAAAGAACTTCAACTCATGCTAAGCAGTGAATAAGTTTCCTACCTGGAAGTTTTACTGCATAATTGATAATCCTGCCTCAAAACCTGTTCAAATTCTAACTTATGAGATATTAAAATATTGCATATTCTTGGAGTTAGTATATATATAATATACATCTAATGATCCATATATCTTAGCTATTTGCAACAATAAACAGGAAAATGTCATCAAACACAAACAGAAACTAAGTATGGATGACATGTCAATGTACAGTTTTGAGATCCGAAACAGTATAACGTAAAGGGTTAATGAAAAGCATTGTAGACTCTCACCAATACTCTGACCAACATACAGTCCACATTATGCCTTCATTGTGGTAGATTTCCTATGGTACATTAGACCATCTTTTCAAAATGCAGCTACTTTCTGATGCATATCAAAGGAAAGAATTCATGTGTCCTGAGCATTCACCTTTTCCCTGATGGGCAGTCAGTTGAGTTCTCCTCTCTGTAATAGTGGGGGTCTGGAATTATGCATATTTTGGCAGCAGTAATAAAATGGCACTAAAGATATTTTATCACGGAGCACTTATCCATCTTGTCAATGGGATATGATGAAGGAGAGGCCACGTTCTATTCTGGCTCAATGTTTTGGTGCTAATTTGCATAAATGTGGAGTCACAAGCCAGATGAGCATACGTACAACTAACACCATGGAGGATGTCGAATTGGGGCAGTGGCTGTTGGTCGAAGGCAGCAAAGCTCAGCACTGTCATTTCATACTGAGAGGGAGTTGCTTCAAATGTGGCCATTGACAGGTCAGATCCTGAGAGTTCGGTTCACAGAGGCCATTGTGATGTGGTGCAGAGCAAACCAGCCCGTGACACTTGTGTCAGTGGTACCGATGGCCGTGTCGTCGGTGGCTTGGTCTGTACTCAAGGGCTTGACAACCCAACAGGCTACATTTCTCTACGGGCCTGCTGTGTAAGCCTCAATACATTCAACAGGACGTGGCCTCTTTAAAATACATCCGATACACTCTTGTGTGTCGTTGGTGTGGGTCTGAGTAAAAACTGTGTTGTCATGTGAAAGACATGGAGGAAATTCCAACAGGCAGGTCAGCATCAATCAGGGCCGCTACATGGTACTGGAGTGAAGCTGTGTCTCTCAGCTGAGTTGCTGAACCACGTTAAAGCACCGACGGAGGAACTCTTGCTCGAACCAGCAACCCAGGGGTACAAATTTAGTGCTTCTGGCTGCTGGAAAGGAACAATTGATGCTTGGTCTCCGTAGTGTCATGAGCTGAGATAACAGCTGGCAATGGGGGGGGGGGAATCAGGAAAACACAGGAATGCTTGGTAGACACGGTCGCTCATGTCCATAATAGGATAAATCGTGCTTCTCTCTCGCCTTGTGCTTTGAGGGAGCTACTTTACACACTGATGCCAGAAGGCCCTCACTGACTACTCTCCACTATGGTTTGGCTTGTTTGCAGTGCTTTTGATTGTCATGGAAATGTTTTATAAAGCGATGGGACTGGCTTCCACAGGTAGAGTAAAGCAGATAATTTGGTGTTAAAGTACAGGCAATTATTTATGAACTTTTAATGATGAAGGTAAAAGAATAGCTAAGTATTACTTCAGCTTTGTAATAAGTTGTATTATTTAGCATGACTAATTCTCTGTTAATGCAGTATTATCTTCTACTCTGATTTTGTGACTGCCTGGTAGCAAATGACTCCTGGCCGTGTTGTCAATGAATCGTGTTGTTGGCCTTGTGTAGGCCAACTTCTCCTGGGGCTAAGATGGAGACAACTGGACATGCTTTGCTATCCCCTATTGGTTACCTATGTTTAGAACATGACTGATGGCTCTGGTTTTAATATTCATATGGTTATTTGAAATTTTTTTTTTATGTTGCTCTGAGAAAAATTTAGGCATTCATTGTATTTGCCTTCAGTTTTCTCACCATGAGATTTTGCCGATGTTCTCTCTATACTGGGTATTTCATTATATCCTGACGATTTTTTTTTGTTCTCTCAGGTTATTTTACAAAAGGAACACAAACTAAATGGGAAAGTAATTGATCCTAAAAAGGCTAAGGCCATGAAAAGCAAGGAACCAGTCAAGAAGATCTTTGTTGGTGGCCTTTCTCCAGACACACCGGAAGAGAAAATTCGAGAGTACTTTGGTGGATTCGGAGAGGTGCATTCCCACTTTATAAAAATCAAAATCATGACAACCCATTCCCACCACCGCCATGCAGGCAGTTCTGACTGTATAATTAGGCTCCTCGTCCACTGTAGGTGGCGTAGAGTAATGATTGGTTTTTGTGGTGAAGAGTCGTGATTAGTCGAGTAATAAGAGAGTAATGATTGGTTTCTGTAGTGAAGAGTAATGATGGGTTATGTAATAAGAGAAAGTAATGATTGGTCGAGTAATAAAAGAGAGTAATGGTTGGTTTCTGTAACGAGAGAGTAATGATGGGTCGAGTAATGAGAGAGTAATAATTGGTTTCTGTAGTGAAAAGTAATGATTGGTCAAGTAATAAGAGATTAATGATTGGTTTCTGTAGTGAAGAGTAATGATGGGTCGAGTAAAAAGAGAGTAATGATTGGTTTCTGTGGTGAAGAGTAATGATGGGTCAGTTAGTGAGAGAATAATGTTTGGTTTCTGTGGTGAAGAGTAATGATGGGTTGAGTAATAAGAGAGAGCAATGTTTGGTTTCTGTGGTGAAGAGTAATGATGGGTCGAGTAATAAGAGAGAGCAATGATTGGGTTCTGTAATGAAGAGTAATGATTAGTCGAGTAAAAAGAGTAATGATTGGTTTCTGTGGTGAAGAGTAATGATGGGTCAGTCAGTGAGAGAGTAATGATTGGTTTCTGTGGTGAAGAGTAATGATGGGTCGAGTAATAAGAGAGAGTAATGATTGGTTTCTGTAGTGAAGTACTCTGCTCTTTCTCACTATTATACACTATTAGTTTCAGTTTGACTGAACTGTTTGGTTTTAGGTGGAAGCCATTGAACTACCCATGGAAAATAAGACAAATAAAAGACGAGGGTTTTGCTTCATCACCTTTAAAGATGAAGAGCCTGTGAAGAAGATCATGGAAAAGAAGTACCACAACATAGGACTGAGCAAGGTATGCCTGCGTGCACCTTTGTCCAGTTGATGAAGCCCATTTTTCTGACGTTTGTGTAATGGCTTCAAAGAACATTTTTATTTTGTCTGTTTATTAGTTGTTTACGTTCTCCACTGGATGTGTTGATGTGTTGATCTAAAGAATTAGCTTCCCAGTAGCTAAAGCCGTCCTTTTAGCAATAACACAGTTTGAGTACATACCTGTGTTTCGAGAAGAGTTACAAAAATCACTGCCAGACAACAGTGCGCTTATCGCTAGGTTGGACTCTGCCATGGTCATGTTCTTACTGGAGCAGCAGAGTATTATTGAATTATAATTTTGCAGGACAACTTCTGTCAACTTTCCCTTTACAGGTGCATGTGTTAATCACGCTGTTACTTTACACCACGTGTGTCTGCGTTTATTACATTGTTAGCAGAACTCCAGTAGATTTTTTATAGGGTTTGTTTTGGTGTTGACATCAGACAATTAAAAAGGAGGTCCTGAATGTTGCTTTATTCCTATTGCTTAATGTGGTATGGGTCTTGTGTTACAGTGTGAAATTAAAGTGGCCATGTCCAAAGAGCAGTACCAGCAGCAGCAGTGGGGTGGGCGAGGTGGTTATCCTTCCAGGTCACGAGGAAGAGGTGGTAAGCGTTCCTTTCCTTCTGTCAGAATACAGCAACCTAACTGCTCATCCTGGTCAGGGTTGGGAGGGGGGCCTGAAGCCTATCGCAGTCAGTACAGCGCATAAGCCTGGGGTACACCCTGGTAGGGATGCCAGTCCATCACAGGATACATGTATACACACACACACACCATATACTACAGAAAAATGCCGAGATGTCAGTTAGCCTAATTGCATGGACTGAGGGAGGAAACAGGAGAACCCGGAAGAAACCCATGTGACACTGAGAGAACATGGAAGCTACTCACACGTACAGCAGAGGTGGGATTCGAGCCCTCGACCCTGGAGGTGTCAGGCAAAAGCGTAATCATTGAGCCTGTCAGGTTGAAATTGACTGGGTCATCAGTAATATTCGAGAGAAGGCTTTTGTGTGTTGAAAACAAAACTTAGTTTGAATATTCATTGGACGGATTCGACAGTCACTCAGCAGAAGTGGATTTTTTTTTTTTTGGTTAAATAATTGTGTTTACGCACAAATGTGGAGAGTTTCTGCACGGGGGAAATGTTCTGGAAAGTTTTTCAAAAATGTTTTTTTGTTTAAGTTGAAAAAACTGTTTTTCAGGTCCGAATCAAAATTGGAATCAAGGCTATGGAAGCTACTGGAATCAAGGTTATGGTAATTATGGTCACTACGGGTACAACAACCAAGGCTACGGCGGATACAGTGGATACGATTACTCCGGATATAACAACTACTACGGATATGGTGACTACAGCAGTATGTAACTGTTTGTAAAAACACATAATAAAACTAAGAAAATAATCTGTTCTCATACATTTTTTTATGAAACATTTGAACAGTTTATTTATGCACCATCTTCCATTTCTCTTTGTAACTAAATTCATGGTTCATAGAAAAAGTGGATTTTGTTGTCTTTGTCTTTTGTTGTTGTTGTTTTTATTAATTTGTTTAGAGTGATGTATTTTAATTATGCAAATATATTACAATATGCAAAGTGTTTGACCCAAGGAACACCTATTTAAAAAAAGTAAAAACAAAAAAGTGCTTTGACGTCGTTAGACAACATGCCAATATTTCATATTTTTTAAATGATCAGTGAAAAAAATCCTTAAAAAATAAACAACCTTTTATTCATTCAAATTCATTCCATATGTTTTCTGTTTCTTTAATGATCACCGTTTCCTTCAGTACAAAGTTATATAAAAATGAGGAAATTTATCTTACCTTGATGCTCCATTTGTTATCAGTTACAATAAACAGTTAGCTACACCATCTGATTTTTTTTTTTTATTTCTTTTTTTTTTTTTTCTTTTACATTTGCCCGGGCGTATGACCTTGGGCATCTTTGGCAAATTTCATTTCGGTGCAGACGTCTGTTGTTTGTCGTACTAATCTTCATCAAAGACTGTGCTAAATGGTTGGCTTCGGAGCCGTTAAAGTAATTATCATAGCCGTGCTCCTTGGTGCAATTAGCAGGGCTGTTACTAAAACGATACAAGGATGTTCGTTAAAACCAGCAGGTCATTAGTGAAGCCGCATCCTATAAATTGATATTTAATGATAGATTTTTTTTTTGTTTTGTTTTGTTTTGTTTTTGCTCAATCTCTAGATCAGCAGAGTGGTTATGGCAAATCCCCCAGGCGAGGTGGTCACCAAAACAGTTACAAGCCATACTAATATATTATCCCCACTAAGTACAAGCAGGTACGTTATCATGTTGCTTGTCACAAACCTTTGTTAATACAATCATATTTTTTTGTAACTATATTTACCTCTCTATTAATGTACATGCTTAATTTTTTCCTTAGTTTTTCACAGCACCGTCAAGTGCTTTACAGTAATGGTAACATAGACTACAGTATTTCTGTTTTATTTTATTTTATTTTTTTTTCTTTTTTGCGATATGTAACAACTGGCTTTCGGCGCTTTTTTGTGCCGGTAACGGTAAAGTTAACCGTAAAGTTACCAGGTAAAGTTCTGCTTTAAGATGGGAACCTGGGAACCGGGATTAAGGAAATGGGAGGAAAAGAAGAGTGTTGTCTCCTGATTCTGACATATACCTTGTTTGTACCTGCCAGCGGGAACTTCCTTGCAGGCCATGAGTCCCGCTGACTTCCCGATTCTCTCAGACCCGCTCAATGCGGACAGGGTACGAGAGGCGTACGCTCTCGAATGCCACCCTTTGGTATGGTCTTCCGACATCCTGTATCAGCATTGTAAAAAAAAAAAAAAAAAAACAGCAAAAAACAAAAAAAATAAAGTGGATACATCCAGCTTTGTCTTCTTTTAATTTTTTTGGGTATTGTTTTAATGTAAAGGAATAAATTAATGTAATTTTAATGGTATTTTTTACAGGCCCCCCCACAAGTAATGGTTAAATACGACATCATACTGAAAAAATAACTCTTCATTTTTCAAAGGATACAGCTTTCTGGATTTTCCAGTGTCTTTAATATATGCATCCCTAATCTACATGTAATGCTTGCTTTTCTTTATTTGTAGCCCTTGTAGCTGTAATACCCACTAGTCCATGAGCTAAAACCTGGTTTGTACTCGGAACCCGCTACGTTGGAGAAATGCATTATATTTATATCTGTATTGTCTGTTGTGTCACTGACAGCGGTGGAAAAGCTTCTATTGTAAACTTCGTTAATTTTCCTCTAACAAGTTCTCTTTTTTTAACCTTTTGAAAAACTGCTCAAATGTTTACGAAAATTTGCATGTAATGCTTACTTTGTGTATTTTTTCTTTGAACAATTGAAGGATTTATTTAATGGTATCGCATTTGGGCTTGGACATCATCAATTTGACACACTTCAGGATTTCTAGCTTATGGACTATTTTTTTTTTTTGTTGTTATAGATTTATTTTTTTTCTCTTTCTGTGTCCACAATGGAATTTGTAAAGACACATGGATGCCTTTTGATGTTACTCTGTACATTTTGTTGTGTATCTCCTACAAAGCAGTTGTTTGATATTTTGTTGTGTTTTGTCTGTTTCAGGTGATGGAGGATGATATTTTGTCTGGCAGAAGATTGGAAGAACCTGGTTTAAAAACACACACACACAAGCCAGTTTCTGTGACATGTTTTGTGTTACACGTTATGTCATCGCTTTGTTTTTGTGCTTATGCAATTCTTTGAAGCATTTGCTCTGTTTGGGTTTTATATTCATGCTGTATTTTGTGGTACTTTAAAAAACTTAGTATTCACGTATCCCTTTCTCCCAGGTCTTGAGTTTAGCTACAAAGTGTGAATATATACAAAAGCTAACATTTTAGATTTTAGTGCTTGCATTTTTAAACTCTTTTGTATAATTTTGCGTTTTTGTAAGGTTTCAGGCTGGTCTTTTGGATGTTTCAGTTTAGATTTTTTTTAAGTTCGTATCATTGACTGTTCTGTTGCACCCATGACTATTCCAATAAAGACTAGAATATTCTGAAGTACCAATGCTTAGATGCTTTAGCACATGTTCATGAATACTCAACATGAAAACGGATGTGCATAAACATCAGTTAATGTAGTTCAGTTTCTCTCGTTCAAATGTGGAAAAAATCAGAAGGAAAATATTTTATGTCATACATATGTAATGTTCACTATTGAAACCAGAGTTATTTTGAGATGGATGTTTTTATTAAATGTTCCAGATATGTTGCTGATAATCTCAGTTAAAGTGTATTGCTTTTGTGATTGTAATTGTTTTATTTCGCTGGTGGGTCATTTTTTTGTATGAACCAAATTTTATTTTTTTTGTAGTAAGTTAGCTAATATACAAATGCCAACATCTGCAAACAGTTTATGAATTAAAAAATTAAAGTTCCAAACTGTTCAGTAAGTCCAGGAACAACTTCTGGCTAAAAATGATTGGATTGATTGGAAGAATATTTAAAAAATCTTTTATAACAACATACGTACTTGCCTTCACATTACAGAATGTGAAAAGGTTTGAAGCATATTGTGATGCATGTGGATTTAATATTAATATTATGGGGCAATCCCATTATATTTGGTAAGCACATATTTGGTTGTTCAGCAAGGTTTTAGTTCAGTCATAAATAATGAATTTCACTGAAGTGTTAACGTACAAAATATTTTAAAAGACGTATTGTTGTGCCATCTGGTTTTACGTATAGATATACTAGACAGACACTGTAAGTCATTATTGAATTGTCCGCAATACTATACAGGACTTGACAGTGTTTAACAAGCCTGTCAGCGACACAATTTTTATTGTGTGGTCAGAACTAGTGATGGGACAAATGAGGCTTCAAGACCTATGTTGGGTGGGAATATCCTGAACTACCAATCAATGCTGGTGCTAAATGAGGCTTCAAAACCTGTGGTAGGTGGGAGTATCCTGAACTAACCAATCAATGCTGGCACTAATTGAAGCTTCGATATGTGTGGTGAGTGAGACCATAGGTTATGAAGCCTCATTTGTCCCATTACTAGTTTTTATTGCAAAATGCCTTGAAGGAACTATACCAAACATAACAGGCAAACATTTTAGACAATGAGCTGAATGGATGTACCATTGTTATAACTAATTTCCCAAGAAGTTCAGGCTAGATTTAATGACCTGTATCCCAGTGGAGTTAGCAATGGATTTTCTGGCATTGAGAAAACTGAAAAAATGCAGTTGTTGAGTTAAGATCACTTTAAATGCAAAAATATTTAATGATTTGAGTAAATATATATTGAAGGATTTAATATGGAGGTATTGTGAGCTTGTGATATAATGAGGAAACATTTCATATGTAAGTACAACCTGCACAAAAGAAAATCGCATGACACTAATATCGTTACTGTTTTTCAATATCATGCTTACCAGCGTAAAAACTTGAACTATTTCAGTTTTAGAGGCATTAAGGGTTATTTTCCATTATTCCTACTAACATAAATCCAAATGTCTTATTTTACAGTAATCTGTGCAGTTAGACAGCTGAATATTCGTGAATTAGCTAGCTTTATGAGGGAATGACACCGGTGGCCAGTAAGATGACGAGGATGACGATTACCAACACTATTACACCTATAATTATCATCATCTTTGTGTTTCTCCACCAGTATTTCCGAGACACACGTATAGATGTCCTTTGAAAGGAGTCTGCCTGGGAGAAAACAATGTGTTATAGCAAGTTTTCAAAGTACAGACGTATATTTTTACTGTAATAGAGTGCAGTCATTACCAACCAGGCTAGAACGCATGTGGATTTTTAAAGATCTTTCCATTACTGCTGACAGTTTTGTCCTTGACGTTATTTCATAATTGGAAGACGTGCTAGAACTCTAGTTTTGGAATGAATTACACCATGACCCACAGCAGAAGGTAGCGTGGGATAATGAGGCGAGATAAATTTTATACTCTTCTGTTGAGAATTTTTCCCGAGTTATATTTTGCGAGCTATAGGCCTTTTTTAAGTGCTGGTTCAACCTTCCATCTCCACGCACAGAAAGTCTAATTTTAAATAGAACATGTAACATCATACGTTCAAAGTGAATCCCAAGTGTTTGCATCTCTTCATGGAGATACAGTTCCTCTGTGTTGTTTCCCTACACTTTTTACATTAGAACTCGCAAAGGAAAGTATATTAAATTGTTACAAAAATGAATCATAGACCTAAATGTGCTTGAATGTGTATTTTAATACTTACTGTAGCTTGGAGATCATCAGTTTTGTTCATGAGATCATTTAGTCGTGCGTCTCTCTCCAGTACTTTTTCGATGTTGTCCTTTAGAATGACTTTAACGTCGTTGACTTGCTCCTGTACTTGGCCGAGCTTACTTTGTGGTGCTCCAGCATCGACGTCAGCCTGTGAGAAATCACACACAAGGATTAGCCGCTTCAAGTGTGAGTTTATGCCGGGGTCATTTCAAGGTAGACACTCAGTGAATTTAGCAAACATGAAGTGTAAATATGCCTCAGCTAGAGATATACAGTACTACAAAAAGGATATACTCTAAATTTGTAATGTTTGCTAGCATACATGTAACTATTTTATAAGCTGTTATTTTGGTTCCAGACTTTTTGATGATCCATTTTATTGACATGTTTCATTCTAACAATGAGCAATTTTAATTTGTTTTGAACTTCTTGCATTTCCTACCTGATCAAATGTGTGCTTGTCAGTGGAAGGTCCTGCTATTCATGAACATTTATGTCCTACTTTGACCAACAAATTGAATTCCTCTCAAAGCACTTTTTAATACAATAAATACATTATAAACATACAAATTTCATTGTATTTCCTTGTCAAAATGATTGTGCTGTTTACTTTAATCGCGTGTGTTTCTCCCGATCTCTTTCTATGTCAGCGCTGTACACTCTTTAGGCCTACAGAGGGGTCCCTTGTCATACTGATGGTGGCACAACTGCTATATATTTTCTCAAGAAGAGTTAGTGAACAAAACCACACACTTACCATATCGTATCAGTCAGATGACTGCCACAGAGCACCGAACCGAATACTGTCAAAAGATCAGGCTGTTTTGTGTTTCAGAAGGATCTGCCCATAATAGTTACTATACTAAAGCCATTCAGTTAGCAAGTACAGGCAGAACCCAGGTATCACTTCAGGGCGGTGCTCCTCATTGGTTACACATTGACTCTAGGTGTAACTGCGAAGTCCGATTGGCCACAAAGCTGCCAGGTTCCTCCATTACGACCAATCATATGCTGACTAACCAGCTGATGGAGATCAGCAGTGAAGTCATATGGCCGTACAAAGGTCACTTTCATTACCAGGTTCTGTTGACCAAGGTCCCTCAGATCTGCAGAGAATAATTCTCCAGCTGTATCACTATAAAGAAGCCTACATACCTCTTTGTTGAATGGATGCCCAGACGCCCACCAAATCAGACTTCTTTCCACTTCTGTTTAGTTAGGGTTACCTGTATTATCACAGTAAACAATCAAAGGATTGTGTGTTTTTCACAATGTAAAAAAAATCCTAAAACTAACAGGCCCATAATGTAAGATATGAAATATGTCTACATACCTCTGATAATGGGGACTGTTACTATGCACAGATTTAGCCAATTCAAATCATGCATAAAGGTAATTTTCTTTATCTGAGATCAACTGATATGTCTGATTATACGGAAATAAAAATCTGCTTTTCCCAGAAGGCTCTTTATTGTATAGTGCTTGTTATTACAAGAGCAATGGTAGTAAGGTACAAGTGAAGGTGGTTTTGGATTTTTAATGGTGCACAAAGGTATCAAATCAGTAGCTGAAGTTTATAAAAAGACACCTTAATAAGCCATGGATGGCAGCAGAGAGTGTAACAGTAACGACATGAGAAGGGCTCGAAATGTAGAATGGCAGTGTTTATCGACAAGGGACAGGCAGAGTCAAGGGGTCGTCGAGCCAGTCAAGAATGCGCACAAGCTAAATCGTAATCTGTAATACGAAACACAAAGCCAAAGATTACAGTCAGAAACAGAACCAAATCCAATACACAAGACAGAGAATGTGAAAAATCTGTAGAGAAGGCTAAGGTTGAACAAAAGTCAGAACAGACGTAAAGCAGAACACAAGTAAGGGTGGAAACACACAATAGTTCACACAGAAGTGACTGCTGTACTGGGCTATATATCATGGGGAGCAAACAAGATCCTGGTGTCGATACTCTGGGCGAGGCTGGGTGGCTGCAGGTGTGACAGTAATGAAGGAAACGAAGGTCAGACTACCCATTCAACAAGGATGACTATTCAAGGAGGCTATGACCATGGAGATGCGGAACTTCGTGATAGATGCATGCTTCCCACTACAGGCTGATGTTGTTTTTACAGATTTTATACAGCTTTGAGCTGTGAGCCAGGATGTTAAGTTAGACGCCACATCACATCCGTTGCTGTCTTAATTACGCAACGCTAACTCCCATAACATAGTGGGAGGTGATCTTCACTGGAATCAATTCAGAAATATATCTGGTGCATGGCTAACACAAAGAACACGTCACTCCTCAAGTGTGATTGTGACATTCTAAGGAACTGTCTCTTTTCAGGCGGGAAAAACCAGATCTCTGAATATCTGAGGAACATAAAGAATTTCTCCTTTTAACACATTGCCATTGAGACACACATCCTGATCAACCAAGAAATGGCTTGAAATCAAGGGATTAATGCCTTGGAATCAGTTCTAGAGGATATCTGCGAACAGGTCTGAAACCGTCTGGGACGCAGTACTGCACTGAAGAATGTCAGCTCTGTAGACTGATCCAGGTATTGTGAGGATTTCAAACACGGTAACTGCTGTTAAAGCAAAAGATTTGACTGAAAATTAATTTTTCAGAAACCCTTTCATATTAACCAGTTGTAATTCCTCAATTTCAGCCATTAAATGAGGTATCTGAAATTTCGCTCACAAAATAACAAAATGTTAAGGCTAGGGAAATAGCCTTGCATTTTACGTTTTATTTACAGTTAATCATTCCAGCTTAAATTAGTAGACAGCTTCTGCATCATTTTCTATGTTAGTCCAGCTTACTCTAGCTTATTTTTAGACTTTCGCTTTTCGATAAAGCCACTGAAACTACTCTGCAATGTCTGCCTGCTGCCATGCATCATTCCACCGCGTATCATATCAGTACTGAGCACTTTCTTTCCAGATGTTGAGCTGTTATTTGCACGGCGGGCCACAGTAGTCCACACACGCAGGTGGCAGAGGAACCCTGAAGTCATACAGCCACAGAGATAAGACACCAGGCCACACAGATGCTGAGTTATGAAAATATGAACAGTGAGGACTTTGAGCTCAGAATTAGTTATTGTCACCCTTGTCTTTCCTTACTTTGCTCCTTATATTTACTCGCTTTTGAAACATTAAAATTCCTGCAGCCTCAGCCTCAGTATCTTGCCTCTGGTAAAAAGGTAAAAAATGGAACAAAGAGACCAGAGAGGGGGGTGTGGCCAGCAGAAACAAGCATCTAGTGGGGGGGGGGGGGGGGGGGGTGGTCTGGGCGCGCGGGCCCCGGGGGGGGGGGGTTGTTGAGACCACGTGCGGCTCTTAAACTGTGCATGTGTAAAAA
>JAACJT020000095.1:1114356-1158807 GCA_009936485.2 Gymnarchus niloticus | reverse complement strand
GGCTGCTACTGGCACAGCGGCCACTCGGGGGGGCACTTTGTCAGGACACTGTCAGCTTCTAAATTGGATAAGTTTACAACATTACCTGCACCTGCAATATTTTGCATCCATTTGTATAATGATTAACTGACTCTCAACCAAGCTCTGCTCTTTGAAACATTAAAGCCATCTTTGATTCAGACAGAGTGTGCAGTCTAACGAAAAGTATAGCAGTGTGTGGCAATTCAGTCATCAAGTGAAAATGAATTTCTCTGGGACAAAAAAATCAACTGGAAAAACATTCCTTTTCACGTCTGAATCAGTAGGAGAAGGGCATTCAGGTAAGCTGAATATCTTCACGTTTCTCTCATAATAGGGGTGATAGAGCCTGTCCCATCACAGGACACGAGGCTGAAGTACATCCTAGATGGAATGCCAGTCCATCACAGGGCACAAGGCTGGGGTACACCCTGGACAGGAAGCCAGACCATCACAGGGTACAAGGCTGGCATACACCCTGGATGGGATGCCAGTCCATCACTGGGCACAAGGCTGGGGTACACCCTGGACAGGAAGCCAGACCATCACAGGGTACAAGGCTGAGGTACACCCTGGACAGGATGCCAGTTCATCACAGGGCACAAGGCTGGGGTACACCCTGGATGGGATGCCAGTCCATCACTGGGCACAAGGCTGGGGTACACCCTGGACAGGATGCCAGTTCATCACAGGGCACAAGGCTGGGGTACACCCTGGATGGGATGCCAGTCCATCACAGGGCACAAATACAATGGGCAATTTACAGATGCCAATTAACATAGGAGCGTGTCTTCAGACTGCGGGAGGAAACCCTGGAGGCATGAGGTAACGGTGCTGTCCAGTGTGCCAGCCTGACATTATGTTCTCAGTTAAATTAATGTAATTTAGATCTTAGGACACAACATTGTGGATATGGAACAATTTTTGTTACATTGATCTGTGCACTGAAATCATCAATCTACCCATCTTGCAACCCCTCATCCTGGACACGGTCACAGGGGAGCGTGTGGTGCGGCAGGAGTTCACCATGGATGGGGTGCCAGCCTAGCGCCGGTCACTTACAGACACAGATTCACATATGTAGGCTTCACTGGCAAACCCTGAAACGCGTTCTGCACGAGTTGGACTGAGTAAAAGACTCTGATCCACTAAGCTACATAATGTCACTTGAAAAATGTATTTTTTTCAGGTATAAATGTTTGGTGTAAAGTGGAAAATGTTATTTTTTCTGGCTAAATAAAATAGATAAGTTTCCTTAGATATATGAAAGCTAAACATGCATTATAAGTATAATATTTAAACACGTATGAAACATGGCAACACCTTGAATGGGAAGATTGCACATATCTCACGAGAGTAACATCTCCTTGCTCCTCTTAGTTTTTATTAAATGAAAACGCTTCCCCACAGCGCCGTCTGCCAAGGCTTGGTCTGTAGGAAAGTACCAGAGGTGTAGATAGAGAAGTCCTTCAGTGATGCCAAGTACCTTTACAAGGATTTTTGATACGGAAAAAGCCCCCAAAAGTTATGCAATCACAACATGCCCATGCAACATTTACTGCGTATTGTATAAGGATATCTCAAAACTTTTATCAGTGGGTGCAAAGCTCAACTATTATTTGACCTCTCAAATGGGCATACCTGTTTGGATGCTGTGAGCACGCATTACATAACCTTTTTTAATTATTTACTTGTTTGTCTGTTGGTCTTGGCTCTCAGACAAAATGTGTGACCAGATTAGTGATGCTGTACTCGATGCCTACCTGGCACAAGATCCTGATGCCAAAGTGGCCTGTGGTAAGTTCATAGGTTGTTATTTCATTGTAATATTCACATCAGTACTCAACTGTATGTTTGCTGTGTAAGAATACATCATCAATGTGTAGCCTGTTTTACCTTAGAAACACATGGATTTAATGCTGTCTTATTTATTGTGGCTCATTTATGGATCCATGCTCTTGTGTGCTGGTCCAGTAACCAAATATTGCATGTGATATTAACGCCTCTCATAAAACCCAATTCTAACAGGCATAGAACGTAGAAAGGTGTTGCCTCTCTGAGCCAAACAAGAAAAGCCTGCAATTTTGTTGCATTTCAATTGCTGAGTTAGAGTGCGTGGCGAAGACAGGGATGATCTTGCTGTGCGGAGAGGTTACATCGAAAGCTGTGATAGACCTCCAGTCTGTTGTCAGAAATACCATTAAGAGTATTGGATACGACAATTCCTCCAAAGGTAATGTACTTACTTGCTTGGCGTGAGAAAACACTTTCCAAATACTTTTTACAGAAGCTGTCATTTGGCATACTGTATCACATTTTCAGCCAGTCTGTGTTTACAGTGTACTCTAGGACAGTTTGGCACAAAAAGGTTTGGTAGGCATCATATGGATTCTTCATGTTTGCTCAGGTTTTGATTACAAGACCTGCAACCTGTTAGTGGCCTTGGAACCCCAGTGTGTAGAAATCAGTGACTGTGTATTCGAGGGCAAGAAAGAGGAAGACATCGGGGCTGGAGACCAGGTCTGGGCACCAAATTCATTTTGCAAATTGATATGAAGCCATTGATAAGTCAATGGTGAAATCCATCTTCCAATCACTGCATGGGGTTATGGGGGGTTTGGAAGAACACAGGGAGAACATGCAGACACGCACATGCTACATACAACACGGGGAAATGGATTCAAGCCCAAGCGTGAGGCCACTGTGTCACCTAGAACTCAACTCAGTTCCATTCAGTTCCTCTTCATAAGATGTTCTTCCAAACATATTCGCCACAGAATATTTCACCAGTACTCATACAAACACATACAGTACATGGTACGAGTGGAAAAATCCAGAACATGCTGGAGCGGAGGAGTTAAAACATAAGGATAGGTTAGAAGAGCATGGGAATCACCCCTAGAGGTCCATGGTCAACTGGCTTCATGCCCCTGCTGAACAGGTTAAACGTACAGGTTGACTTGGGTACCAGAGCGTGAGTAAGTAATTTAGACCTGGGCTTGCCTGCCGCTTGGTAGTAGGTCAACTTACACAATGCTGTCCATTAACAAGTTTAAACCATTAACCATAAAAATATTAAATTTTATTGGGTCTCTTGGATTAAACCAGGTATTGATTGACAGTGCATGTTAACCACACCGACCGTGGACTTTAAACCTCATTTATCACAACACCCCATAATATATTTTAGAAAGATCTGTCTTTTTTGAGTAGTAATCAGCACGTAAAGTTGCAAACTACTCATTTAATTTCCTTCATCCTCAAGCTGAATGCGATCTGATGAATCCATGCCTTCCTAGGGTCTGATGTTTGGCTATGCCACTGATGAAACGGACGAATGCATGCCATTGACCATCGTCTTGGCCCACAAACTCAACGCGATGATGAAGAAAGTATCTTCCAATGGAGTGTGCCCCTGGATCAGACCAGACTCCAAAACTCAGGTGGAGCTAAATGAATTCCTGTCAAGATAAGGGTTTTTGAAATACTTAAATGCTGGGGGATATCTTGAACATTTATAGTCAATTATGGGGTACGGTGTGAAGATACTCAGTGGCTACTTCATTAGGCAGACCTAGCTCGTACCAGCTAGGATCCGCTTTTGCCTCCAAAAGTGCTTCACGGGCAGATGAGTGGCACATTCAGAGATGCTTTTCTGCATACCACCATTGCATGTTATTTTTATACTTGTGGTTTTCCTGTTAGCTTTAATGAGCCCGGCCATTCTGCCCCGATCGATTTCGGTTACAAGCTGTTTTCACTCAGATAAATGATGATTATTTTTTTATCGCGCCATTCTCTGTAAATTCTACACACTGTAGTATGTGACAGTCCTAGGAAGGAGGCTGTTCCTGAGTTTAATACTTAGATGGCACACCTTAGGCATTCTAATGCTTGGCGAACTGTACCTGAAACACTTGACCTTGCCTGTATGCTGTATATCTTCAGCTGCACCCACATGATTTGCTATTTGGAGGAGCAGACTGTTTGTGTTGGCAAATAGGCATGCCTAATCAACTGGTGTATGTAATTTAGTTCAACTGAAGAGCTGTAATCAGAATGTGATGAACACATTCTGATTACAGTTTTGTTCTTTAACATGAAAGGAATATTTGGTGAAAGTGAACTCATTTGTTAAGTCTTCTTTAAGTGTGCTAGAACAGCGTATTTTCAGTGCGGTGCTGTCAACTGTCAGGGAAGACAATGAATTTGTAAGCCATTAATAAGCAGATGTTGATTCCTCAGCTGATATGGATAGTCACCCGAGTTCCTGGGTTTAGGTCACGGTGGAATACCGGGACAATAATGGCACCATGGAGCCATTACGAGTCCACACGGTGGTGATCTCCGTGCAGCACAGTCCCGACGTGACACTGGAGAAGATTCGCCATGACCTAATGGAGAAGGTGGTCAAACAAGTCGTACCTGCCAAGTACCTGGATGACAGGACGATCTACCACCTGCTGCCCAGTGGGAAGTTTAGTAAGGGTGGCCCACAGGTGAGGAGCAGCCTGACTTCCTTTATTTGTTTGGGTGCTACTTTTATCCAAAGGGCCATACATTTTTACATTCCCAGTTTTTACAGCTGGATATCGCACTCAAGCCATTCAGATTAAATACGTGATGCAAAGCCATTTCCTGGCACTTGAACAAACACCTTTTAAATGTCTTTGCAGACATGCAAGAACATTTCTTTACTGGTGGGAAACCAGTTCAGTCTAACTTTTTTTTTTATATTCTGAATGCACCTCAATCCCGTTCTACATGTGTGGATAGAGAAGATGGATGTATGGATTTTCTGAATGCCGATTTCACGTTAAAATTCAACTCTGTGCATGAGTGCTGTCTGAAGTCTGTTGGTAATCTGGTGTCCTTAACACCGAGGCTAATTTTCTAATTTCAGGGAGATGCAGGGCTTACCGGCCGCAAAATTGTAGTGGATACATATGGAGGGTGGGGAGGTCACGGAGGCGGAGCCTTCTCTGGAAAAGACTACTCCAAAGTAGACCGGTCTGGAGCCTACGCTGCACGCTGGGTTGCCAAATCTCTGGTGAAGGCGAAACTCTGTAAAAGAGTCCTGGTCCAAGTGAGATCATCTTTGTTTTCAGTTCGGTAGCTAAGAAATCAATTATTTGAACTAATTAAAATTAGTGAGATCAGGGGCACCTTGTCTGGTAACTAGCTACAGTCTAACATCTAAAGACTGCATTTGACTGCTTACACAAACCCTGAATTCACTTCCTGTGTTGTGCTGCAGATATCCTACGCCATTGGCGTGAGCCATCCATTATCAGTCTCTGTGTTCCACTACGGCACATCTGCCAAAGATGAGGATGAACTGCTACAAATTGTGAACAACAACTTTGACTTACGCCCAGGGGCCATAATAAAGTGAGTCACCACCTCAACATCCCAAAATAATTACCATAGCAGCAATAATAATATAACACTTGCTTGTTCTCTCAGCTTTGTTCATTCCAGGCTGGGGTAAATAATCTAAGTATACACCACAGTATAAATTGCAGAAAAACATATTAAGTGAACTGAATCGTACCCAGACCACACACAGAGTAAAACATATGTGGGTATGACTGCTTACCACAACAACAGGCTTTAAGCAGCCAAAAATTAAATGATGGTTTTAATCTGAATATGCTAATTCGCTACTGGTCAGTTCATATCCACATGTTAATTCTACTGAGGTACTTCAGCACTTAAGCAAAAACTAAACAAAAGTTGCAGTTTTCTTCATCACTATGAGGACCACCAGACCACCACAGACCACCAGCTCAGAAAACCCAGAAAAGGCAGATTAGTGCCTGAGTTATTACCCAGCACGCACCTCTCTGTCTGCTACCATTGTGGTTCTGAGCAGACAACTTTATTCTTATTAACATCTTACTTGACTGACCTATCAGAGCTGTCCATCCTATTCTCTTGCCGCCTCATTTGTTTCACAGAGAGCTGAACCTGAAGAGGCCCATCTACCAGAAGACGGCGTGTTACGGACACTTCGGGAGAGAGGAATTTCCATGGGAAAAGCCAAAACCTTTGGTATTTTAATTCAGCATTTTGATCTGAGAGTGCTGTTTTGTGATTAGTGCTGGATTACAGAAGCTGTTCAAAATTAAATTGCTGATTAGGGGTAGATATTCATCATGAACAATATTTGGAGAGCTCTTTAAGTCCGGGCTGAATATGTAATCATCAATTGTATTATTTTTAACATTTCTATTTTTAACATCTGTTTGCTGTGAATAAAGCAATTAATAACATTCTGTTCTGATTCTATGAATTTGATCATCTGTGCTCCATAAATCTATGAGTACCACCATTTCAGTGTTTCTTGTCCTTATTTCTTTTTACAAAACTTATTTATTTTCACTACCCAGCCACTCATCGTACTAATGCATAACCAGTATAAGGTTACAAGGGGACTTGGAGCCTAACTCAAACACATAATGTCTACTGCAGATATGGAAATAAAATTGTATTTGCTTAAAATTACAAAGTTAATGTTTAATGCTCAACTACAAGTATATTATTATGTGCCTGGTGGGTATGGTAGGTTCATCTAGTGCTCAGCTGAGAGACCTTGAGAGATTAGCAGGGTTGAAGGTCTGGACTGGAGAAATAAGTTTTAATTTTAAAGGAGTGCCTCATCTGCACTTCATCAATGCAAGCCGCGTCCTCTAATGATCATGAGATGAACGTGGAGCAAGGAACAGATGCATGGCTTTGTAATGAGATCAGTATTATTTTGATTGTCTAAAATTAGTGTTTCATTTATTTGCCACTAGTATTATTTCATATAGTATACTGAAATGTGTTTTGGTATACCCTAACTGAGGACACACACATATAGGTGAGAGCAGGCTTGAAGAAGGTGATACATATATTATGCATGTAGTTGGCCTGTGGGAAGGGAATTTTCTGATAAAGAAAATGGATTTAGTGGAGCTTGACTAAAAAGTCAAGAAATACATCACTTATATTCTCACTAAACAATGAATAACCTGTGATATTACATAGCTTAGTAAGCAAAACACACGGTATCACACCCTGGAGTCACCCACCCCATACAGTATATTAAACATATGTTATACTCAATAGTGAGACAGTTAACACACGGCTTTACATTTTAAGAACAACTATTTGTTTTTTATTATGCATCGATCAGTTCTCTGAATCTTTAGGAAGAAAAAAATTATAAAATAAATCTAAAATAGTTAAAAGGAGACTCAGAATTCGTTCAACAGCCCAGGCGAATCTAATCATACAGGACTTTGGCTGGAACCGAACGAGGGGGAAAGCAACACGGCCGAGCTGATCCCTCAGCTTCACTTTAATTAATGTTAATTAGTCAGGGTATGGGTGACGCGTAAATTAAAGGAAATTCGCCTTAGTTCTCCGTAGTGCCGATGACAGCCAAGTGTCATAAGCTTGAAGGGCGTCTTCAGTATCAGGACGTCTACCGGTGGTATGTAAAGGTAGACTCAGACATGACGTGGTCTGAAGGTCAACTCGTCGTTTTGAACATTAACATAACCAAAATGTGTGCTTTATTCCCTCAGGGGGTCGTGTGCAGCGTAGTCTGCCTCGACGTGCCTCCCGGAAGGCATTTTTGGCGGTCCGGCTGTGAAAGACGAGCTCACTGATCAGCCTGCTTGATCACGAGCCGCCCACGAGCCGCCCGCGAGCCAGTGGTAACTAACTAGTCGCCTGGTTATCGCTAATCTCTCGATGGCCGCCGCCGCGAAGAGCGTGCTGCTCCTCGGCATCTTGTCCTTCGCCTGTCTGTGTTTCGTGTACATGAAGAGTTACAACAAAGGTGAGTTCGTGAGGAGAAACGGCAGCTTCGTTTAGATGCTGAATGCTACAGCTAGCTAGCTAGGCTAAACCGCCATAATGGCCGCCTCCTGCTCCATAAGTGCATTAATGTGGCTCCACATTATTCCAGTGTGTTTCTTTCACCAAAGGCTTTAAAAGCGTCTTCCTACTGATGGGACGAGGCCTGTTCCTGCTCGTCCTGTCCAGCTGGCTGGTGTCTCTTCTGTATGCCAAGTGGCGGTCTTCATCATCATCCTCATCATCATCATCATCTCCAACGCGTCGTGAACACTCCGAAGGTAAGTGCGCCTCACTTTCTGCTGGCTCTACTGAAATCACGAAAACCTGGCTGAATTTCAACATCTTGCCATGATTTGAAACTAAAAGGAACTAGATCAGGATTGACATGCATGGGGAATGTATTGGAAATCTTCCCTATCAGCTAGTTTTGCATACACAACTTGGATCCTTTTCATAAAAAGGTGGCACGAGCTTTATGTAATGTGCGATGAAGTGTATGCAGATTCTTTTCTTTTTTTTTAAAGATCCAGATGAGGATGTGAGACGGAAACAAGAGCTGGCCAGAACAGTCCAACAGGAAAAGCATGATGAGAAGGTACTGATGTGGAGAGGAGTGTGCAGGACATTGAGATGTTTGTTTCTACCCCTGTTGAAATGAGGTACTCACTGTAATGTGTGTGTACGACCTGTTAAGGGTAAGCTTTCAGTCATTGTGTTGAGGTAGACAGACTAGCTATCAAAGAACTGGGGAAACGGGGTGGCGTGGGGGTGTTTACTATTGTTTGTTAGCTGAGCCTAGTAATTTTGTTCTGTTTATTTTTGTACCCCCCCAATATCACACAATCATCCATCAGATGTTGGCTTATCAGGAGTCTGTTCTGAAGCCTCGCCAAGAATCCAGGCTATGGAAGAAGGAGCAGCAGTTCTACCACATGACGGGACAGGCCTGGAAGCTGACCCGGGGCCAGCTGTTAGGGGTTAGCTCTGACTTTGCATACTGAAGATGGCTGACACCAGGGGCTAACGGGGTATCAATGCTGCCTCACACCTCCAGAGTTGGGGGTGCGACTCTCACCTTTGTTTTGTGTTTGGCCATTTTTGCCTATTCTCTTTGTGCTTGTCTGTTTTCCTCCCGCAGTCCACAGGCTTATTTTTGCTTTAATTGGCTGTGATTTGATAGACTGTCAATCAAGGGTATACACTAGTCTTGTTTTCAGTGCTGCCTGGGATGTTTTAATTTACCCTCTCAGCAAAATGTGTGTGATTAAACACTGTTTTAATACTTCCAACAGAAGCCTGTCTGTTCATTCATTTTGATATTGTAGTGGAGCAATTCTGGTTATGACCTTTGCCATATAGAATCACATGCACCCTACCTGGTGCTTGAAATGGCAGTGAGGTGAATAGTTCAGTGTTTCTTAGTATGCCGGTAGACTAAGAATTGATTGTAGGTGAGCTGGTTGCAGGTTCAGGGGGCTCTTCCCATTGGTTATTTTAGCCAGTTTGAGGCTGTTGATGCCATGTTCACAATGCAGGAAGGAGAACCTTCCATGGAATGCCTGGAGGACGAGGGCATAGGGGACACTCCGAATATGAAGGCCATACGGAGGAGACGGCTGCCTGAGAATGTCAGCAGTGTCCCTCTGGAATCTGCAGTGCCTAAAGAGAAGATGGTGAGCCATGTCCTTTTTGAAGTATCTCTTCCCCTTGTGTGTAGTCAGGTCTCTCAGATGAGTCACAGACCCAGATGCCGCACATACTAACCGCTGTCCTCAAAATAAAATGCACAGGCGAATGGTGCCTTGTCTTAAACAGACGACGGGTGTTGTCGGTGTTTGGGCCAAGTTGGGAGGTGTGGTCTGATCACAGTTCTGTTTTAATGTCTATAAAACTTTATTACCCTTCCTATGCAGGCACTTGTTCAGTTGTTCTTAACTTCTGACCATTTAGAGACCCACTCATGATTGGTTGTTTTGTTTCTCAGAATATATAGTGTAAAGTTTACACACAGCACATATTAAACTGCCCGTCGTGCATAGGGTTGCAAAATCCCTACTAAATTTTGGAATCTGGATAAAGGTGGTAGTTTTGTTTCACATGTTCTTTAAAGGAAAGCTTTTTTTTTTTTTTCCCCTCTCCATGTTTTTGAATTAATAGTAGATTGTCAATGTTTTGGGGGGGGGGCAGAATGAATGGAAAATATGGTAAGTAATTCTGAATGTAATGAAAATGTTAATGGGCTATTTCTTAAATATTATTGACCAGACTCATTACCAAATGTTTTAAACCATAGTGCAGCATTGGTTTATAAATCTTTGTTGTCTTCCAGATGGATACTCCCTCAGTGTCTCTATGATGAATTTGTCTGTTGGTGATTCTCCTTTAGTGGAGAGAGCCAGAGATGAATGTCCCAGCAGCAGTTTCCACACTTCAGTTTCTCAGTCCGTTATGCACTTTGGTGTGACCGTCTGTGCTGGAATCAGACTGACTTGAGTTGGGCTTCAGTGCCGCATCATCCGTTCTGGCAGGCCGATGATGAGATTGGTTGGTAGTTTTGGTAGCTTCCCAGATGTTTGCCCTCATTCAGACACCGTTGCTATGCTGTTTGAAGAGTTTACTTGCCGCGCGCGCGGGCCGCCCCCCCCCCCCCCCATACAGGATTGGGTGTGTAGACTGGCTTAGTGCACAAAATCCTGGTCCTCTCTGTGAAAGATTCCTTTTTTTTTTTTCCCTCATTAGAGAGTAGAGAAATGCTTCAGACTGTCCAATGAGACTAATCTCCCCCACATTAGTCAGGTTTACCGATGAAGTTAGGATTGTTTGTTTGTTTAAATGGATTCCTCATTTAGCAGTTGTACTGTGCATTGGATATAAAAGCTGTATTAAGATAAAAAAACAACCCAGGTACCTACCATGTTAATGATATGCTAGTTGTGAAACATTAGCTCAATTTCTCTAAAATAGTATTTGGTTGTACTGACATGAGGGGATAGAACCATAGGTAAGTTAATAGGTATTTGGGGCTAAAGTTTGCTCCATTGAAACTTGCCTCAATCAGCTTTTTTAGTTTATTAAAAGCAGGGTCATAGTCCTAGATTTGTCTATAACTTAATGTGCCATTGTCTGAAGTGGTTTTTATTACAATTTCTGACATTGACTATAGTCACATTGTTTCCCTGCTTTGAAAAGGTTGTGGTTTTACCAGATGAACCACTGGAAAATGCTGAGGGGGTAAGTATTTGTTGGTTTACTCTTAGGAGTCAATATTGTATTTTTATCATTGAATATCTTGCTATAATGCTTAAAGTTAGAGAGAATGTAGGAATACTTCTAAAATCTCCTTCTTCTGAGTTCTGTTTGGTAGGAATCCAGAGAAGTTTTTAAACACGCATGGATTATATCCACAGCAGTAAACTGCTTTTATTCAGCTGAATGTTTTCCTGGGTTAATTTGTGAAGAACATTGCAAATGATTGGATATGGTAGTTGAATGGCTGTTAGCTGGGTAGTGGGAGTTGTGTAAACTTCTGTTGCGTTCAGTCATTTCAACACCAGCATGTGAAATGTCAGTAAGGCACTAAATTTAGGAACAGCCGTGGGTCCAGAGTATTGGTGTTAAACCTGGCAGTGAACGAACACACACACACAAAACTACAGATACATCAGGAATTGAGAACTGTTTCAATCAATTTTAACACCCCCCCCCCAAAAAAAAAATTATTAATGTAGACTTGCATATAGGTTGTGCCAAATGCTGTTAATCTCCTTCTTAGGTTGTGAGGGTGGTTTTGAGATGCCCTGGTGGTCGAACACTTCAACGCAAATTCTTCAAATCGCACGGCTCCTTGGTATGTGTATCTGATCTTCTAAAGCCAAAACAGTCTATTCTGAACTCACCTGCATTTACATCTCCCCCCCCCACCCCTTGTATGCTCTGCTAAAATAAGCCATTTAATGAGTTTCAGTGCAGCAGGAATGTAATCTGCACTGCTGTTTTTGGAGTGTCTTGCTCCACAAAACTCCATCTGGGCAGTAGGCTCAGTGGGCACTGTGCACTTTCAATCCCAGTGTATCACCTGGCAAATGCCCACTTTTAAAGTGGGTAGTGGCATCAGTCCTGCAGGAGCACCATTCAGGCATGAAGTTCTTTCAGTATCAGTGCCATTCCTCCACCAAGAAACAAAAGTTTAACATGCACGATGTATAGTAAATCTCTGAAACGGGCTGCATAAACATTGCCATTTCTCCACAGGTACTCCTGGACTGGATGCTGACGAGTGGGTTTCCACCGAGCATCTACATGCTTTGCACTTCATACCCTCGTAGGCCCCTGCGGACAGGAGAAGGCTTGAGCCTGGAAGGTGCTGGTATTGATACTGATACGGTCCTCAACGTGGAAGAGATGGATCCCTTGTTAACCTGAGCTCTGACATCTTGTAGCTTCCTGAAGTTACTTGAGGTGTGGTGACGTTTTAGGACACCTCCAGCTAGCTAATACTCAAAGGAGCTTCTACCAGCTCTGTGACTTAGTGGGCAGGGTGAGAGATCTGAACCTATCACTGTGGTTCAGAGCCACACATGACTGGCCTCTTGAAGCACGGAGGACTGTGATTATAACAGCAGTTAGGTATGTTTTTACTGGAATAAAAATTGGTCAGTAACATGAATAATGATCAAAAGTACTTTTATTGGTTCAAATACACCAAAGATGCAATCACTTCATGACAAATATACAGAAAAGTACAGTAAACAGATTTAACTGGGGAAGGGGGGGCCTTTACACGTGAAAACATCCAACCAGGAAGCTGTTTCTCCCTCATCCATTCATTCCATAACAGGATAGTGTCCAGTAAAGGAGAATTGGTAAGCGTATACATTTAAAAATACCATATTTCACATGCCTGGCATTGCTAATTGTTGCAAAAAGTGTACATGGTCAGTAAATTTGAAATAAGCAAAGCAAGTAATGCAAGTCCTTTTCACTGTACAGTTTAGGAACGACCCAGCCCCACCCCAAACAAAAAAGGAAAAAGCCCATGACTACCATCGTATACAGCAGGCTTGAGACGGAGCCAGAGAGCGGAGCCGAATGGGACACGTTGTCATAGTACTGCAATGTGTGCACTAAATGCTTACCCCTAGTATGGCACAGTTTGGTCCATGTTAGTACTCTCATGTTGCAACCCTGCTCATACATATACACACATTTATACAAACATCACAAGGCTTATAGGAAGTAGTCAGGAGTGCGTCGGGTGACATGGGGTTCCCCACGGCGAGGCGCAGGGTCAAACTGAAGGCTGTGGAAACAGATGTAGCCATAGTTAAAGACACTGCTAACACCACCAATTCTGGCAGAGCAGATTCTCACAGGTCGTCCAAATGAGAACAGAATACTACTTACAAAGAGTACTTAAGGGTGTCATCTAGTTCCATGATGGCAGCCTGGTTGCCACAGCGATAGCAGTAGTTTGGTGCACTAAAGATGGTCACAACATTTCTGTCATGACACCAGTTGTAACCCTGAGGGGAAAAAATGTTTATTCAGTCAATCCATCTGCTAACCACTTATCTTGGTTACAGGGGCCTATGCCAGTCAGTATGGCTTACAGTTATCTAATGTTATCCTCATTCATTGTTGTTCACGTCACATTATTCTTAACCTTTATTATAATTCCAAGTCCAAAATACCCCCGTTGAACTGTGGCTGAAACATTTATATTAATTATGTTTAACACTCATCTGGGCAAATCATGTTTAAGTACTGAGCAATAACTGGGAGGCGGGGCTGACCAGGACTGTGTAATAACTGGGAGGCGGGGCTGACCAGGACTGTGTGTGATTGTACATACCACAGCAGGCAACATTAACTACACTATCACTCAAGAACTAACAGCCATGAAAGGGTTAACAACTCGAATGATTTAAGCAAGATTAATTCCAGCTATAATTTGATTCAACACACCTTTATATAAAGTAACAAATCGTTTTTCAAGAAGTGGTCAGTGCACACACAGATGAATTTTCAATTTCACAAGAAAACTGTGGTGGGCATTGAAGGAACCTTTTACTCTGCGCCCTATGAGACAAGGCCTGGTCATCAAACAGGCTTCTGTGGTGCTCCCTACCAGATGATGCGAGGCAGAAACCTCAGCTGCTCGAGTACCTCGTGCCAGGGTGGCGCCGAAACACAAGCCTGTTTGACGCGACCTAATGGATCCCCTGCACAAGTGCCTCAGGGTCCAGACAGGCAGCACTATAAATACAAAGCGAGCCCGCAGACTGGCCAGATCATTCATCCTTGCTAAGCAGCTAATTCCTGCACTTGGGCTGCCAACACCTTCCACAGCACTTTGTGGGACACAGTCCAGTAACATCCAGTGCATTTTGGGTTCGAGAATGAGCTGCCCTGCCGAGACATTTCAATGCTGCGGTAAGCAAGGGGGCAGTGACATCGACAACAGCCGTACCACTGGTGCAGAAGCTTCATAAGATGCCAGTTTATCCAGCCAGCCTTACACTAAATCCTAAACACAAAGAATTTTCACAGGACTATATTTTATCAATTCTACTCCAAACACTACAAAGCCCAAGGTATTTTTAACACCCCTGTTAAACATTACATAAACTTTATATTATGGAATATACATTTTTTTGGATTCAAGAATCTCCTATTGTACATTAAAATGTTGATGCACTTAATTGAAAATGCACATAGTTCAAATTAGGCTATGGAAAGTTACCTCTCATCCCCCACTGTTCCATGACACAGTTTGAAGCAGCAGCATCTGAAGACAATCTGCCCGATTGTGTGCAGTGCAGCGCCACACACGAAATAAGACGGTGAAAACCAAAGACCGCCCACCAGCAAACATGACTGCAGTATGCTGTGGTATTTCTCAAGGCTTGCTTGCAAATTTCAATGGCTTTTCAAAATGCAGAATGGCGGCTGGCAGCCTTCGAGATGATTTATCGGAAATTGTGATAAACATCCTTGCTCTCGCTCTGATGTGAAAAATGTGTTTCTTCCATATGCCGCAGATGGCCATTTTACATATTTATGAAATGCTAAAACTGCCACACTGTTGACTGGCCCATGCTGTAGCGTCTCGTACAGGCAGCATGCTCTCCATTGAACGCAAAAATGGACTTCATGTGTAGCAAAGCTTCAGTGAGCCCTGCCTTTTAACCCCGTCAGCCAGCACGGATTGTGATAAGCTGGTGCACCCCTGGCCATCGTTGGGGGCCACCTAATATTGTACAATACTGGAACCAGATGAATGTCCATTAGCTAAAATGTGACCTCTATGAATCTCCTATCAGCAGGTTTAATGGCTCATATTTTCAAACATCATAGAAACAGACAGAAAATATAAATGCTATGTATTCCATTCACTTTCCCAGCTTGAGACACCGAGGGGGATGCACATGCAGCAAACACAGATTTGCGACTCCTACGTGTGGCAGCAGTCAGGCACGGCTTTAAAACCTATCTGCACATAGAGAGCAAGTATGGCCAACGCAGTGCAAACGATGGATTTATGCTCACCTCCATGACGAGCTGGTGAGCTCGGGACACGAGGGTGAGGCCGTTGGCGTGGTTGAAGGTTTCGGAGATGTCCTGCCCGAATGTGTAGCCAGCACCGCGGGGGGAAATACCCCAGCCACCACGGTCGTCAGGATCCGACCACAGCAGGTCACACATTGGGCCCTGAAACGTAGGACGGGCTTCAGCATTTCAGTGTGATCTCATTTTAAAAGATATTCGGTTTCCTTTGAGAAAACATATCATGTATATCTATATATAATCAAAGGATGTTGATACACAGTTTTCCGGTGACTCCTGGTCTGTAATTTAACATTCCATAAAAGGCGCTATCAAGCCATTCAGTGTGATATTTGTTGGGAATCAAAATGCACAGGTAAAAAACTATTTACATACTGATACAGCTGTTTGCTTAATAAAGAGATCCAAGCCTGACTGTCTGTCGTCCAGATGATTCAAGAACCAGACTCATAAAAACAAAGCAGTGCTAACCCTGCCCTACAGTGTCTTCAGGCTAACAGAACCTTGCTTGTCTTTGGGACTGACCTCGTGTGGAACCTCCTGCAGGCGATCCAGAGCCCGGATGTGATCCAGTGTGTCTATCGAGGGAGAAAGGCCTCCATGCAGGCAGAAGATCTGCCGGGACCAGAGAATGGTGAGCATAAAGACGTCTTATTTGCCATCACCCAAAATTCTAACTGTAAGGGTCAACTCAGCACAAATATTTAAAAAAATAAATGGTTATGAAGCAGGCATCTTCTTTCAAGTGGTTATGACATTGATTTTTTTTGGCTTATTAAAAATTAAAACTTTCCTGTAATGCGACACACGGACGCACACCCCTCACCTGTCCATCTACCAGGGCAGTCAGAGGAAGATAGTCAAAGAGGTCCGTGAAGTACTTCCACACGTTGGCGTTGCCGTACTTCCTCAGGCACTCGTCGTAGAAACCGTACACCTGTGTGATTTGCCTGCTCTCGTGATTGCCTCTGAGTATCGTGATGCGCTCTGGGTAACGGACCTGGAGAAGTGCCGGCAAGATGCTGCTGAAGAGCATACTTCGAAAGTTTGAGTTTACATTCTGGGCTTTTAAAATGTCATGAGTATTAAAAAAAAAAAAAAAAAAATCAAAAAAGAGAAACTACACACTGCAGTGTTCTCTGTATTTTAAACATCTGGGGGAGCTCTTTTTTCCAGAGCCCACAAACACAAAGCTTGTCATTTTAATCTTAGGGCTTCAGTGCTCACCTTTAACGCCACAAGAAGAGTCACAGTTTCCACTGAGTAGTACCCTCTGTCCACATAGTCTCCCATGAACAGGTAGTTTGTGTCAGGAGACTTGCCCCCGATTTTGAAGAGCTCCATAAGGTCGTGAAACTGCCCATGAACATCCCCACAGACTGTGACTGGACAGCGCACCTCCTGCACGTTCGATTCCTTTGTCAAGATCTCTTTAGCCTGCAGTGGAGAGCCAAGCACTGGATATCAGTTTACAGTGGAAAAATAAAGGACTTGCACTTTGGCTCAGCTGGACGACCCAGAATAGTTCATTTGTAAACAATTTGCCCCAGAGTAGCTTGCTACATCACATACCAAAATGCCAGGAAAAGCTAGTCACAGGATGGGTGATCATTGAAACACCAAGCTTCAAAGAAGAAACCTCCTTAGATATAACCACTGATATCAAACATGTGCAGCATCTTTAAGGTGGAAACCTAAGAACATCGCTGATTTCCCCCCTATCTTCAAGACTATTTTGTTAATTGGGAGGGGAATTATCGATTTTTAGACTGCAAACTTATGAAATACATGGTTAGTACAGACCAGAACTCAAAGACAAACAGATCATAAAATATTTCACAGCAAATAACCAAACGAGCTAAACAGCAGTGCGATTCAATAACTTTTCCCACTCTCATAAGGAAATGAAATTTCAGACATTATGTCGGATCATAATATTCTGAAAGTGCATGACCAATTGCAGAGGAATGCATAAAGACCAATTGCAGAGGAATGCATAAAGACCAATTGCAGAGGAATGCATAAAGACCAATTGCAGAGGAACGCATAAAGACCAATTGCAGAGGAACGCATAAAATGTGAGGAATTTACCCCGGCCGTTCAGATGTCATGTTTTCAAACCGCCAGTATAAAATTTAGGCCCACTACACCGATTCATCTGGAGGCGTGTTATGCAAAACCACTCGCTCCTCTAAAACAGGTTGATCAAATAAGGGTGATTTTAAGGAAGACATTTCCTCTCTCGTGAAGAAACGTTTCAGATAGCCAACACTTGTATTGTTCGGCCTTTAAAAATGACTCCGATATCAGGCGGAGTTTGTGCGTTTTTCGTCTATTATGCGGTACACGGGCGCCATTTAACATCCAGGGTCCAGCACATAACGAGCACGGCGCAACACGCCATGTGTCTTTAGGTCCTGGTTTCTCACAGTCACTCGACCTGGCCGATTTCAGCCCGTTTAGACGCCAGATAGATAAGAGACAGCCGCAGATGGTTTAACATCAGACCAGAGCTGGAGACATGCCGACCAAAAAAAAAAAAAAACCAAAAAAAAAAACACAACACCCTGCATGAAAATCGAATTGTGCGGATACAGGTGTGAACTGGGCGACGTGTGATGTGCTCCTCAATTCGCCCAGTACGTCCATTCAACACGTTTCAGGCTTCATAAGGCTTCATAATGCTTCATGAGGATTCATGCTTCATAAGGCTTCATAATGCTTCGTGAGGATTCATAATGCTTTATTACTTCATTAAAAGGCGATTACGCCACAGTTAACATGATGTAAACAAAACGACTGACGACATGACAGATCAGCGGATCCTGCGACTTGCTGGAAAAAGAAACCTCGTCACCCGATACTTTAATTGAAATTAATAATGGCTAAACGATCACCTCATTTTAATAAGGCACTTTAATTCTAATACGGCGTCGCTCCCCACACAGGGGGCCGTAATCGGGACTCAGGCGGCGGTGGGGAGCCGCAGGGCCTAAAAAAAAAAAAAAAAGGCGACTTTTTACAACATTTCCCATCGCCGACCATCCTGGCCACGGCGATCCGGCGGATTTCTCAGCGTCACCTTCGCCGGCCTGTGGTGCCCAGAGCCCGGCGTACCGTCACGGGGAGACCGGCGTGCCGAGGCCCCGGCTGGCCGCTCACCTTCTCGCAGAGCGTCCTCACTTGGTTCTCCGTCAGCTGCTTGCACTCGTTCAGCTGCTCGACCCACTGGTCCAGCTCCTTCGTGAAGGCTTTACTGTCCATTTTCGGCGGCTCGCACCTTAGCTACGCTAGCCTGCTAACCGGTAGCCTGACAGCGACGCTCGCTCCGTCGAACGATAACGAAGAATAATAATAATAGGTAGTAGTTTCGCGCGGACGCCTCTATTTCAGATTTATCCCAGTGTTCATATGTTCAGGCGTGTGTAGCCGGCAAAGCCCGGTATGTAATTTTACTGTAGCGTCAGCCGCTAGCTACCCGGCTAACAAGCTAGCTTAGCTCCGTCTTCGCTCCGACCTTCCCAGAGAAACTGAGCCGTGTAATGGCCGCCCGCCGTCGCCCGTCCACGTCCCTACGTCATCACAATGGTATTTCGAGAAGAAAAAAAAAAGAAAAAGGCAGCTTTGTACGCGATGACGGCACGTCAAGCGCGTCGTCATGTACGAACCTGCATGTCTTTTGCGCCCCCTAGCGATGAGGAAGACTGACACCGTTTTGTGACGAAAATGCGCTGTCTTCGGTGGGAGTCAGGGTCGGGTTTACGGAACTGCAGGTCTGTGCGGCGTTTCTTATATACTATGGGTATTTTAAAATTGTTATTGCTAGATAATTAGCCTGAGATAACTGATATAAAACTTGTGATTGCGCAATGGGTTGATGAATTTCAATTATTGTCAAATGAGATATTTTAGAAATGTCCAGAAAGAAGTGTCCTTGCCAGAGTTACATTTTAATTATTTTTATTTATTTTTTCCCCTCGTCATTTTAGCTTTTAACATATATTGTTAAGTGGGAACTGAACTTTGAATACATTTTAGCTTAACAGTAAACAGGGCCTAAATGAATCCTGTCCTTCTGTATTCACCATCTACTGGCTGTATCCTGAGTTGATATTCTGCAGTACTCATGATGTCTGAAACAGCCAAAAACACAAGGGCAAACAAAATAACATCTTGTCAGTCATTTTATTGACTAGAATAAGAACTGCTTTTATTAAAATCAGTAAGACAACATTACCATCATTAGCAGTATAATATATACAAACAATACGAACTTTTTAAACTATGAAGAATAAATCATTGAGTGATTTATATAGTGGTGATACAATTTAGTTTAAAGCATTCACCACATTATAAAAACGCATTCTAATACTTGTGGCAAAAAAACAGAAACAGCTTGTGCACACCAAGTACCCATTGAATTTCTAGGGTCTTCTGGGGGCTGTGCAATACAATTTTGTTAAACCATATAATTTTTGTCTTACTTTAACACATATATGAACCCAAATGAAAACACAACTAATAAACCAAACTAGATAAATACAAACAATTGTAGTTCTCAGACTAACGGTTCATCTTTGCACTGAACGTTGTGCATTGCTGGAGCAGGAATTGTGGGACTGGCAGAGGTGAGGGTCATGTGATTCTAGTAGAAAAGAGGGGAGTCTGTTATTGCAGGTTGTTCCATGTAGTGCTCTGGCTGGGGGTGTTTAGGAATGTCACAGCAGGGTAGTAGGCTTGCAGGGCTGGACCTGCCAGTGAGATGAACTGCTGAGGAAGCTGGATTGAATGGGAAGGTGTGAGGTCACCTGATCTCAAGTGGCCCAGGTATGTGAGGCTTGCACTGTGGCTGGACACATTTCCCCAGCTAGTCCACAGGTCCGTTGCGCTTTGGTTATGCAGTAGAGGCTCCTTCCAGGCGTGACACCATTGGTCCTGACTGTCTGAACGTTCTTCTGTTCCTTCTGCCAAAAAAGATGCCGCATACTCTGAGCTGGCTGTCATCGCATCATGAGTGTTGTGCATACGGATCCACATGCCAGGATGTGTCGGTAGGGTTGATGTTTCAAGTTTGGCAGATGAGACATGCGCAAGAGGTGCCCACTCTTTGACGTGAGGGCCACTTGACCTTTCACCCCAGGGCGTGACGATTGGGTAGGTCGGCATTAATTTCGGCAAAAGTTTAGGTGGTTGTTTCCACGGTTGAGCCGGCACCCTGTGAACGTTTTTCTCTTCTAGCTCAAAAGATGCCTGGAGCTGGGCATTGTTGCCAACTGCAGGGCTGGCAGAATGAAAGTAGGACCCTTGGCTTATTTCGCATTTGGCTGCATGGTTCAGAGTTTCACAGCCCGCATTAAGCAGTGACAGAGGAATCCAAGGTCTGTGGGCAGAAAGGGAAGTTAATCGAGACAGTGGTCCAGCGAGATGTTTATGAAAGCATTTCACTTTCAGTATCTCAAGGGTGCAACAGTTGTTCTTTTCAATAACCCAGACTGGTGTAGAATAACTTGCAGGCTTCTTAACAGGTGTACACTTCAGTATACAACCCTGATGTCCTTCCATATTGATGCAGCCTTTGTAGGTTTTCAATATTACATTCATATTATTCAACAACTATTATGTATGAATGGCTTGTATAATGATTATTATAACCATATATATAATACTTGTGATATTATACATTTTTAATCACATTAGACAATAGTTGAGACATGTAAGACATTATCATATTTCTAGAACATACAGTAATCTTGTGCATTCCACCGATTAAAAAAAAATGAAACATTTTTGTTTTTTTGAGTCAAGAAATTGGGATAGAATATGTATACAGAAATAAAACAAATATTTACGTTATAATATTTCCTTACGCTCTTTTGATTCGGCGGCAGTCCTTTGCCTCAGGCACCTTCTCACACTGCTCGATCTGAAATGTTGAATGAGTTTGTTATTAAAATACACACATTTCGATGGAAAAAGGGTGCAGCCAAATAACACAAACTGAACTGAAATGCTACTTCAGAAATATCGATACAAAAATGTTAAAGCCTTTTTTAACTAACTCCAGGAATGTTCACTTTTTTTTTTTTGATTGACAAGGATATGAATAACCTACCAATGATATGATTTACTATTGGTGTGGTTCTTTAGCTAGGTGTACCTTTTACCATTGGATTACCAGTAAAAGTGGAGTCTTTTTTTTAAAAAAAGAAACTCATTAAACTGCTAATGATAGGGTATACTGTAATGTGACGGAATAATGTGCTTTTGTCTTAAGTTTACCTGTTTATAGCTTCTCTTTCTGCTGTGCCTCTTGATGAGTGTAGTTCCATTTTGTAACGATTGTTTCTGGGCTTTCACCATTAAAGTTCCAGCTTGGTGGTCTCCTGTTCTTTGTTGACTTGCATCACAAAATTTGGTCAATGATCTGTGATTCAGCACTAGTGCTGGATTCTTCCAGACTAGTATTTTCGAAGCATCATAGAGAAGGTGTTCAAGGCCAAACCAGGACATATGATCATCTGTCATTTTGCAGCTCGCCAAGTAGTTCATTTTCCAGTGAAGAAATCTACACAAGATTGACAGATGTAGTTCCAACTCACTATCGATTGTTTCTTGTGATGCATTAAAATGAGCCTGTCTAAAAGACTTAAGATAACCTTGTAGCACTTGTAAACTCTCTGGGCTGTCTCCAAAATTCATATTGCAAGTTAGAGGCATGGACTGAAAGAAGTTCTCAAAATATAACCCATTTTCTTGGGCAACTAGGTTTTCCAAGCTCTCCCTCTTTTTCATTAGATATATGTAGTAAGAAGTTTTGGTAGATCTCATAAGCTGATTATTCAGTGTGGAGACGTGAGAATGATGATAAAGTTCACTGCACCATTCGCACGAGTTCTTTCCTTGCAAAAATGGACATATGGACATTTGCTGTTTATGAATCTTCCTTTGGCAGACTTCACCACAAAGAGTGACATCGTACCACAGCAAACTTCTGAATGTCGGCTCACCACTTAAAAATCGGATTTTGTTCTCGACAAACTGCTTGGCTTCCATCATCATCTGCAGTTCGAAGAAGGAGTTCAATGCCTCGCATTTCAAACTGACAGCCTTCGGTGGGTGATCTAGGTATCGGTCTATAATCAGATCTCTTGATACTATAGCTTCTTTGAAGTCAATATTCTGTTCCCTCTCAAATGATGAAATAAAGTACTGGAGCATCTCTTCACATTTAGACCTCAGAGACATTAGCTGGTCAAAGGAAGCTGCTTCATCAGCTTCTTTTAGAGTGTCTGATATCTCGCTTACTCTGTGCCTTCGTTCAGAAGACGTAGTGTTAGACATCACTTCCCTCTCCTGCTGTCCACTCATATTCCCTCTTGATTTTTCAATGCTTCCTTTTACAGTTGCATTTTGGTTAGGGCTAGCAATGTTTTGTTCGTAGTTTTCATCTCTTGCACTGGAGGTGCAGGTGCCACCTTGAGGGTGCCACCCAGAGCACTCTGTTGTGGCAGAAACATTCAGATCAGCTATCTGTGTTGCACTTTGAATCATCTTCTGCCATTTTTTCCCTGCTGGTCTGCTTTTCTTTATACTTTTATTTAGAACTTTTGACTTATCTGTCTTATTTTTCTCAGTCTTGGCTCCTTTCAAAAAGTCTTTCAACTTAGTTACAAGTCTAACCTTGGAGGATGTAATACTTTCCTCTTGTTGTTTTTGCAAGGGACAGTAGTGGTCTTCTTTCATTACCGTGATGGTGCTAACACCACCTGCACTCTGTAGATCCAGAACCATTTCTACCTGTGCTTCACTTGGTATTAAAGTATCCTCCAGGTAGATTGTGGCATCATCTCTTGTCTTTTCTACAGCCTGTGAAGAGAAGATCTCTGTCTGTGATTCTTTAGACAACTCTACGTAGAATTTGTGGAGGGGGCCATCTTCTCTTTTCTCATTAACATTTTTATCTCCAGGAGTGAATGCTGGAGTTGAGGAACCTCCAGATATACTTCCATATTGGTACATCTCATTACTCAAATGGTCTTCATTTTTATTGGCATCCACACAGACTTGATTCTGGGCTTCAGCAACAAAGCTCTCAGCAGATGTGGAACACCTGTGGATTATCTGTGTTCTCTTAACCTTACAGGTCAGACCTACAGAATTCCCAGGTTCAAGATCTGTGTCTGTAGGATAACCTTTGAAAGCCGTCCATGTTTCCAGTTGTTCTGGGACCATTTGAAGAGGGTGGTTTATTTCACTACCCATAGAAATGCCTTCATTGTTTGCTGCAGTGGGTAAAGGAGCAATGACAACTTTGTTGCTGTCCTCCTTCTGTTTTGGGGGAATCTCTTTGCTATTTATTTTTTTTGCTTTGTTGTTCCTTTTCAACAAGATTGAGTGCACGTTGGAGTGACCCCTCTGTGAATTAATCCCCACTGTACAAGTCTTCTCGCTGTTTAGTTTATTACATTTCTGGCCAGACATACAGTGCACATTTTTTTTATTGTACATAATATGTTTTCTTTTTGATTTCACTCTTTGATGCTTTCTACTTTTGTCACTTTCTTTCCTGGAGCATATTGTCTTATTTAAAGGTTCTGTCCTTAGTGCACACAACTCACTTCTCATGTACTCTGATGAGGAGATATCTTGGACAGTAGATTGTGGAAAAGAAACACTCTGGTGTTTTACTCCACTGTTGCTTTGGCTGTTTAGATTTTCAAAATTAGACTCTTCTGGCTGTTTCATGCTACAGAAAGTGCTAACTGGCAAAATCTGCTGGACCATTCTGTCATTTTCAACAGGTGTTGGTTGAGAGATTTTAGCAATTTTGTTTCTCGGTTGTGCAGTACACCCTCTGACTTTCAAAGGGCTCCCCGGTGAGTCTGAAGTGTGTGAATACAGACTGTGGATGAACGGCTTGTTGCTGGTTCTTCCATTTTTCATTTTCTGATTACGCTGTCTAACTGACAGCCTCCTGCAGTACCTCTCTGCCATTTTCTTCACAAGTTCAACATTATGCCCATTCACGCTGTGAGCCTCAGGAGCATACGTGAAAGTAGTGTTCAAAACCTGTTCTGGATTTTCTGTAAAGCGAACATTTGAAAAGCTTTGTTGTCTATTGCTTACAGCTGTGGAAGCAATGAAACCACTTTCTGATGTTCCGTTAAAGACTGAAAATGCATCTTTGTCCTTCTTTTGATACCTTGTCAATGGAAAGTTCTTGGAAATAAGCTGTGTTTCAGAATAAGTAGTATCCTTTTCATTTTTTATTGTAATTCTAAAGTTATTATTTGATGGGCATATGTTTTCTAGTGATGAAGGCAAATTGTCTACATTATTCTTGAGAATTACCGGTTTCAGGTAAGGTTTACCAGACAGCGAAATTTCTTCTGTTGGACTGAATGTAAGAAACATGTGACTAAACTGCATTCTTTTGTATAACATACACAACAGCGTGTCAGATATCTGTGGTTCTTCATCATTACCTTCGGCTTTTTTGGTACTCCACGAGAGCTTGTTGTTTATAAGATTGCTTTGCAAGTTCTGAGTTTTGCCCTGTTCACCTTTCAGGTCTTGGTTACACAGGTAGTCCTTCAGAACATGTTCATCATTACTGTGTATTGAAGAGTTTCTGATGTTAGCTGCCTGTGTTTGTGTCTCTTTGACTCCTCCATTATCCATTAACTCCAAAGGAAACAAAAATTCCTCTTCATTTTTTTCCACCGCATTGGAGGACCATGGGGTCCTCTGTAAGTCTCCAGTCATGACTGATTCATCTATGGGGATTGCGTCTGAATTTTGATTAGAGTTGTTCTCGCATTTATTGTTCTCAGGTTCTCTGCTAACTCCTAAATGAATGAGCCTAGTAGAATTTTCGGTATCTTCCTCCTTGGTATTCTCACTTTTATGAGTTGGATTTAAAATAGCAGTTTGATTGGTTAGAAGGCTGCCTTTTCCAGGTTCAAGTTGTGTTTCACCAAGGTCTAAGCATTGCTCATCGACATTTTGCAGTTCCGAATTCTCCTTTAGATGTTCTAGATTACTTTTCCATTCACCTGTGTAGCATATTTGATCAGTCTGGTAATGGATGTTCTCTGTATGGTTTAGTCCTTCTGATAGCAGCCCCTGTTCATTGTCATCAGTATTTTCCTCTGAAGCATTTGCTTTCATTTCTTCTTCATTTGTCTTTGTATGTTTGTCCACTTCAGTAATTTCAAGAAGTGATATGCAGTTCTTATTGTCATCCATGCTGGTATGTTTTACATTTTCTGAAGCAGTCCATTGTGACGTAGATCTAGACACATGTGACTCCAATGTTGTTTCTTCATTGGAATGGTAAAACTGGTCCAAGACATTAGTACTGAAAGACGGGACTTGGAGTGTCATTTGATCTTCCATTTCTGGGTGTCTATAGTCAATGGATTTTTCTAATGGAACAGGCTGTGTAAGACTATTAGGACCTGTCTCTACTCTGGAAGTAGAGAGCTCAGTGAATGTCTTAGCATAGCACATGGGGTTATCATTTTGAACAAACCAGTCTTTGTGGGCCCGTACATCTATGTCATATGCAACACTTTTGTCTAGCCACAACTTCTTACGCTCTAAAGGAACATTCTCTACAGACAGAATTCTTTCCTTGTCTTTCATCTCATGATAGGTTACATTTTCAAGAAGTTGATTTTTTGGCCATTCTATAGATGATGTTTGTTCGATTCCGTTTTTCTTTGAAAAACCAGGTGAGAGGTTTTCTGATAGCTCATTATGTGTACTGCTGGCTCCCAAAATGAATTTAGTCTGGTTGCCCAACTGCTTCTGAGGTTTATTTGCATCCATTTTCATTACATCATGTTCAGAGTTCGTTATGTCTGAAGATGTATCCTGTTGTGTGTGCCCTGGAGATGTCTTGTTTATGACACTTCTTTGTCTTCTGTACAGACGTGGATCTCTCGTAGTTTGAGAATAAAACGTTGCTGTGGGAACACTACTCAGTGCCACTGCTGTAGATGAATGACAACTTGGATATTGACCGTATATGCCTCTGCAGTCTTGATTGTTTGAGCCTAGAATATGTGGATAGTCCTGAATTGTGGTGATATTTGATAGGGGCAGCTGAGAAGTCTGCTTATAGAATGGACAACTTCCATCAATAAGTAGAGCTGAAGAAATTTGAGCTTTAGCAGGCTCTGGCAAAGATGCCCAGTGTCGTTGGATGTTACAGCCATGAACATGTTGCTGATAGTCTACTCCATTATGAAGAGCTGAGTATGATGTGGTATCGTAAACATCTGTTTTTCCCTCTCTTTGACTTGAAGAAGCTGTTTCAAGTGAACTGCTCACAAAACCACGCATGCATTTTTCTGGTGCCCTCAAGTGTCTGAATGTCACAGAGGCATTCTCTCCTTTGCCCCACCTTTCAGCTATGGTGCAGGTCTTCAAAGGCTGAGCAGAACCTGACGTGAGAAATAAAGTAAAACGTCACACAATTGCAATACCTACGTGTTTAACCTTTAGAGTCCATCTACATAGCAGGGAATACTAAAGTTAAAATTGGCACAACAAGTAGAGTACTGTAATAGTCCCCTTAGTTAATCCTTGTGGAATTTACTTCATTTCAATAGCTTCGGAGAATCTTTGATTTTCACGTAACCCCTTGATTTGTACAACACCAATCTCACAAAAACTCGCAGAAGCGATATTAACATATTGGGGAAGCTTCAGAAGGAACCAGACATCTTAAGATGACTTTAAGAGTGTTGTAGAGAAATCAACATGTATCCTTCGGAGCATCAAGGTCATGTGACTGTCTCGTGCCACAACAGTGAAACATTTGATTAAATGTACCTAATAACATTGTGACAGATGGGTTCTTCACAGCTGAGGCCATGTTACTTCTAGATGCTGTAGAAAAAGTATTTCTGACAGGAGCTACTGACACCACTGCATATGGCAAACACTGCCTGGGCCTTGCCTGGAGCTCCTGGTTTTCATTATAATCAAAAATAAACACCTGCAAGCAGAATCAATCCATTTAATTATACAGTATCATTGTACAGGCATTAGAGTTTCATTTTAAAAAGAACACAGTGTCTTGCAGCCAGCTTACAGATGAGGTCATGGCTTGCTGTAACAGAGTGTCCTTTCGTCCAGTGAGCTCCTTGGAGACATAGCAGTCATAGTGTATTGTTGGGTCCAGAAAGCTGTTCTTTCCTAAACATGCAGGCACTTTTTTCACCTTGCCAAGAATGACCTTGAGGAAAAATGACATGAAATCTTAAAGTATATTATAACACTGTTTATAATATTATGTGACGTGTATGCGTTATTCACCTTAAAAATGATGAGATTTCTGTTGATGGTATTTCGTAGGGCAACATCCACATTCCTGTACAGATATACTCCATACAGTGGATTTCCCAGAGTGCACTTGCCAGCAGTGTCACGCTTCAGTCCTTCTTGACAAATATGTTTGGTGTCTTTGGCCGACGCGACTAAAAAGCAGAACCTCTCCTCCATTTCCCTGGCCTGTCTCCCTTTTGACCGCATCTCAGACCTGATCGAACGGTAAATCCAAGTAATGTCAGTCAAAAGGGTATTGTTCTATAAGATAGACCTGTGTTTAACCATGACACACTTTTCAAAGGCTTTCAAGTTTAATGTGCATATTTACACAGTACAATTTCATGAATTTAACTGATGGTACAGTAGGCTATATGATAAAGCAATACTGATGTGACTAGTTTGGGGGACAAAAAAAATATTGTATGAGCAAACTAGACCTTAACACTAATATTTCCATTTTCACACTGTAGTTTGTGAGTTCACTGGGAAATTCTTCAAATGATTTTGTTCATGTACAATATTCACTAATGTCTTTATTCCATACACAATGGAAAAAAAAAAAAAAAAACTTCAAAAATATATTGACCTCTTTTCCAAAAACTGCTTCAGAAGCTCTTCGTTGTTGACTAGCTGTACGTCCTGACATTCCCATGACAAGAAAACATCTTTTCTTTGATCAAGCCTGGAGTGGCTTAGTATTGACAGAATACAGCCATATTCTCTACTTTCGGTAGGACAGGGTGCCATAAAACCTGCAAGACAAGTGACACAATCATGTACACAATAGCAAAGGTTTGTGAAACTGAAGGTGCAATGCCCGTGTATGAACATCTATATCCATTACTTTTTTGCATGCAAAATTGTCATATTGCATACTGAACTGTGCCAAACAGAGCTGTTCAATTCTTCAGTCTAACAAATGTCTTGAAGGACTCTATGGAGAATGTATAGTGATAATTGGTTTAATAAAATATGGTTATATTGTTAGGCAGGTATACACAACATCAGTTATGTTGTTGCTGTGATAAATTAACAAAGTTAAATTCTTGTACTTCAGGCTTGTAGTCTTATTTCATAGCTCTGTCATTGAGTTTGTTGCTTTGTTTACTTGAGCCTGTCCCTGCTGGCTTCCTCTTCTTTGGAATGACAAAGTTCTTCAAGACCAACTTCCCTGTGATGTCTCCCCTTGTGTGTGCTGTCTCCATCCTGCCATCACCAGCTGTCTCCATCATTCCTCACTCCAGAGCATCAACCTGCAAAGCCAGCATGGATTCTCTGCAATTCACAATAGAAACTTAGTAACCAATGAAGCTCAGTGTCCTTGGCAGCTATTCTAAGAATGTACTTCAGCATAATGAAGCAGCGTAGGAACGGTTACAAGTGGAGTCCTCCCAGTACTAAGTCAGACACTACATTTCTATTGAACTGGTTGACTGTCAGAAATGATTAACCATTTACCAGATATCACTATCATTTTAAAAGAGAAAATGATTATGTCCTCTACAAGGACAGTAAGAAAATGTAACACGCATAGCAACGGCATTGAAGTGTAAGAAGGCCTTGTTTAGTCGGTAAGGCTCATCGTGAATGTAGCTGAACTACGTAGGTGTATGAAAAGGTGGCAAAAAGGAGGAAACACACAGCTAAATATAAAGCCTGCCAAGAGGCCCAGCTCTAACTGACGCTGTTTGACATCTGATAGAGCAGAAAGCTCCACTAATCTTTTTGACAAATCTAACAGGAGCACCTCTGAAATAGCTCCAGATGCTAACCACGCAGTGTAGCCAAAGCTGCGGAAAAGCAGAACTGTGCAAACCATAGTGCAAGCAGCTCAGAGGCATGTCAATGCAGCAAAAAAAGACAACTAATGCAGTATTTTACACAATACTCTCCTACAAAGAGGAATCTTCATTTTCGTACCCCAAGTTATAACATTGCTGCCTAGTTTACACTTATTATTGGCAAATCTAGCAACAGAAAAGCCTAATTGTTGACAGTTTATCTCAAATTGAGTAAAGGCACCAATGCATTTTCAGAACATGTTAAAGGATAAGAGTTACGGTTCTTCTCATTATAATTTCTTAATCACTATGCTACCGTATTCTAACACTTGAGTGTTATGTGGAAGAATGCACCATGGATTTGCTGCTATTTCAAAGAATAACACAGAAACTGCTTACATAACTGATATTATTGCACAATAGATTCAAGATAGGGGCTTTTTGAATTATGAAACATTATCTCAATCGACAAAAAGTAATGTATAGACAAAATCCTACATTAAATTTTATCACACAGTAGGTTTCCATTATATTTGTTATTCCTTCCTTCATAGGTTTTATCATAGAATATTGCTTTTTCAAAATGGCAACATCAATCAAACTGTCACAGGCCGCCACTGTCTCTGGTACTGATGCCCCGAACTCTCGGGTTGCCAGGCCACGAGGCAAGGATAGCGAGGATGCAAGTGTGAATGCAGACAGGGTTTAAAATTGAAAAAAACAAAAGGAACAAACACCAGGCTTTGCCCTAAATACAAGATAAAGAACTCAAAGATAAAGACAAGACAAAATTGGCTCAAATTGCATGCACAAACTAGGGAATTAGCAGGCAGGGATCTAGGAACAAGACTAGGAATCTCGGACCTAGAATGAAACTGGTAACAACACTGGCAACCTGACGAACACAGCAAACACTTGACCCAGACAAGAGCGGAACCTAGACTTAAACGAAACAGATGCGACACATGAGGGCAATCAAGGCAAAGGCCATTGGACAAACTTAAGAAGGAACATGGGCATGCCCAAAACCCCAGTCCGGACTTGAGGGAACCTGGAGTGCCGATGCATATATGATGCAAACATACAAGGTAAGAGAGTGATTTAGGTCAAATAATTCTGCAAAACATCCTTAATTCTAATGAGTGATTTTAATGAAGTATTGGCTCAATTGTAACTATTCAAATACATTTTTAGTGGCAGATAAACATATTTTAGAGAACTCGATTTATACATTTATTACATTTACTGAGGGCTGATCTTCATAAGTCTAGTATACACCAGAAAAGGTGAGTAGATGTGTTACATAGGGCATGTTAAATTAATCCCAAATTCTGTTTAACTTAACGTAAAGTTCAGCAGAAGCAAAAAAAAAAAAAAAAAAAAAAAAAGTAAAAATGTAGTCTTTAAAGTAATTGTAAAAAAAAAATCCCACTTTAAATCATAAGGGCTGTTATTGTTTTTGCCTAGATATTCAACATATTATTGACTTTTATAGTACAAATAATTGTGTAAAAAAACTAGACATTTCTAAAAACCATACGATAGTTCACACTTACAAAAAGGCACATTAAAAAAAAGCATAAAAAGGAAGTAAACATCACTACTAGTAAAAAACGGCTCCAAACCAAAGTGTGAGGAACAGACTGACGTGAGACGTGTATTGCAGCCGCGAAAGCCATGCAATTCTAAGAAACATATCAAACTAGGCACCATAGGAAGCAACACGCTAGACTTAGAGCCATTGGTTTTTATGAAATTAATCTTACAAAACACCCAAATATGTTTCTGCACTCGTGCACCGACGTCACTGTCGAATGAATGCAGAGACGTATTAATGAGCGTCAGTTAGTAAAATTAATGCCTTGGTCTCCAACACTTACGTGTTTTTTAAAGTATCTAAAACGCGTCGCTATAGATCCAGAGACTCGGATCACCTCATCATTTGGACTTCATTGGGGAGGAGGCCCCCTGAAGGCTCTCGGATCTTCCCGCCATTTTCATAGCATAGGTGGCTAAGCTGCTAGCTAACTGCCGCCAGCACCCGAATCGTTTAAATTTGAAATATCCAGGTAGATACTGCGGGTTGGTCCAGCAAAATGCAGTAATTTACACACGTACCCTATAAGATTTTTTTAAAAACGTTTTTTAAATTAACGACTAGTACGTTTGCTCGAATTAAGGTGTCAACACTAGCCGGCCAGTGCCACTTTGAAGGATCTCCTAATTAATTATCAGCTGAGTGCATTATAGCTCATTTATTCTTACCTTCCATGAATTTAAAATAACAGCCTTCCTGGGGTCCAGGTGCTGGTGTCATTACGTTTAATTTATCATCATCATATCATTTGTATTCTGTACAAATCATCATCATCATCATTTTCCCGCCGTTTTCTCCTGGTGAGCGTCGCGGTTCGTTTAAGTCACGGGGAGGAAAATAGAGAAGCCTCAAATGACCTTTTGAACGTTTAAATTTTCAACCGTTTACCTGCAAGATTTTTGTTCCTAAATTTCGCCATACTTTTCCTTAACATATCAAATTAGCATCAAATCTTCGACTTCCTAAAGTGTGAAAAGGTGTTTTATGGCGTCGAGCCATGACTTTTTGGACGAAACATTTCAAGGTCAAAAACAGGATCTGGTACGAGTGGTCTTGTTCCCTCGGGAATGCTGAAAAGGCAGTGCCTCTGAATCGATTTAAGTTCAGTTGAAATACTCCTAAAGAATCGTTCATTAATTCGTTCAATTTCGTAACATATATCATGAATTAAAAAACAATATTCGCTCTGGAATTGGAGGGGGGGGGAGTTCCTTGAGTATTATTATACCTTTTTTATCTTGTTAATTGTACATTTAATTCTATTTAAACATCGTTTTATTTTATAATTATATGCAATTTGTGATAAATTGTATTATTAATGCTAACTCTTAGACGTCATTACACCAGAGGGGGGCGATAGTGAGAGCATCTCGGTCAGGATCGGGCCGCTCTGTTCCACTAACTTCCTTTTTCATTGTATCTGGCCCAAAACAATAAAGGAAAGTAACAGTAAGTGTTTTTTAATGTTTTTTAATCATTTAATGTAGCCTCTGTCATTAACAACGGTCTCTCAAAGATTTCTGTCAGTAAAGTTGTAAAATGATCGGTGTTCAACTGCACATTAAATTACAGTGATGGAACATAATTATATAAACGCAACAGGGAACGGTAGCCAGTAATATGCATTCTTAGGCAACCAGAACTGTTGTAAACTGCACCTACATTTTTTACTTGCATACAAATTAATGATAGGCTGATAATACGACGGTAATCCAACAACCAGTTAAAGAGAATAAAAACACATAAAGAGGTTGATCTCTTCAGATTGCATGCTCGGCTATTTATTGACAATGTGATGGACCTCTGCTACTGTCCTTTAATTGCGTGATGAGTATTTTCCCCATTGAACAGGAGCTGGTGAAGTAAAACAGTGGTCAGCCCAATCTATGTATCTGTACAAATCCTGAATTACTTGTCCTCTATGTTTTTACAGAGCAGTACAACTTTTTAAACCAGTAGATCATTGCCCATTTATAATTGCATCGTGATACGTCTTGTTTAACTGTAAGCACCCCTGAACCATCTTTCTGAATCATCTTTCCAAAATTGGAACTGGAAAATGCCATGAGATAAGCATATTCTACACGCTTTTCATTATTTAGAAACAACCAGGGATTAATTCTTACTGGGCGTTGCGGCATCCGTAATAATATCGAATATGTGCATTGAGCTATCCTGACATATCAGGTGCCAAGAACGATGCATCAAAACGGAAAAAAAGCAAAGCAGTTTCTTACCAAGATGAAACGGGTTTTGTACACGCCTTGCCTTGTTAGAATACTGTGATATATTGAAAATAGGAATGCCGCGTTCTGGCATGTTCATGTGTTCTACGGTTAATATGCCTACAAAGGAAGGTGTGGAACTTTCATCAATTAATGAGCATGGACGGGTGGGGTTCTGAAAACGTCTACGTAAGGAGGTAGAGTTGGGGGGAAACTCTCTTTTTGCTTCTGGTCTTGTGGGCTGCCGGCGAACGCTTCGCAGTCATGTACTGCCTTTTTGCCGCGCAGTTGCACGAAAGTGTTTATTAATAAAGCAGCCGGCGAAGGACGACATCACGGTCCGACTCGTATGGTCTTTATTTTAATTAGGGACGCTACAATACATTTACATTCCATAAGCATATGCAGTAAGAGGAACATTCTTGTCGATGTCGGGGGGGGGTGGGTTAACCTCAAACTAAACGCCAGAGTAACAGGAAATGCTCTTTTACACTTGAACGCAAACCTCTTTCATGCTATTACAGCAGCCCAGTCTACTAAAGACGTATAATCCCGTTATGACCATGTCGGTTGTAAAACAACTTCTCTTTCTAACTCTTCACTTTTTTGTGATAACGATACTAATGAATTAATAACGAAATCCAATGCCTCATTCTTTCATTTGAACCAGCCCTGACTTCACCTCTTTGAGCCTGTTTCCCTGTCTTCTCAGCTCCTCTCTCCTACATTGTTATCAGCTCCCTTGCCTCTGATCCTATTCCCCACTGTCACTGATTTTTTTTTAAAAAAAAGCCCTTCCTCGATCCTACTTTCCTTAGTGATGACAGACCCCACTCTAACCTTCCCTTCCATTCAATGGTCTGATGAGGTAGCGGCCACCCATCTACAAGTGCCCATGTGTAATAACGATCCTTTCGTTCCCTGTAAAGTACAGACAATTCAATCACCGCCTTCACTCTGCTGATTTCAGTTTCTTAGGATTGTGCTCCTTCTTCACCTTAACACCACCATAAACGCAGTGAATCACAGGATCCTACTTTTCAATCTCACATCTACACCTTCTTCCTGGGTTATATGTGGCTTGCAATTTCAAGTGTATGAAGATGGTACTCAAATGTGCTTTAGAGCTCACCCTGCTTCTCATTTTCCATCCCTTCTTCTTGATACAAGGCTTACAAGACATTAAACAATTGATGGAATCTCATTTTTTTTTTTCCAAGTTTGTGACAAGACAGAGAACATTGAGGTAGAGTCCAAGTCTGCTCTGTCTATGGTTCAGAGGCTCCATCAGCATCACAGCTTTGGTGTACATTTAGGTAGGGATGGCAGGGACACGTCCAAGCCAACTTTCAGGAAAGCTGAAAATACCCCTAAAAACTTTGACACGTGTAACTGATGCTGTTGTTTTGGTTCCCTACCAATCGTCAATTCAAATCGTTTGAATTATTACAGTTTGCTTTTTTCTGGTCTTCTGGCAAAGCCTCTGAAAAGACTGCAATATATACAGAATTCAGCAGCCCGATTCCTCACTTGCACCGGGAAATCTGCCCATGTCACCCCCGTTCTGCAACAATGGCACTCTTCTCCCAAAACTGCCCACATCCCATTCAGACTCCACATGGTCACATACAGGGCACTGAATGGACCATGCAGATCCTTCCTTACCTTTCTGAAGTCCTTCGCCCCTCACACAGCTATCCACTCACTTCGGTCTTCAGCCACCCATATCCTTTCCATTTCCCACACACACATATTTTCTATGGGAGCTTATCTTCAAGTGCCACAGCCCCCAAAAGCAGAAACTCCCCACCTCAGCACTTTTGGGATTGTACAAGCCTTTCTTCTTCCAAGGCCAAGTTGGAAACATACTCAGTCGGCTAACATTGTACTTACAGTAATAGCCAAAAGTCTCAAACACTTCCTTTTTTACTTCTTTTTAGTTTTTTATCATTATCCTATTGTCTGTTCATGCACAACACATATCTGTACGTGAATTGTCTACCTTTGTCTCAGTGTTATTTGTGTTCATTCAGTGTTTTACAGTTCCTTGGTTCAAAGTTTTCAGCTCTTTGCAAATGTGTGGATATTACCTATTTTTGAAAAAATTTAAAGCAACCTTGTGCTTGAAAAAGGCGTTATCTAAATAAAACATTATCATCTGCCTGCCACTTCTCCTGGGGTGAGGGCCGCAGTTAGATAGAGAATCATTATCATTGTTATTTTAATATAGCGATGAAGTTCACAGGCTCCAAACAGATCCTGTGCTGAGAATACCAGTCTGTGTGCACCAGCTCAGCAGCCTCATTCAGCTGTATGAAATTCCCTTCTTGTCTTCCATTTGTGCGGAATGCTTGTGCCTGTACCAGATTCTTACATGGAGAAATTCTTTAAAAGTATGTTTCTAATGATCATTTTTACAGTATTCATAAAAGGACTGCGGGAAATGTGTCGGCTGTATTTCAGATTGGAGCGCAATTCAAAACAGACTCAAGAAGACTTGGAGGACATTTGGTTCTTTAAAAGTTAATCGAGGAGCTGGCAAGGTGGCTGACAGTATTTCTGTGAGTGGGTGAGTAGGCAGAACGTCGGCAAACCCCTTATGTGGGTCCTATAATTTATGCCGATTTAACTTCAAAACAGGGTGTTTGATTACGGTCAATTGGACTACTACAAATTTCAAATTTGTGTTTTGCACTTACCAACACATAAAAGATATGCATCCCATCCAAAGTGTCCCCTTAGAAACAGAAAGGGAAACCTGATGTGATTTTACATGTTTGTCTACCTCAAGCAATATAAAATCCCAATTCCGTGTCACTACGCATGATCAATCCATCATCATATCCATCAATCCATCATAGCAACCTTTTAAGTAATGAGTGATGCAGTCATCCATCTTCTAATGATTTTCCTGGTCAGGGCCACAGCTGGGCCTGGAGCCTTTCCAAGGCAGCTTAGGGCACAAGGCTGGAGTAAACCTTGGACGGGATGCCAGTGCATCCCACATACAAACACACATTATGGGCAAGTTACTGATACAAGTTAGGCTAACTGAATGTCTTTGGACTGCAGGAGGAAGTGGTCGGGCCACCGTGCCAGATACACAATTCTAATATGCACATCTGTGAGCATGTTAATAAACAAATGCCTGTATTTTTATAAAGGTTATTCAAAAATCTCTCAGATGAATTCGGAAATATAAATAAAGGTCAGGTCGTGGTCAGAATTCATTTGACAGTTCAGTCAGGCCTCCAAAAAGAGCTGATGAAACAAAAACAGGTTAAAGTAGAAACAGTGAGGACCACTGGCCTCCTGCCTGTGATGCTGCCCTCTTGTGGAACGTGGAGGAAGAACAACAGAAAGCAGGACAGGAATGCAGAAGAGCAAGAATATTTTATTTTCAATTCATTACCTCCTTTCCAAGTGATCGTGGTGACAAGGTGAAAATACATGATTACATCTCAAACATATGATTTTGTCATCTGTATGTTCTGTAGAACAAAAATGGACGGAAATTATATTAATCGTTCCATTTGTCACAACCAATGTCTGTTACCATGAGTATCATCTGTTCCTTAAAATTTCATATTTTCTTCTTTTTATGATCTGACCCCCCACACCCCACCCTGCTACATGTAAAAGCTGCTTTAAGAAACTAAGTGTTTCGATTCTAAGAACACATATGTTTTACCCTTTACGATTGTCTGCAGATCTTTTGGAAAGGACGCAAATGCAGGGTAACTGTAAATAATCGTCACTGATCCGGTTAATTGTATGATGCGTTAACTTAAGAGGCATACAAGTTGGGTTCACCAAACTGACCGACATATCATGGGTTGTACTGACTGGGAGCTATCAGCTGACAGAGAATGTCAGCCCAATTGCAGAGATGCTTTTGAGTTTCCAAGCAACTAAAAGACACTTAAAGATGGAAAAAAAAAAAAAAAAGAGGCTTTACATCAGGAATAAATTGATGTCGCTGTTGGCAGGTCTTCAGACACAGATGGCGTATCCAGTGGGCACTGATGTACAGACACTTCCAGCCACAGTGAGCATACAGTTTACAGTTACACTGAATCGTCAGAACAGCAAAGACATTTTCTCAACTGTTGTTACCAAACAGAAATGTTCAGTTTCAAGTTTTTTTTCCCCCCTTTTCTGCATTTTTTCTTCCTATACAGCATGCATGCAGTTGGGGTCCGTTGAAGCACCATTGTGTTATAGAGTATAGCACCACGTTTTTAAAATGTATTTCTTTTCTTTTTTTTTTTTTTTGTTTGGACCCAACTGTTGACATGCAAAAAAAAAAAACCTTATGACCTCTTAAGTATCCTACATGTTGCAACCTTTTTTTTTTCTTTTTACAAACACTACAAGGCAATTAATGAATATTCATACAGTACCATACATGTAGAACATTAACTAATACAGTACACGTTAAAGAAAGTGCTCGAATATAGAACAATTGCTTTCTTGTTTTGAGTCTTATAATATAGTATAGGACTATAGGAGAACAAGCTAATGTCATACACAATCATTTACCCCAAGATACACTAAAACACTTTTTCACCGTTTTTAAATCTTCATCAAACACTTATAATTCTAAATTCCAACTGCCGCATGATAAACACAAAGTCAAATAAGAACCCAACAGCTTCTTCAAAATCCATACCTGCACAGCACATTACATATACGACTCTGTAATATATCGAGGGAGGTGAAGTCCTGTGTGAGGGTTTTTGATGCCGTTAAGGGCGGACTGTGGCAGTCCAGATATTTCTCTACTGTAGATACTTTATTTGGTTTAATGCTACGGTGTTCGGCCGCGAGCACTTTTCAGCGTCATACTGGCAACGGAAAAGCTATTAAATTTAGACGCTTGCATTCTACAATCAGGACCCTTAACAAAAACATGATGAAATATGTTGTTAAGGCTTTAGGATGGAAACTTTCTCTTTGAGTGTAACAGTCCACGTGATGTTCTCACATTTTAAAGACAAATGAGTGATGAAGCTGTTAATTCCTGTTTTTTTTTTTTTTCCCCCCAGTTTGCTAAGTTTAAAAGAAGTATGGTCATGCAACACATAACACAAATTCACAAAAATAAAAAAGATACTTTTCTGCATTCCAGTGCCTATTTATGTGACAACAGTGCTGGACTCTAAAATCATTTGTGTTTCATAATTCGTTTATTCATTAACATTTGGGGAGGAAAAAAAAATCAGTAGTTAAATGATTCTGAAATCATTCATAATAATGATTTCCAATAAAATAAATATGCAGGTCACAATATATATTTTTTTTTAATTTCGGTAAAGATTTTTCTCGTAGGAGTCACCAACACTCTTGTTTTGCGTTTAATAAGACACTGTTCAAAACAAGTGAAAGCATAAAATAACCATCGACCAATCCACCCTTGACAAGCATAAATATACCGTAATTAGAATAGACAAACTTCAAAAAACATACAATACAAAACATATGGTATTACACATTTGGGTTATAAATAAAGCTCAATAGAATATTTCAATCAATAAATTCTTTATGCTAACAAGATTAAAAGGTTATATCTTTAAATAAGATAAGGTCTTTTTTTGATATATGATTCTGGTTTCATGGGGACCTCCAAAACCCCACGCGCACGTAAAATTTAAAGTGCTTGCCTTTCTAATTCATATTGGTCTACTCGTATGACCTGGTGCCATTATCACATTAATATTGAGAGAGAAAATTCAGAGGCTTGGAGCCAAATTGCCCCCCTCAAAAAAGGTTGGTTCATCATCACTCGCTCTACGCCACCGGAAGACAAGTCATCGAAGTCCACACGCTATGAACACCGACGGCCTTCACTGCATCGGGGTCGACTGTGCTGCAACCGATTCGTTTAGGGTTCTGCATTTTACCCGCTGCAGCCTTAGGAACCCTAAGGCGCGACAGACTGGGGCCAGCTCGACAGAAAGACATAATTAATTAAAAAGAATCGAATTACATAGACTCCAGAAAGCAACACGACAGCGGATGCCAAAGAATGGTCAGTTGCTCTGAGCGTCAGTTTCGCCATATGTGGACCACGAGGCTGACACGGAGAACCCGGTTCACATGAGAATTCGCCCTTTTTGGTTGCTCTTGTCACAGGAAGCCAGGAACTGTGGCTGCCAGGATATCACTAGTGTAAAAATATAAGCATAACCGTTCTATAGATCTAAGAGGATGGGGCCCAGGTATGGCGTTGTGATCGGCTCCTCTCAGGGTCCTAGCACTGGAGCGGGCTGGACCGCTATTCACAGCGGCCAGAAACAGGATATCCCTCTAGGAACACATCAGGGGTCACACCTTCCTCCAGGCTGCAGTTACTGAAGTTTGTGCCAACGACGCTCTACGGACAGTACGTGCGGCTGGGGCCTTTACGAGCGCGGATTGTCTCTCTGATCCCACGGGTGGAAGAAACCGACACACAGGTTTGCGTATCTCTCCCAGCAGGCCGTGGGAGAGGCAGAGGAGAAAAAGTGCTCTTTGAGTTAAAGTGCTCCTTCTGGGATGTGGTGCCGGTTTGTCGAGATCTGATCTAAGCACAGCGTTTTTAAGGCGGAGCTGTGGTCTATGCATCTCGCACACATCTCAATCCTAACTTACTCAAACGTTAATGAGGAAAATAAGAAATCTGGTGAGAAAACATGGATGTGCAAGGCCCATAACAAAATAAATGAATAACTTAGGAACACAGCTAGGATATCCTAGGTATGATAAATACCTTACTTTCAATGTAGCCATCAACACGAGAATCTTCAAACATTGGAGATTGCAAAGTCAAAAAAAAAAAAAAAAGGCTTTAGAAATCCAAGAGAACACCGATACTTGAATTCACACAAACCAAACGTAACTGAGAATCCAAGGACGTCTATCATTTCATTCCAAAGTTAAGCATGTTGAATTTCATGGACTATTGTGCTTTCTGTCATGTTGTACTTAATCTGAAAGCAACAGATGCTTTAACTGGAAAACAGAGTTCTCTGTCTGGGGAATTCCTTTAATCAATCAACCGTTTAATTCATTAATTGACTATTCAATGTTTTAGGAATGTATCAAACAACACAATGATGTATATGGGCTTACAAATCCAACTAATTCTTGTGCTTTTCAAGTATTACACCACGCCTTCCTAGTTAGCATGAGTCATGTAACTAGACATCACATTATAATTACCACTTTTATATTTACATATGCTCCATGTCATCCTTCCCCCCAGCTTGTACTTCACTGTAGTACATATTTGACTTCACTCCATCGGCTTTCAAAGCGACCCGTTGTAAACAATCGGCCACCAAACAGAAAATCTGTTTTCGTGTTTTAACGACGGTGGTTGTGATCCGTCTAAAGGAACCTTCCATCTGAGATGAAAGCAGACAGACTGTGGGCTGCCCGTGCAGCGCTCTGAACACGCCGGTCCCTTGGAGGAAATGACGACGTGTCATATAGCAGAGAAGATGGATTTGCAGTTAACATACTGCAATTCAGCAGCTGGATCCCCACCCCCACAAAATAGAAATAAAAACCTACTTTTTTGTCAGTCGTCATTACAGTCATCAAAAGAGTAATGCTGAAATTTACTAAAATGTGTTTTTGCCTTTTTCAAAATATACTGGCAAGGCAAATGTAGGAAAACGGCTGTTTTTCTGAATATCCACACACAAAATGTTACTTTGAGTTATATAATGCAGCAAAGCCCTTCAAAGTACCACGTAACTTCTTCAGGTTACATAGCATATGGTCGAGTGCAACGGGAGATAGATTTTTGTCATTTTTCATTGGCATGTCTGCATCAAAAAAACAAAAATAAGCACACTTGGCGTGCTCTCCTACAATAGCTTTTTTAGCATGGAGTTCAATGTCAAGTAGAGCTCCGCTGGATTTGTACCGTTTCCTGCCTGTTTCCCAGGTCCACATAAATGGTCCAGCTTTTTAAAAAATTTGAAAAACTGGTACCTCTGACAGGGGGAAAAAAAAAATCAAACTGCTCCAAAAAAACCATCTTTTCCATTTGCTAAGCTCAAAGAATCCCCCCACCCCCCCCAAGCAGATATGCCGATAACAGCAGACAGGTTCAAGTCTGAATCTCAGAAAGGCCCTAACATTGTTCTCAAGACAGGGAACATCACAGCTTCAGTGTTGACTGTAAATTAATATACTCTGTCACTGTTACGTCAAACATCTTTAGTGTTTCTACACAATGATGACACCTAAAAAAAAAAATATTTGCCATTTACCATGTTTAAGAAAAAAATGACAAACACAACAAACTGTGTCATTAAAGAAATAAATACAAGTACAGTCTGAATGACGTGTGTGTGTCTGTATGTTTTTCGGGGTCAATTCAAAACATAATACACTCCATTCATTCAGCACTAAAACTGCTACAAGCAGACGAATACCTTCACCAATTACATATATATAAAAATATTGCACCTAGAAGCTATCATAAAGCATTTTGATTGACAGACCAAATACAGGAAATCACAGCGATGTCACGTATAAGGGGGTGTGTCAACACACTCCTTTTTTGGCAGTTACTGTGCATCTCTAATTGTATGGGATTACACAAATGTCTCATACTACATTTGAGAAAGAAAAAAAAAGCCCAATATCCACGTGGGGTTTATAAAAGCACCTTGAGAACCGATAATTCAGCGCTGCCCTATTCAGCTCAGCAATACGGTGTTAATTAACCATTTCAGAGGTATACTGTACCAGGCACTGGAAATCAATAACTACATGTTAATTTTCTGATTTGCAAACCAAAACTCCACAAAACACAAAATGGATGAGTTAACTTTCCGTCTCTCTATAGTAGCACCGTGGATTCCCGCACTAACGACGTCGACGACCGGAACACACAGATCCGAATTGTATTATTGTGGAAATAAACTACATGAAGATCTAATGCATGAAGCAGCCTATAACCAACAGGTACCGACAACCAGCAATTGCACAAGCGCGTCCACCGGCCGACCTGTATCTCCCGTCACAAAAAATGCCTTTAAAACGTAAAAGATTAAGCAGCCACACGACATTACTCGGGTGTTTCAAGTAACTCTGATTTAGATTTCAAGTAGGATTTGGACTGAGAATGGCTTTAATTAAGGAAAATTAAAACAATTAGCGTGCCCAACAAAAGTACACATTCTGAAGGCTGATCCTCAAATATGCCAACAGGTCCCCTACGTCCACAGGACAGAGGGCCCGACTCTGCACATAGTTTGCTTAGACTAAAAACTATGACTTGCACATACCACGGAGTGATTTTGATTTTTTTTTCCTTTCACTAAATATTTTATGACATTTGTTGTCATGTAATCATAGTCCAATAAATAAATTACCATTTATAACTCCTTCTACAGCTGTCCCTGCAGGGCAGACCCTAATTAGCACAGGACACGGGATGTCGGACAATGCAAGCGCGAGTCCCATAAAGTGGCTGACCGGCCAAATCAGAGCGTGAAATCCGCAGGAATATTAAGGTGTGCAATTAATATTAATAACCCCTTTTCGTAACCGAGAGGTAAAAGAGACCTACACTGAAAACTGTACAAGCTAATACACTGACAAGCAAAACACACACACACACACACACCTCTCAAAGCTCAGGAATTCAACTCGTTACTTTAACCTCCCTCGATGCAATGGTTAGGACGGCGTATGCCGTAACATCATTTTTTCACTGTGCAAAAGTGGACCGTATCCCTGTTCCTCAGGTTGACCCCTGCGCGCACGTTTCATGAATGGATCATGAGAAGAATGAATTTAAAAGTGCTAGTTGACTAGTGGTACAGTACGGCGTTTCAGAGGTACATCATCAGGAGGGATCTTTTGATAAACTACACTGGCATCATCTTTGTCTGTCTGTCTGTCTGTGTCTGTCTGTCTGCGCCTGATGCTCAGCTCAGCCCCCCCCCCCTTCCCCCTCCGTCAATCCTCCTGCTCCTGCGGCTCTGTCCTCTTCTCCTTGTGGCAGCTGAAGATGCGCCTCATCTCCTCCTCGTACCTGATGAAGCTGTCCCCGAAGCGGGCCCAGGCCTTCAGCGGCACCGTGATGGTGTTCCTGTACGGCTGGCGCACCTCGCTGATCTTCAGGAAGACGCCGTAGCGGTTGGAGCCCACGTCGAAGTAGAACCTCTTGTTGTCCACCCGGAAGGACACGGCGTCCGGCAGCTGCGGCCACTCGTCGTGCTCCGCTCCGCCGCCTCCTCCTCCTCCTCCTCCTCCTCCTCCGGTGGCCCTCGGGCGCCCGTCGGCCTCCTGCTCGCCGTAGTCGTCGATGAGCTGCGACAGCGCGTCGCGGAACTCGATGAGCCCCTGCGCCGGCAGCACGATGGTCTGCTCGATGCCCTGGCCGTAGTAGCCCATGGTGCCGTGGCCGCGGCTCACCGTCTGCCGGATCCGGAGGAAGCGGCCGCGCTGGTTCTCCTTCAGGTCCAGGTAGTACTTCCTGTTGTCGCGCTCGATCGACTCGCTCTTCAGCAGCCGGTGGCCGTGCTCGTCGGAGGCGGCCGAGCCGCCGGGCGACGCCGGACGCTCGGCCGGCCTGCGGCGCCCCTGGCCGTCGCCCGGCTCGTCGCAGCGCGGCGCCTGGGCGGCCCTGAGGCCGACGTGCGCGTAGTAGTCGATGAAGTCGCCCAGGCGGAAGCGCAGCTCGGGCGCCACCGACATGGAGAGCGTCAGCTTGCTCTTGCGCACGTTGTCGTGCCGGCCGCGGCCGACCCACACCTCGGCGATCTTCAGGAAGCGGCCGCGGGCGCTCTGCTTCACGTCCAGGTAGAAGCGCTTCTTCTGGATGTCGACGCGCTTGGAGGCCAGCTCCTGGATGTCCACGGCGGCCTGCGGGTACTGCTGCGGGTACGCCGGCCGGGCCCTGCCGCGCTCCATCGCTCCGCTCGCCGCTGCCCGTCGTTCAGTGCGGAGCGCGGCTCGGCGGCGCCAGCGCTCGCCTCTCCATCACCGGCCGACGAGAACCGAAGTGTGCTGATGCAGGGGGGAGGGAGGGGAGGAGGAGGAGGAGGAGGAGGAGTAGGAGTAGGGG
>JAACJT020000095.1:1099525-1112311 GCA_009936485.2 Gymnarchus niloticus | reverse complement strand
GGGGAGGGAGGGGAGGAGGAGGAGGAGGAGGAGGAGTAGGAGTAGGGGGGGGGGGGGATAATAATAATGATAACAACAATAATAATAAGGCGATCTTTCTCGCTACGCACCCGTATCTGGAGTCATCGAGCGTCCGGGAGCCGCATCGCCGGCCATCTCCAGTCGCACTGTCGCCCGAGGCTGTCAGCGGCAGCTGGACGTTCCGCCGAGTGGCGGCGCGCTCGGTGACGTCATCTTCCAGCGACGAGACGGTTGGTTGGGGGGCGGGACGTTGCCACCTGGCGCGAGCGGCGCGCGGGATGGTCTCTCGGTCCTCCGTCGTTCCCGTTTCAGATGGCTCTGCACTTTAGACCCTGGCCGTTCGCTCGTCTCCTGGACGGTAATGGCGGGTTTCAGGCGGGGAAACGCTTCAGCTGCAGAGCAAAACATCTTCAGATGTAGCTCACAGTAAAGAAAAAGAAAAGTTTTGGGGTTTTTTTTTGGGGGGGGGGGGTTATTAACATGTATGACCATGTTGTGACTCCCAGTACATGGCATGTCTTAGTCCTGGACGTATGTGTTGTGTTACCAGTCGTTAGCCGCAGTTACCTACTTTCGTTATCAGTTGGTTTGTTTTCTTATTTCTTTTTTTTTTTAGACAACTTAAGCCTTTTGTTCCAACCGCTTTCTGCACGTCTTTAAGGCCAGCAAGCTTTTAAAGTGCTTGGGCGTCTGGCACATACTGAACGAAGTATTCAGAATGGCCTGTTTACTGTTGTCTTAACCTTACACTTTCTTCTTGTTAAAGATTATATTAAGCCATGGCCGACAGGATGCTGCCACGGTGGATGTTGAAGGAAGGTAACCATGACAACAGCGTGGAAAAGCAGGTGAAGGCGCTCACTGACTAAAATCTCGCACTTTCATATTTGTATAGTCTTTTGTAGTTTATTCAGGTAAATGGCATTTGCTTGAGTGCATCCTAATTTTTGTCAGGCTGCTTGTCTTAAATATGCCTATGCACAAAATCACGTACCCACATGTTTCGGGTAAGCCAACGAAGATGTCAATATGACCAAAAGCTGACAGATGTTTTCATTTGTTTTAAGCTACAATGCGTAATCCTACAGTATGTATGTTTATAAATTTATGGTGTCTAATGTGAGGCTACTAATATCAGTTCTGAGTGCTGGACTTAGGACAATGTTTTATTCTGAATTGTGCAGGCTCAAAAAAGTGTCTTCAGAAAGAACATTCTGGAGGAGCATCTGCAGTACCTGGAATTCACGGGTACGCTTGTGTACAGCCGTGAGAGAAACGATTGCTCCTTTTTGTCTGAGGATTTGAGGTAACGTGCAACTTATTCGGTCGGTCAATCAATCGTCTCTTTACGTTCTATTTTTAGTTTTTGTGTCCGGGTTATCTTTAAATGCAAACTGTGTTACAGTAAATCACAGCAATGCTTCCTGAGGAAATCACAAGTTTGAAACGGCAGGTTGCCAGATTGGGGACGCCTGCATATGCCTGACCTCACCAAATATAGGAGTTAGGTGCAGGGGTATGTTTTCTAAAACAGTTCTTCGTGATGAGGCTACCTTAGGTTTGCTTAGCTTTGACTACGACGTAATAAAGTGAAATGGGTCAGTTATGTGGCAGGAGGAGATCCTTCATTTTCACTGGAAGAGTTCTGTTTAAGGTTTTAGTGGCGAGAAATAGCATTTTAGATTCTGTGCTAAATTTGATGCCACGCCAGCGTAGGGAGGTGACTGCAGGATTAGTGACATCCTGCGTGAGCTGAAGCCACTTCAGAGAAGTGCAGGATAGCAGAGCCTTACAATGATGTGGCCTCCAGTCATTGAATTCATGAACCACCTTTTCTGAATCGTTCATTGACGGCATTTCTGTGACCGTGGCTCCATTCTGTGGATGACGGAAAGACAAAAATACCTTTCAGAGCTGACTGTCAGGCTAGCTGAAATGGCCAAGTCTTTGAAGGTGTGTGAGATGTGTGTAGAAATCCTAAACTGGGAATATTGCAGACCTGAGGAATGATCTGGTGTACCTGAACATAAATTTGGGATTATTTTTGTTGTTGAAAATATATGTTGTTCTTTGGAACTATGAAACTGACCGATGGTGCCCAGCTTCCTGACAGTGGTCATTTCGTACGCATATTAAGCACTTGTCATTATAATTCACGGGAGCCTTTATCATTCATAAGAGTATAAATCTGGGGAGACAGCGGACTGTGCTGAAGTCAGTGTTGTTTTTGTTTGTTTCATTTAATTACTTAGTTTTCTTAGACAGGTTCCATTTCTCAGTAGGAGAATTTCTAAAGCTCTGACTCAATTTTGTTGTCTTTTTTTCCCAATGCTACAGATGTCGTAAATATGAATGTTGTGTCCTAAATGTAACGTGCTTGCATGCAACAGTTCAACCGTTTGACCTGAAAAGCAATTAAACCCTCAGATATTAGAAAATCGAAATTGTACCTGGATACATTTGGCATTTTATAAGCAGAAAGCAGTCATTTGATATGAGGTCTAAATGATTTCACCAGTGTTTTTTTTCTTTGCTTAGTTGTGAAGAAAAGTTTACACCTTGGCTTAAAAACCACTTTTTTTTTTTTTTATTTCCTCATTTAGTCTAAGATGCACGCCTTCAGCACTGTCAAGGCCTGTCAATGTTCATGAATTTCTGATGTCTGAAGCACTGATTGACAGACTAAACCTCTGGGATTTACAACAGGGGACCTGCGCATAATGTTAATTCGGTTGTAGAAAAGTTACCAAATTCAGATGTGGAATAAAAATAATTGAATGCTTAAATTAAGACACTTTGAAATTGAAACTCTTTTAAGGTTCCCGCTACAAATAGCTGTTTGTAGGTGCTGTTTTCAAAAATGTTTCTACTGTTTAGTGGGGTGATAATTTATTTGAATTGGTTATTGTTAAATATAATAGATTTTTTTTCACAGCAATAGTTACTGTTTTGATGATTTCTGAGTTTTTATTGTTCATGACCTTGCGTTGGCTCAGTGTTATAAAGGTTTCATCCTGTAATAGTAAAAAAAATGTTGAACATTTTTATGGAGGATCCCTGTCATGCTGATTTTCATCATACATGTTACTGCTTTCTAAGTATGTCACTTTTGGCTGTCTAGGTTTTCTTATGTGGGTGTGATTAACAGCAACTTTAACTCACTTGTGTCTGTGTGAAGTGAACGAACTCGGTGGCCAGTCCCATGCCACTGTGCTTGTGTGTGAACCATGCAGTTTGTCAGGGAAACGCGTTCTGCATGTGTGTCTTCGCCCAGGTCCTGTCTCGTGCCTGGTTCCGCGGTGGGCTTTGATATGGAGTGGCCCCCAAGCTTTACCAAGGTGAAGAAGCACAAAGTCGCTCTGATCCAGCTGTGTGTTTCTGAGGAGAAATGCTACCTCTTCCATCTGTCCTCCATGCTAGGTTGGTTCAAATGGGTGTGTCAGTCAACGAAGTGGAATGGATCGATTTCTCTTATTTTGCGCAAGTTAACCTTGCTGTTGGATATCTCTTACTCCAGTGCTACCGTGAACCTGTTACTGGTCCCTCAGTGGATGCTCAGCCTAGCTATTCTTACTCCTTAGGTAGTTTCCTAACTGAGCACTAGACGTCGTGATGTATCTGCCATGTTGTACATTGCTCTGGACAAAAGTGTCTACTAAATAAATAAAGGTGATTGGTTGAATTTTTGATATTCTTGAAAGGACATTATTTTCAGCAGCTATATTTTTTTTCATGTATGGAAATCCATGTCTCGTCGTGCTTCAAATGTTAAGGTGGCGATTCGGGTGGGGTCGCGTGGGTCGTGTTGATTACCAGACATGTACACCATGCAGATGTGTGGTTACCTTTCAGCCTTTTGTCGTTTTTCATACAGGGTTCCCTACTGGTCTGAAGGTGTTACTGGAGGATGCCACCATCAAAAAGGTCGGGGTGGGCATTGAAGGAGATATGTGGAAGCTCTTAAGTGATTTTGATATCAAATTAAAGAATTTTCTGGAACTAGCGGATTTGGCGAACGAAAAAGTAAGTCTAAAATGGAGATTGTTATTGGTGCTGCGGTGACATGTAAGAGGTGAAATGAGTTGGAAATCTTAAATGTATACTGGGCATATCTTACTCATGAACCTGAGCCTTTGACAATTGCAGTGGCTGTGGAGGTGAAAATGTAATGAGTATATGCAGACAGGATTTTGGGGCTCATCTGAGATATTCACATATCACCAAAGCTTTGGCGTCTCTATAGTGCAAGAAAACCCCCTAGAACTGGCATTCTTTGCTCATCTTGTTTTGTTGTAGATTGACAGGAGATGAACTTGGAATGATTTTGTTTTGGACCAACATCAATGTGTCATCATGCTGAATTCGAGGTTCAGATAGACCTTGTGGGGAAGAAAACTGGTTTGGTCCTGAAGATGTGTGCGTTTTGATAGTGGTGATCTTAGAAGGTTTCTGAGAGCTTTTGCTTCTCTGTGGTTCCTTCGCTTTCAGTTGCTGGATGTTGAAGTGGTTCATTACTTGGAGGTGCTTTTCTACTGCATCTGCGTTCTTCTCAGGCCTGCGTTTACAAGGCTTTGCTGCTGTCTCCAGCTCAGGTGTGTGGAGAAGTGGAGTCTGGACGGCCTCGTGAAGCATCTGTTCAACAGGAAGCTAAGGAAAGACAAGGATGTTCGCTGCGGTCCATGGAATGACTTTGATCTTACGGAGGAACAGAGGAGATATGCCGCGACAGATGCCTATGTGAGTTTGGCCGATTGTGAGGGAAGCGTTGAAGTGCGTAGTGAAAACGCCCACGGAAAGCTTCTTGGGGCTTCTCCAGGCACAGAGATGCACAATGATCATTTGGTAAATATTCCTTGCCCGCGGGGACCTCTGTTTTGTCTTCCAGGCTGGCCTGATAGTTTACAATAAACTGGAGGCAATGAATTCTGGTGAGTAACCTTTCACGGTGTCGTAACATCTGGTGCTTGTAAGCTTTCTTACACTCCTCTTCTGTGAGTAGTGCTGTGATAGTGTACTTGTCATTTGGGTGATGGTAGTTTGTTTTTGTTTTGTCGCTCGTGGATCAGTGCTCAGTCTCTCCATGTTCGTGCCAAAATCATTAGAGAATGCATGCTAATCTGTTTTTTTTTTTTTTTTGTTTTGTTTACAGAAACAATTATCTCGCAGGCTTCAGTCAGAGAGAAATTGCTTCACATGGCTGCTGAGATGGAGGAACTTGCTCAATGTGTTCCTGAGGACCCCAGTGCCATTGATAGGTGTGACATTCTGTTTTAATACCTTCCGTTTACACAAGAAGAGAAGTTACGTTCATGGTAACTGTATTAACCCTGCTTCATACTGCTTTTGCAGCATTGCAGAAGTTCTCCAGGACGTGGCTGTTAAGCTGGGAGCTTTAAGAGACTCATTGCATGGGTGCAATGGTACCCAGTGTATCTCAAAGAACCACTGCCATGTGGGAACCCCCGGGAAACAAAACCAGTCGTCAAAGAATGCTTCCACCTCACACGAGACAGCCGTCAGACGTGGATTATTCATAAAGGAGCCCTGGGATCTCCAGGTTCCTGATGAGTCTGCCAGTCCAGAACATGCCAGAGAGTGTCCTCCTGACAGCAGAGAGGACAGCGTGTCCCTGGCTATATCAGAATATGAGCATCAGATGCTGGAGATGCAGGCTTGGCAAGAACACATGGAGGAGCAGTCAACGTTGGAGTTCCAGGTGACGAAGCCTCCGCTTTACTTGTCGAGTGAAGGCTTTGGTTTCTTTCCCTTTAGCTTAGCATTTTATCGACCCTTATCCATGTATTGTTCTAAGCTTACAAATCCATCATGTGTGGTCATGTACTGTTGAGTTATCGACCCTTATTCAATTCAATTCAATTTTATTTATATAGCGCTTTTAACACCAAGCGCGGTCACAAAGCGCTTTACATAGTCCCGGGCCCACAGTCCTCAGAGAGTAAACCAAAGGCGACAGTGGCGAGGACAAACTCCCTCAAGAGGAAGAAACCTTGGGAGGAGCCAGACTCAAAGGGGAAGCCTGTCCTCCTCAGGCCAGCACCGGGCAGGACAAATCCACGTTGCTCTGTACCCTGTAGAATCACAGCTTGTATCCTGGTGTGGTGACTGTATAGGGAGATGGTTTAGCCCTAACCTCCTCCCCTTTCAGGGTAAAGAAGCTTTGAATGATTCCTCTGATGTCTCGTGTGGGACTGAAATTGATGATGACCTGGATCACGAGATGGTTCAGGTGATTCCTGCTGAGCAATGTGGCGACGACATGTATATTGTGCTCTGCATAGTGAAGTCAGTGCCCCTTGAGTGTATAAGCGCTCTTTTTAAATCTTATCGTCTTAATAATGCGGTGGTTTGCAGAGCATGTCATTGTTTGGGTTGTAGTCCTTCCACTGCAGATGTTTGAAGATGTTTACATCCATTAAGCCCTGTCTTCATTTTCGACTGGCCCTGCCTGGGCTTAAAACACTTGGATGTCACTCTTCTCAGTGCGCTGAAGAGGTGGAAAACTTTAGGCGGGGTGACTTGGAGGGGCGGCATGCTGATGATGAAGATGAAGACGAGGGTCTAGAAGAGGAGGAGGAGGAAGCTTTCGGTACCCATACTTTCCTTCGCCTCTTTCAGTTGGATCATTGTTACTGATTGCTAGGCCCTGGTGAAGATAAGTGAGGCAGAGCCAGGAGACGTGACAGCCTATGTGTGGGTTAAGGTTAGGGTTAAGCCTAACCCCGACTCCTCTAATTAGCTAACATGCTTAGTGCAGCATACGGAGGTCCATTGGTTCAGCGTCGGACCCTCCAGATCTCACACTAAACGTGCTGTGTCAAACTGAGGCTTAGATTTTAATGTCTCTTACATTGCATGATGATGATATTCTAACTAAATGGATGTCATCAGTGCATGGCTTTGCAATAAGGTTGACATGTAGAAGGTACTTGTGAGTTGGAAGCTTGTTTGCGATTTTCATCATGAATCCTTTGTTCCAGACCCTTCAATACCGGAACCAAATTCAGAACAAATCAAGTGTTTGAAAAAGTATTTTGGACATTCCAATTTCAAACCGTGAGTAAAATAACATTACCGTTGCTATTTACTTAATCTTTTTAAAATCTCATCTTTTGTCTTTTGTATGCGTGGTCTTTGTGATCATGTAATATTTTTGGGATTTTTCGTCATCCTCCCAACCATGTGCAATTTTTCTGGCGTCAGACTCGTTCTTCCACACCCATCCTCGGTGTTGTGCAGCTGGAGAATCTTCTAATGTTCTGCTACATTTCAGAAACTCTCTTGACATCACTTTCCCTTCCTTCATGTGGCCCATGTGAATCTTATAGAAGAATGTTTCATATTGCATTGGTTTTTTTTTTTTGGCTTCTTCAGTTTTTATCAGATCAGTTTTTTTTTTTTTCCTCTTTCCTCTCTTCTCCCCAGTGGAGATTTGTCTAGTGGAACCTGGAATCACAAATGTTCTCACAGTATGTGGTCCTTTATGTCATATTTCTGTGTAGACAGCCACGCTTACATACCACAGTAAAAAGTCCACAGAGCTCAAATGTATTTAAACCATCAGATCATTGTGAGTTTACTTGTATTAGTTTTTTTAGTTGCTCTTTTTTTTTCTCCTGGCATCTGCACGCTGTGCTGTGAGATTAGTACTGTAGAGGGCTGGTTAACTTTGCCTGTATCAGCCTCATGCTTTCTTGGCCCAACAGTGTAAAATGGTGGTTATGTCTCCCTAATCCTGGGCATACACTCTGGTTTTGTTAATAAGCAGTGATGAGTGCAGCCTGTTTTTCTGGGGTGTCTCCACCTGTCTTTCGCTATTTACACCCGGCACAATTGAAGTGTTTGACAATTTGGATTAGATTCTCGCTGAAATTAGTAGTAAAATGCAAAGAAACCACATAGCAATGTTATCTCATTGCAATGACACTTGATACTTTCAGGTCAGTCATTAGTTCTAAAGTCTACGCAAATGGTTTGAAATACAATGTGCATTTCAACTAATGTTTTTTTCCTTGTTAAATATGCTGTTCTCTTTTCAGCGTGCAATGGAAAGTAATTTACTCCATTCTGAACGAAAGAAGGGATAATCTTGTCGTCATGGCAACAGGTGATTTTTCTCTTATGCCTAATGATGATTGACAAAATCTTCACAACAGAAGCCCCAGAGTGTGAGCAGTGGAAATTGAGGATCTGTTTCTGTTAAGTAAGAGAACATCCATCTGCTTAAGAACTGATATAGGGAGAATTATCCTATTTTATTAGGGTGGATTAGCTGCTGTGCCACATATGAGAATTCTGGAATCCCAAGCACTTAACCTTGCCCACGACCTGCATATTGTAACACTTTTTTCACCTCCTGCTACTTTGGTTTCATCTGATGGTCCGAAGGCATGCAGTCGCCATCTAAGATTGATGAATTCGACATACACTATATGGACGAAAGTATTGGCCCACCTGCCTATGCAATATCTCATTCCAAAACCATGGAATAAATAAGAAGTTGGTCCTCCTTTGCCTCCACTCTTTGGGAAAGGCTTTACTCTCGATGTTAGAATATCGTTGGTGGGATTGGCTGCCATCTGATACTGACTTGTGGGGAAGGTGGCATCTTATGATGCTGCCACATTTAAAGTCACTAATCTCTTCAGTATGACCCGTTCTGCCACCATTGTTTGTTCCTGGAGTATGCATGGCTGTGTGTTTAATTGTGCACTTGTCTCAGCAATGAGTATGGCTTTACCCAAGTCCAAAAGTACGTGAAGCCCCCCCCCCCCCCATTAACTGGTGTCCAAATTCTTTTGTCCATGTAGTGTATGTTTGTTTGGGAGTTCCCGTTTCCTTAAATTACCTCGTCAGGTATTTCAGTTGATCCGGAATGATTGAGGAATTAATATCTGAGGCCTTTCTTCTTTGGCTGGAAAAATAAAATATGAGGATGGACAGGAAAGTTAAGATCGGTAATAAATAGAGCCAGATGGGCTGAAGTTCCGTTTTATATAGCGTTTAACATGTCACTTCTGCCTCTGAAGGTTATGGGAAGAGTCTGTGCTACCAGTTCCCCCCAGTGTACTGTGGAGGGATCAGCATCGTCATCTCTCCGCTTATCGCTCTCATGGAAGACCAGGTGCTCCAGCTCAAGTAGGTGACCCCCATCTACCTTACCTTGGCAGTGTGACCCAATCTCAAGGAACAGCAGATCGTGGCTTGTGCTTTCTTCAGGGCTCTGCTGAGGGAATCGATCGATTCAGCGGGTGTCACGTGGTCTAAAGGAAGCATGTGACACTTCTGCCTGGAGGTGCCGACCCGGCAGGCTTCGCAGGCTGCCTCCCCCAAGTGTGCTCTCTGACGAAACTGCAGGCATCTTGGCCAGAATTCCTGGTTCGCCCCAGATGGCTGAGACAACAAAGAGAGCGTGTTTCCACGGGGAACATGCGTGCTTGTCATCTGCAGATGTCAGTGTGCGAGGCCAGCTCGATCTTTATGAATGGTTTGCTCCATTTATAGCATAGGTTTCTGCAGAGTATGCTAGCCAATGCATGGCTTCGCCAGCAGATGTGCGGTTGGTTGCTTGGTTGGGAAGCCCGGCCGGTGTTGGCCCTTTCAGAACCGTTTACCCGTGTCGGCGATAATCTGTACAGCTGCAAGCCCACTGCTGAAAGAGAACTGGCACGTTAACCCAGTAATCATGCTTCTCCGTGTTGCCTCAGGAAGTAGATTCCTGTGTCGTGCACACGTGGCAGTGATGTAACAAACCTTCTTTATTCCAGGATGTCCAACATTCCTGCTTGTTTCCTTGGATCAGCTCAGACCAGTAATGTTATGGCTGATGTGAAGAAGTAAGTCTGTCTTACTAACCTTTGCTTTATCCTAGTTAGTGTTTGTTTTAAGGGCTTGAGCTTTTCAATTTCTGTCTTGGTTCAGTTCAAGTGATGCTTTAATCTGTTTCCAGGCAAGGTGACACACGGCTCCTGTTCTTTTTGCTTAAGTCATCCATATGTTGAGAATGATGTGTAGGCTTCGTGTGCCAGTCAGGCACCATGCACCAGGAGCCATTATAGGAACTGAGTGAGTGATTTCCATCTACAGGGGCCTTTACAGGATTGTGTACATGACTCCGGAGTTCTGCTCAAGCAGCGGTCGATTGCTGGAGACGCTCAACAGAGACATCCGTGAGTGAGAGACACATCGAACGTGGACTCCCATTCCTGTATCCGCACGGTTGACGTGGCGGCAAGAGTGAACTTCACAAAGTGTTGATGTGTGCTGCAGGGATTTTGCTGATCGCGATAGACGAGGCCCACTGCATTTCTGAGTGGGGTCACGACTTCAGAGGCGCGTACCAAAATCTCGGAAGCCTGAAGAAGATTCTCGCTGATGTGAGTCAGCCACTTGGTTTTTTATTTTTATATATTTATATCCCTCAGTTTTTCAGAATGAAGAGTGATTCATTGTCACAGGCTCATTCTACATATCGCAAACTAAATTTAAGTCCTGTTGGGGGGACATGATTTTGTACTTTAAGTACTCAGCCTAAGTCATGGATAGAAGCTGAATGTAAACAATTTAATGTCAAATAACTTCTGCTCTAATAGTGAATCTCATTCCCGTTCCTCCATCGGTACGTACAGGTTCCTGTCCTGGCCTTGACAGCCACAGCAAGTCCCTCCATCCGTGAAGACATTGTGAGGAGTTTGAAGCTGCTCCACCCCGTGGTCACCTGTACCTCGTTTGACCGGCCCAACATCTTCCTGGGCGTGCATCACAAGTCAGGGGACATTCTGCAGGACCTGAAGCAGTTCCTGGTCAAGAATAGTGGTGTCAGGTCAGTTTCCAGAGAGGATGGCTATCCTGGGCCTGGCTTCTCTTGGAGGACAGCATGCAGGGAGAAGTCATTTACTGAAAGCAAGAGTAAAAGCATCTCTGTAACGGCACAGATGAAATGTATTGTCTGTTTTAGGATGTATTGTTGATAATATGCTCGTTGGAAGGTCATGTTATTTATTAACTAATACATGTATGTCTGTTTATGACTCCTAAAGCTTTTTAACCGACGCTGGTCTTAATGCCTTTAGGGGGAAATATGAGTTTGAAGGTCCGACCATCGTCTACTGTCCGTCGAGGAAAGAGGCAGAGCGCGTATCGTCTGAACTCTACAAGCTGGGCATCTCCTGTGGTGTTTACCACGCCGGAATGGGCATCGCGGCCCGGAGATCGACCCAACATCAGTTCATGAGAGATGAGATCCAGGTGGGCTGCCGAATCCCACAAGCTGAAAGGATGAATGTAGCAAGAATCACTCGTGAATGGAAATTCAATTGTGACACGCACGTGTCTTTTGATTACAGTGTATTGTTGCCACTGTTGCGTTTGGGATGGGAATAAATAAGGCAGACATCCGCAAGGTCCTCCACTATGGAGCACCCAAAGAAATGGAGTCATACTACCAGGAGATTGGCCGTGCCGGCAGGGATGGGCTTCCCAGCTCGTGCCACGTCCTGTGGGCGACCGGGGACATGGTGTTGAACAGGTGAATGGGTTTCTTGGTTGCATCACTGTAGAATCATGTATTTCATATTTCTGGGTGGTTAAATTGTTTCTAGTAATGCAAGGCAATAATGTCCAATGTCTTCAGCCATGAGAAGTTCAGATCTTTATTCTCTCAAGGATCTGAAATGGTTTAGTATGAGAATGAAGAAGACTCTGGTCTTGTGAAGACTTAAGATCTGAACGCCACCCTTATGATGCCTGCTCTCTTTCCATGATGACTCAAAACACACTACAGGTTTCTCCTCAGCAAGGTTAAAAGTGACCGATTCCGTGGATACAAAATGAAAATGATGACCAAGATGGAGCAGTATCTCAAGTCACACAAATGCAGGAGAAAGTAGGTCACATTTAAAATATAATAGTGGAAATATTCCACCACTCATTTTAAAATAAAATAGTAGAGGGCAGGTGGTGGTATTACTTTCACGTCTCAGAGCATAAATAACATTATTTTTACTTATTGTTTTTAGTAATAATTGCTGCTGTGAGATGAGGTACTTGTATAATCTCAAATTTCTTAACATGGCTTTTAACCTTAAGATGAATGTGTCTAGTTATGTACAGTGTTTAAGGGCAACTGTGGTCTTGTCTGGGATTTTAATGCATTACACTATAACATAGCCAGGTCCGTGAGCAGAGCGATGCACCTTTGTGTTGTTTTAGTATATATTTTCTCAGAATACTTTGCGTTATTTGTCTTGCAGGTTAATTCTTTCCCACTTCGAGGATAAACAGCTCCGGAAAGTCACATCTGGTATCATGGGAACAGAAGCTTGTTGTGACAACTGTAAGTCTGGGTAGGTACTGTGAAAAAGATGAACGTGCCATTTTTGCAGTTCTGCTCCAACAGCATGGCTTCTGATTTTGGATCAGCATGATATTTCTCCTGAGTGCCAACTCGTGAATTCCGATCCCTTATTTCGTGGACGTTCTGACACAGAAAGAGTGCTTCCTAATTGCACCTTGCTTTCCTCTGCTCAGTCGTGCACCGTCCTTACCCGCAGGGTGACGCATGGCTCTGGGTTCGAGGACCCAAATTCTGCGCTCCGTGATTTTGGTAAGGAGGCCTTCAGTCTCATGAGTGCGGTCAGCGTCCTGAGCGAGAGATATGGCACCGTCGTCCCCATCCTGCTACTGCGGGGATCAGTGAGTAGGCGTCCAGGACAGGACCTCCTTCGGGGTGGTGGTGGTGGTGGTGGT
>JAACJT020000095.1:1083493-1099425 GCA_009936485.2 Gymnarchus niloticus | reverse complement strand
TGGAGGGGTATAGTCCCGACCGGCTGCGATAGGGGTCGGTCGTCCCGCCGCAATCGTGTGTATGCTTTCTGGTTGCCTATGATCCTCAGCTCGACTTACAGTGCATGCACTGCGTGCTCCTGCAAGCCGGCGGCAAATGGCAGGTGTGTCTGGGGCCTTGACATCACAGAGACAGGAGTCACCTGGTGTGCATCACAGAATCACGAATTCGGTCAAGCAGCGAATTGAAACACCTTCCTCACCACGAAAGCGCAGAGTCTCAGAAGCCCCTCCTTGGGTGCTGCCAGTGGTCCAGCTGGTCCGGTGACTCAGAATGTCCCCCAGCAATTCCAGAGTGCGGCCCGCCTCACACCCCACATTTCCTGGGATGGGCTAGGGTCACCATTAACCCAGTCTTGATAAGCCTTTTCTGTTAAACTCATTCCTGTGATACCAATATGAATCACAGGAAAAGACCTAAAAGAAGCCTTGAAGTGAGCAGAGAAGTTGCAGAGCGTGTCTGAGGAGTAATAAAAATGCTGCTTTAGTGCAAATGTAGCCCTGATTATACGAAAAGATTTGCTTTCCCCTCAAATGATTTTAATGATGTACCAATGATATGCTAATACTTAGCAGAATTAAACTGTATCAAAATAAACTATATAAACATATTAGATGAAATTTGGTATTTCATTCTGGCCGAATGCTTTTTTATCCAAAGATTACAAATCAGACTAATGTGAAATGTAAAAACATTGATGTTTCGCTAAGTCCTGCCGAAATAATATGAGATGTTTTTCTAACTCACTTGAGAAGATAATTACATGCTATAAATTAGCTCTACTTTAATTATGCAGTCTTGGTCATTTTTCAGGTCCACAGTACTAAATGGAAATTTTTATCTAATCTTTTAAAATGGGTCTTTCTCCATATGAATGGCTCATGCAGTTAAAAATGAGAATTCTCTAATTTGTTTTTCATCGTGTTTTCTGTTGCCTAACTATCTAGAACATGTACTGGGAATTTGGTGACCTGGAAATTGTTTTCTCCACAGAATTCTGATGCAAATACAGGAGAGTGTAGATTTTTCTGCAGCTAAAGTCCAGTTTCCCCACTGGCACCATAATAGATCAGCTGAAGAAAAAAAAATGAGGTGCATGTTATTTGTGGATAGTATTTTCACATGGAAAGTCAAAGTAAAACCCGGGTCCTCTCAAAAGAGGAAGCGGGAGAAGTAAGCCAGGAGTAAAACTCGGGTCCTCTCAAAAGAGGAAGCGGGAGAAGTAAGCCAGGAGTAAAACCCGGGTCCTCTCAAAAGAGGAAGCGGGAGAAGTAAGCCAGGAGTAAAACTCGGGTCCTCTCAAAAGAGGAAGCGGGAGAAGTAAGTGAAGCTCAGGCACCCTAAGAGTATGTACTTTGTTGTATGTAATCTACATTTTGGTTTACTGAAGCACCATTCTGCACCCTTTAAATGAGTCTAAAAATGAAAACAAATTAGTCTGAAATTAGAAGTGTTTTGTTTTTTCAGTCTACAGTTCTTGATATTCAATACCTTTTCAGATATTAAAGTCTTAACTGAAAACTTATTTTTCGGGTCTGCCAGTGCTATTACGTTTTTTGTAGTAACACAGATATGCAATCAACATGTAACACATAATCTGGCTAGTATAAGATTACCTTCAGTACAATCATTTCCTTGGAAACGCGTGTGTGGTTCCATTTCTAGGGAATTCCAGCGTAAGGGTGAGTGAGCCAGTTTGAACTTGAGCCCACAGGGGCCCAACTGTTGTGGTCCATTGGTGCCAGCAGCTTGGATAATCACAACGCCGTATACAGCGTTGAAGGTTTACTGCTGTTGTTGACTGTCCAAGTAAATATCTGATGGATCCACGCAGAATGCCTGAAGGATTGCGAGCATACCTGTGTTATCCAAAACCCTTTTCTTTTTAAGTCTCAGTATATGTACAGTAGATGAAAAAACATAAAACAGCTCTGTTCATACAGCACCAATTTCACAATGTACGTGACGCATAAATCTGTAATGAAGGCGCTCTTTGGTAACGTGGCGACCCAACGGAAGCCATGGCACTCCCCTGAAATTGCAGAAATGCCTTTCCCGGTTTTCCTCTGTGGCGGCACGTTCAGTCGAAGCCGATTAGCCTTAATGCATCCTAGCTTAGCCTTCCTCCACCCTCAAGGAGCCCAAAGACTTCCTGGATATTGGTTACAGCTGGGTGGATTACTGCATGTAGATCCCTGTGTTGGCCTGCGGGGGGCACATGGGTGGAGGGAGGGAACCTTAATTTATCTTTAATACCGACTGGCAATGTTTTTGGGTCTTTCGTCTAGTGCGTCATACTGTAGAGGTTCTCCTATAGTGAAGTGTATGTTTTTTGTCTGTCTTAAAGGGGAGGCAAAGTAAATCTTCTTGGACAAAGGATCAGCCATCTATCATGGATGCCTAGATCATTCAAGTGTGGACGCCACTGACCACATTTGACCTTTGCGTGCACATGCCCCGTTGTTGTTGCCGAACGAGCTTTTCGATGACCTTGCCTGACCTTTCCCATGGAAGGAGACCAGCTTTGATTTTTCACAGGGGGCTTTTATTGATTAGGGTTGGAACTGCAGGGCACTCCACTGACTGAGCTTGTGTTCAGGCATGCTGCTGACACCGCTGGGCATCAGTGTGTAGGACTCACACAGGCGGCACCAGAAAACGTTGCTCATCCGGTGTGCACACGTTTAAACGCACGTTTTGTTCAGTTTGCACGAGAAGCAGCCCTAGAGAGTCTTGGTTTTTGGAACGCCTGTCTCCATCTCACCATGGGGTATTCAGCCCATCCCAGCCAGCTGCAGCTACGGTGCCTAACTTGCCCTCCACCACCCTCTGTCCATGGAGGGGTCCCGCCCCAAACTCACATAGTTCACACGGCTGCTGGTGTCCAGTGGGTGGGGACGCTGGCTGAATTAAACCAATGGTAACAGCTGGGTAACCCTCTCATTTTCGCCTTCCTGAACACAGACTTCCCTTTGTCTATTGGGTGGTCTCCTGCCAACACCCCCTCCTTCACCCCGGCTGTTCTGGAAATGCTGTGGGCAGGTCTCCGCCTGTCCACTACATGGGCTTGAAATCATCAGCTAGTGCCACCTTTTGATACGGACGGAGTTTGTGCCCCTAACCGATCTGCAGCACTGAAGTCGGTCTAGGAGCTGCAATCACCCTTTTGTCCACTGTAAGATGAGCTGTCGGGACCGCACTGCGGTGCCCCGTACGGACTATGGCCCGAGTCACTAGGACCGCACCGCGGTGTCCCGTACGGACTATGGCCCGAGTCACTAGGACCGCACCGCGGTGCCCTGTACGGACTATGGTCCGAGTCACTAGGACCGCACCGCGGTGTCCCGTACGGACTGCAACATATAACTGAGTCCAGCAGCAATGGCATGATGTCCATTTAAAGTTCACTAGAAATACTAAAGGGACATGTTGTGAAGTATTTGGAAAGTCACATCTTGTTTCAGTTGTTTTAAATAAATCTCTTAGAAGGGAAAGCCCAGTAATACCATAACCTTTATAAATGTAAATATTTGCTCATGTGTTGCCAAGAGTTTTGCATGCAAGGATTTACAAGAATAGATATGATTACAAGGCTTAGAAGATAATAAGGAAGCCGACTGTGGTTTAACATTTGAGATGCCAGGTGGACGTTCACTTCTCTTTCGGTACGTTTGCCTTGCTGAGATATACGACACGTAGGCCTTACTCCAGTGCTCCTCTACATTTTCTCGCTGGTCCCTCATTGGATGCTCAGCTGTACTTAGACCTTACGTGGCCCCTTAAAGATTATATTCGGTGATGTCTCTGCGTCGGTTGTAGATCCGGGTATGTTACTAGACAAGTTCCAGTTAAGTTTTGTTTAGAAGGCACTGACAGCTACATCTCATATTTAACCTGGGGCAAGACATGTGGAGATAGGTCCAGTCCGGATGGTCTGCAGTATTTTAAATAGCACATGGCTGACTCCAAAAATACCGGCTGAGGTGCCTTAACTCCATCAATAGCGAATGTCACTGCTGCAGTTTAAACACTGAGTGAAAACTGGCTCCCCCTACAGGCCACAGTGGAACTGTGCATACATGTGAGGGTGTCTTGGTACTTCTTCTGCGTTGCACTCTTCCTGGTGGTGACTGTCAAGTGGAAGTCGGGGGGGGGTCACACCTGTTTGCCAGGCGGTACCCAACAGTGGAGACCCGGCAGATGCACCTGTGGTAATCAGCAGGGATGGCCATCTGCTGACATGCTGCTTAACCAGCCCCAACAGTAGGAGGCGCCATTGACTGAGAAGGGTAGCTTCAGGCCTGTTTCTCTCGCATTAAAAAGGTGTTTGTTTTTTTTTTAATAAATGTAAAGTTATCAGGGAGCATTTATTCAGTAAAACAAATCCAATGTAGCTTCAGTGTAGCTCTATATTCTTAAAATATTTTTTATTTAATTATTCCATAAAAGAAGCACTTTTGGCTAATTTAAAATTAAACTTATAGTAGAAAGATTAGATGTTAACCATATTCATATCATATTTGAATATGAACTAAAATTCATATAGTGTTAATCCATGTTCAGAACAGTAATACAGCAGGTTCCGATCTCCCCCAGGATATTAATAGTAAAATAACCTTCTCAACTCGAACTGGACTGAACTAAAACTGATGTTTTGCTGTTTTCTCACTGATCAGAAGAATTGCAGGTCATTCTCTTTCTGAGAATGGTGTCCATCTTACAGTGTAGTCATAACAGGCTGCTACAGAATTACCTTTACCGACCAAGTGTGAATCTTGACCTCAATATGTTGATTTATGGACTATACAATCGATATATGGATTCATAGTACCTTAATTAATTTCATAGTTCGGCTCACGTAATTTTTCAGCAAGAGATCACACAGGATGCAGAATGGGGCATTTGCATTCACAGTTTGCGCTTTCATTTGTTAGAAATGAAAGGAAGTATGCATTGCTGTTTAGTTTTGGGATTGAAAATGTTGAATATTAGAATAGCTGCTATAGATATGATTACTCTGATGCACTCCAAATGATTCTTTTTTGCTGCTGTTGTAAAAATAAGACTACTTGGGCTCCAACAGCTGTTATTTTGTGCAGTCATGTCTTTCTCAATTGTCTGAAGAATAACACCACAAACATAAGCTCTTTGACAAATCATCTGTTTAGATTAACATCAGCATGAAAGCACTCAGGTCTGACTCAGAAAGAATAATGTCCTTTGGCTTGTCAAACATGCCCTAACATGATTTAAGTTCAAAGAACCTTTGACTTCTTTCTACCTGTGTGTCTGTGCTTCATGTGAATAAGTTGTATTACGTCTTGTGCTTTTGGGTGTGTGTGTGTGCGTGTGTGCGTGCGTGTGTGTGTGTGGGTGTGTGCGTGTGTGTGCACTGAAAATTCAAACTCTCAGTGAGCAGTTGATCCTGCCCATTAGAGTTAACCAAGTTGTGTCATTTCTCCCGGAGTTCATTATCCCAAGGGGCAATCAGCTTTTAAAGGCCCACTGCTTAAAGACAACATTTTCATACGCAGTTATTGCAATACAAGGACAGAAATTATCATTTCTTTCTCTTGATCATTTTTTTCAGAGAAGTATTAAATGAGAAAATAACGTTTCGTCTTGATTTAGCATCAATAATGCCGTGAAAACTTTATGCTGTTATTGTACAATCATCAGTCAAAATGATCTTAGCATGTGTCCCAATTGCTTTTTAAATTTCACGTGTAGTGACAGAATATGCTAAAGAAATGCAAATCAAAACTCTGACTTTTAATATTTCTCTTAATACCTGTTTTATCGAGTCTTTGTGGCATACTTGATCATTTACTGCTTTGTATATTAATGAGTACAGCATACTGATTTTTTTGCCAATTTCCTTTAATGGTTTTTGAATTTGTTTAGGCAAGGTCGCAGATCTAGGGCCATCGATACATGTTCACGACTACACCATTGCACGGATTTTAATTAGCTGCATTTTTAAAGTAATGATTACAGCCACGAGTAGCATAAATAAATGCTTATTTGTTCACAATGATGGGCAACATAATTGGTATAACTGCAACTTCATACAAACGAAGGGAAGAGAAAATGAGCAAGCGAGCAGACTTCAGGCTCAAAGCCGCTTGTTTTCCATTGAATGAAATTCAGAGTAAATTTAGGAAGAAAGTGCAGAGAACCCAGGGAGGTTAGTAGACCCGAGGATGTGAGGGCGGAAGAGGGACTTCATTAGGGCACAGGAGAGGTGATGGGTTTAAATAAAGCAGCAGAACTGAACCAAAAATGGAGAGAATGGAAATGCGTTGGGTTACAGGAAAGGTCACAAAGGGCTCTACAGTTATTTTTTGGAGCAACAAAACACTCTAAACTTGTGTTTAATTGTAAGGCAGTGAAAGGAATGAATCTGCTTGTCACCCGAATTTGGTTAGACTGAAGCTGCCACAAATTTTTTTGTACTGGTACAATAACCATAAAGATCCTTGATAAGTGAATTTTAAAGGTGTCAGTTATGATTGACTGTCTTATTAGTAATTAGTGACTTATTAGTTATTTGATCTGTTACTTGTAGTACTCAAATGCATGCAGTACAATATATGAATCTTTTTAAAAAGTACAACTGGGGTAAATCACTTTGAAATATATTTTGAAAGAAGAATAGAGAAGAATTTTTAAAAATCTTGTCTCAGCCAGTCATAAATCATGCATGAAAGGGTTAAATTTATACCACCCTCACACCTTCTAGCTGATTTGTCCTGCTGGGTATGTGGGGCTTATATAATTTAAAGACTTGTGCTTAACTGAAATGGTGCCTGTAAGCTGCCCTTGCATCTGACCGTGTGTGTGCTTCACAGTGGACCACTGCCTCATGGCCTGTGTTCCTGGAATAGGGGTCAACGAGCTATGGAAGTGAGGGGCTTCACCACTGTGTGATGAAACGCAGAGTACGTCACTTAGTGGGCAGCCGAATGGCATTTGTATGCCGTTCAATTCCTGTGAAGTAAACACGTTAGTCATTCACAGACTTTGATATGATATCATGAAACTCTTAAAAATAACTTTGATCTTAAGTCAACAGTAATGTTTTCAGGCCACAGAAGTATTTCCTTGAGCAATTCCTGCTATTTACATGATCTTTAGAGGAACACCTGTGCTGTAATTTAGGTATTTCTGTCATCATTATTTTTGGAATATTATTATAACTGTAGAGCTTCTTTTGCTGCGTCTCCACTCCTCGTTGGCCCGAATGAGGAACTTACCACTGAGAATGAATCACCTGTGGAAGAGGAAAAACCCATGTATATGTCTTGATATTCAAAATGAAGCCTCGATCTGATAATCTGCAGCTGATTTCCATACAAACAATGCAGTGAAATGTGGTTCTGTTTGCACTTTATGAAAGGAGTGTCCTTATGCTTTCTTCTCTGCTTCAGAAAGGGCGGCCTGTAAAGTTTGCATCCTGCATTCCTGAATACCGATATGACAAACCACCTTAGGGTGACCCCTTTTGATCTTTCAGAAGCCCATACCAGCCTCTGCGTTAGCTTGGCTCAAAATTCTACTGCATTGCTCAGCTGACGAATGAGAGAAGGGTTTCAGAAAGGAAGCGGATGACTTCAGAATTGAGTTTCAGCTGCTCCCTGCTTTTTTTTTCTGGTTTTTTTTTCCAGCATGGTTCTTGGAAACGTCGCGTCTTCTAGGGCTGGCCTCCTGTCTGCATGTGGCATCTATGACTAAGCTGGGGGTGGTGGGTGCAGCTTCACCACAGTGATAAGCCGAGAAGGAACCCTCATGCTCTTAAGGAGTAGACTGGCAAGTGTGTGCTTCATCAAATCAACAAGGTGTTCCCTTTGAGAGTCCCTCTAGGGAACACTGTTTGATCGGGCTGTTGACAGGTGAGGCTGCATAGGGAGGAACTGACACTCCTTACTGAAAAGCTGTACATCAATTCCTATCAACAATCTTTGCTTGCTAATTTTTTGTATTTAATCAGAGCTAACAGTCTTTGTAACTAATGTAGGACCCCCCACTCGATTTCAAAGATGATGTAAAATATGCATGAATTGTCCACAGCCCAGCTCTGAACTCAGAAGCAGAATATTGTCCTACCATCCATTTTCCTGGAGATGGGAGAAGAACATCAGGCAATAACATCTGTCTTGTGCTTTTTCGCTGTCAAAGCATGAGTCCAGCCTGCTGCAAATGATGGACTTCACTCTCTCCGAGGCTTGTTGTTCGAAGTGTGGTGAAGTCAGCTGAAGTTTAGCAGGAAAAGTCTCATATCCGATGTTCAGTTGGCCCTCAGGCAGCTTTGAAATCGAAGCCAATCGTTCAGCGAACATACCTGTCAACCACAAACATGTCTTTAACTCAGATTTTCTGAGCAAAGTTTTGTCTTGGAAGGCATGAATGAATAATGCAAGGAGTGATTAAGCTAAGATTGATGCTGCTACTCTGACAGGCAGGTCTGATGCCAAAGGATGTAGGAATAAATACAGTCACCTAATCCACAGGAAATGACTGAGGGAACATCTGGGGACTGGACTAATGAGATTAAGGCTGATTTTACCTTTTTCTTTCCACCTTTGGAATCTAAATGATTCTGGCAGCTGTATTTCTTCTGATTTACAGTAGATATAACTTACATATGGCGAAAATGATGGCCTGTATGTGTTCAATAAGACATTGCAGTGTTTCATATTACTCACCATCTCTCATATTTGACCAGCAGAGAGAATTACTTTGGTAAGTCTTCCAGTTTGTGATGAGGATAAGATGACCCTCTGCTGTCAATCAGTACCTTGTTTAATCTAGCAGTAACACATAAAGTCACCAAAAGGCATTTGGTTAAATCAGCCGGTGATTGAGAGCAGAGGAATCACTTGAGAATTCCAAATGCCGTGGGTTGTGAAGCTTTTTTTTTTCAGTGTTCTTAATGGGGTCATTTGGAATTAACGCAATGTTATGAATGAAATGCTAAGTTTCATTTAGCCTTATTGCATTTCACGTTATTGATGTTTTATGTACATTTTAATGTTTTGTTTTGCACTGAATATGAATCCATCCATCTTCTAAGTATTTGTCGCGGTCTGGGTCATGGGGAATTTGAATAATGGGTAAAATAAGCAGCGCTTTACAACGTGGCGAGACGATTTGCTGCTATTGGACAGCAGAGGGCGCTGCATGCTGTAAACAAGCTCCTCTGACGTCTTGGAAGGACTTTTGTCACGATGAGTCGGTCTTTAGCCTGTGTGTAGGAAGGTTCTGTGTTTGTGAGTAAGGCCACTTCACCTGCCTGCGTAACATCATAACTAAACAACACACAGCTGCAGTTTTTGGCAAGCGGCCCGGCGGTCCATGTGTTCAATGAGGGCTGTCGTTTCTGATCCAGTTACTGTTCATCCTCACTCAACAGCAGTGATGTATTTCTTCTTTTTTTGTTCTGTTACATGCAATGAATAATTCTGATAATACTTCTAATATAATGAAAAAAATAGTTAATTACTATATTATCTATTGACCTTGAACATCAGTCTTGCAGTCTACATTGGAAGATTTCCACTATGCCTTTCAAACAGTGCCTGTGTAACTGACCTTATGTCTGAGAAAGGAATTCAGCTGCTTAGAAAGCAAACACACGTCATAAATCACAAAGAAATTCTTGAGATGTAAAAAAAAAAAAGTTTTTTTTTTTGGTTCTGTCAACACGGGGCTTAATGCACAACTGTAAATAGTCAAGGAGGAAATGAATCGTTTCCCCTCTGGTCATTACAGCACAGATTTACGGTTGGCCATAGCAGGGTCTCAGCTCTGCACTTGCTCTTCCGATTTCCTTCTCGCCCCTTGTTGCCCTGAGGTCCCTCTTTGGCTCCAGTACATGTCAATCCTCAGTTTCAACCTCTTCTTCTGATGCCATATTTCCCGTGACGATTGTGGCTTAAAGGTTCTTGTTCATTCTCCTCTGTTGACGTTCCAGTGCAGTGGGCTGCTTTAGTTGGTCGATATTCTTTATCATGTGTTTAGGAATGAGAAAAACCAGAACACAGTTTGCATTTTTTATTCCTTTGGGTAGATGTTGAGTTTATGACAGTATAGTTTACAGTTGTTTTTGAATTAGTAGTTGGGGTAACATTTGGTTGGATAATATGACTAACTGGGTTAAAAATAGTAAGAGTAAGTTTAAGGGTTAGTCTGTCAAAGCTCCTTTAAACCTAAAGGAAACAGTGGGATTCGAACCCCAGATAAAAATAATCTTGGTGGCTTCACCCACTGATGCATGATACAGCCTGAAAGGTAAACAATGGGCTTCTTCAAACTTGTCACCAAGGATTAATACCAGTCAGTAGTTTAAAAACAATCTCTTAGTATTACTTTGAGGAATCTATACTGAGTCAAAATTACGTTGTCCGTGCTCTTCCATCAGCCTGAGTTCTTTTTTATTATTACTGACTGTTTGACAATCAGTTTATTTCTTTATATTCTGTTTATTTGATTAAAAAGGTTTTATGCAAACAATACGACACCAATGTTTATGAACCCCTGTGGTTTATGACAGATTTCATTTTTTTTTTAATGTGAAATAGATTGGCCCGCACTCCATTTGAACATTTAATTTCCTGATTGGAAACAAAATTACACCTGCAGCTACAAAGTTTTCTAAGTTCAAATGTGGTTGCTGAGGGAGTTCAGTATTAAAGACGTTATAGGATTCTGAAGTACAACTCACATTATCATTTCTATAATTTCTTTATCATGAATGATAAACTAAAATAAAATTCAGCTTTTCTTCTGTTGCATGATGCACACTGGAGGTGCTCAGAAAATGATAAAAATTAGAAACATATTTAGTTTGGGTTCAGATTTTTCAATAACAGTGTATCACCCCTACACATGGGTGGGCAGACAATTAATAACAAAGAGGGAGCAGATTAAAGCCTCGCGTTGGACCTGTGAGAATGGTCTCACACCTAACATGCATGCCGTGATGTCCGTTTGGCTGAAGAGGTGCTTTGTAGGCACTTTTTTTTTTACCGTGAGCCGACTGATTCCTGTGACCAGTAAGGACATCAACTGGGGTTGTTTCAGTGCCCTTGAGAGACATCCTACAATAGGAAAGTCGACTGAAATCCTATGCTGCTACCACTTCAAATCGGGGTCACTTAATGAGTAATTGATGACATTTAAAACCTCGAAGCATATTTACAACGAAGAAAGCTGAGCCCACTAGTTTAGATGACATTTTTAAATGCATGCTTGCTGAAACACATGAATAGGAAAAAAGCTGTGTTGTTCGGATATCTTCCTCCCCACAGCTCCAGTGGTTAGGTATTATATACAATTTAAATGCGTGTTCTCCCACGGTTTGTGGGGTGAACGTGTTTATTTTGGAGTACATATCCTGTTTTCACCCACCAGTCGGGTACCTCTCTCCACATGGGCTCACAGTCCTCCCAGAGTACAGGTGGTGCAGTGTAATCAACTCTGTACTGGAAATGTTTATTTCTGACGGTGCGGTGGTCGTACGGCTTTGGCTTGGTTTTACATCGTAAAAAATATAGTTAACAAATATCAGTTTAGGCTGCTGCTTCCGTCTTGTAAATTCTGAAAGTCAGCAACCAAAGAGTATTTGGGTCCAAAATGTGCACAAATATAGAAGAATGAGGCAAGTTCATTACTGAAGCTGGTATGTGGTGACAATTTCAAAATTTGAATTCTTTTTTTACTATTTGTATCACTGGACAGTTTAATGCGGTCAATTGCATGTTAACTGATAACTTTTTAATGACTTGTTAAATTGTTTCAAGCTTGTCATTTTAACCTACTTCTATCTGCTTCATTACTACTGTACAGCCAGCTTTTTATGTGTCCTTTACGTGAACTGAAGCTTGTCATTGCAGTGCTCAGAGGTCGATCCAGTCATCCCAGAAGAGAATAATGGAGAACTGGGGAAAATGATCTATTTTCGCTTCCTTACTAGGTTATGCTAAATTAAACTCAAGGATCATGAGGTGTTGGATGTGAAAGGGAGCAGTAACATTACATGTTTGTGCCGTGTTCTGCTTCACCATAATTTCATATTTTTTGTACATATGTAGGAAGACTGACTCAGGCAGCTGGGACTGAGTCAAAAGGTGTAAGGCTAAGTTTCAGTATTATCTGTTGACGGAAGGTTGTTATGTCAGCCATGCAGGAAAACCTGGATTGACACATTTTCAATAGAGATACTTCATGCTTTTTGAGTTTTCCATGTCAACTTGATTTGCATTTTTTAAAGATACTGCTTTCTGGGATTAAGAAATCTTATAACAACAACAAAAACAATAATAATAACAACAACAAAAACAATAATAATAACAACAATCATAACAATAATAAGAATAAGTGCGAGTTAGAGCTGCACCCATATGCAACACTGTTAGAAGTCAACATCAGGTAAGCTAGTCAGATGGAAACACCATGACGACTCGGTTTATACTAGAGAAAAGCTGGATTTGTTAAGAGAGCAGAACAAAGGAACAGTCACTGACTAGAGTGTCAGTCAGTGGTCGAAGAGATAGCTGAGGTTTTCGAGGTCAGTCTCAAAGCTGGAAAGCTCCTTTAACTGTCATCACATAACAGCAACAGAAAAACATAACGGATAAACCGCTGGGTGACAGGGTGGTGATTTTAGCACGACTACAGAACATCTTGGCATTTGGCATAAGCAGGTGTGGGTTATATGCACTGTATGCTGGGGGAGGACGTGCCTTTATTCTGCTAGTAAATCTAAGCCATCTGTAAGGATTCCCCATCGGAAATGGGAGGCTGGGCGCTAAGCAAAGATTATATATGGTGCCTCATGCAGTCGACATTTTACACGTGAAAATACGCTGTGCAGCACGCAATCAACGTGTGTTAACAATGTTAACAGATGTGAACATGTGAGGAGAAACGGTCATGTAAGAGCTGCGTGGCCTGATGTGCATTCTGGGTAATTTGCGAGCTTTAACATTTGATGACCAATTAGTGGTGGTAGATGAATGCCCCCAGAAGAAGTGGCAAATAACATCAAGTTGATAAAGCTGATTATAGAAAGTGGAAAAGTGACAGTGACTAGAAAGGTTTTGTTTAGAGAAGGTTGTTAGTACAATGGGATGTTCGCTAGTCAGTTGTCCCACTTAGAACTAGATATCTAGCAACATTGTACTGGTAAACAAAAATAGATGCCCTGCAATGGGAATCAGGCCTTGTTGCCATGGCTGCCAGGGATAGGCTCTACCCCCCCCCACTGTGATCATGAAATAGGATGAAGCAATTTGGAAGATGGATTGATGGATGGATGGAAATTAAAAATGATGTTGGTTATCACGGTATGATCAATAACAATTCAGTCAAAAAGATGGAAAAGGACAGAACTATTTAAACTATTTAGTAAAGTAATTGAATAACTTCTAATTTGTAATGTTAAACAGTATAAAGTCTGTAGATCAGGATGCAAAATTAAAATTAATTTGTAAATTTAAAAAGTTTGTTCGAAGTAAAAAGCAAGCAGTAATTGCACATTAGTTCAATCTCAGCCTTTCTGTGAATTTGATTATTTGGAATTCGGAGATTAAACATCCCACAGATTTTGACAGATTGCAAATATATTCATATTGATTTTCATTCCATTCATTTTTATTTAGGTAATTTCTTCTGTGATTTTGAGGCAACGTGTTTTATTTTAATTCGCAGTTCCCTGGGGGAATATCACAAATTAACGTGAAGCGCATGAGTTTAACGCAGGATGTAGACCTTAACAAACAAATGAGCTGTAAAATATAAAATATGACGTATTGTCCATGAAAGTAGTCTCCCGTTTCAATATTTAATTAAAACACATTTTTTTTCTGGTCTCTGCTTATCTATATTTGTTGAACATAGATAATGGCTTTGGAGAACGTATTGCAGTTTAGTATTTTATTAAGCATCCCTGTTGGTCCATGCGTGGTGTATTTGGGTAATATAAACGCTATTGTCACTACGATTTATGATGGTAACAATCATCAACGCCACAATCAGCACAGGAAAATCATGAAAAAATGACCACGGGAAACTTATCAGACAAAAATGTAGGATATGCACCATAGTGCATTAATGCTTTTTAATCAATTTTATGTTTGAAAGAAATATAAGTATCAGTTAATACATTGTGTCTCTACAACTTATCCAAACTTTAGAAATGTAACGTAGCATAATACTACTAATAAATTTATATAGCAATATGCAAATGGATATGAGAAATAAAAGAGGCGCACTTTTAACGAATTTAAGAAAAATAAAACATACTTCTTCCAGTTCCAGTTTCCCCATATGCTTTAAAAGTGAACTTTTTCCTCCATGGATGTGCAGCATTTCAGCAGCCCGTTATTGTCGCTGGCGTTTTGTTCTTTTAGATAAACGGTGTTTATTAAACAGACTCAAACAAACTTCACTTTCAACAACCTATCACGAAAACACTCCGTGACAAGTTGTACACACATCATGAGAGACATCTGGATGGTAATGGAGGCCACGAGTGTGTGCCTTTGATGATTCACTTATCATTTACCTAAATGTTTTAACACACCGAAGCATCACAGCAGTGTTTAGCGTTTCAGCCTCACGGCTTTCAAAATATTTATGTGAGATACTTTAATAGTAGTCTTTGTGCTTTACTTTAGGATGGGATGGCCTTTTAAGGGCCATGAAACACACCTGTGCAGCTCCCACACGACAGTACGCAAGAGTTTTGGTTTTGATGGCTGAAAAATATTTACTCGTTTGGAGATGCTTCTTATTTGTGAAACGAAACAAAACGATAAAGTCAGGCTTAACCTCTACTGATAAAATGGCTGATACCTAATTCTATGAAGTTCTGCAATAAAAAATTGATTCTCAGGCTTTTACAGGAATGTGCCCATACGTACATGTATATTTTTATATACAGTAGATGTGTATTATAGATCATGTAAGATATTATGTGTGCAATATCCACAATGGATTTTATATAACCAGAATATACCGAAAGTTTAAATTGTCATTTTACTATTTATGTTTTTAGTTCAATGCAAAAGAACATAGATTTCCAATGTCAGATTAAATCAGCCAGCCAGATACAATGGCATTACAGCGATGACGTAATTAAATATAGCTGTGGGCCCCTAAAATCATCACCACACTTCAGCCCAATGATTATGACCTAGATAGGTATTTTGATAATATATTGTGAAACTTTGCTCCTGAAAAGCATACTGGCAGTTTGACCTTTATGGGAATTGAAGACCTTGATGTCTCCTAGATGGCTTGGTTGGTCATCAGCACATACTGGGAACGATGCTCACATGATAGCTCTGGGAATTCTGGGAATTTTGCCTGTTCCACTGGCTTCACTGGTGTCCATGAACCCCATGCTGGTGGAAGCAGTGTATAGATTATGATGAATCACGGGCCGGGGTACACAGCTTGTGCGGAAAGATTCTGTCAGTCATTTTTTGGAAAATTTCTATTGTTTTATGTGGCTTTGCGGTATAATATCAGTAGTTCCACAGCAGACCAGAACATTTTAGGAAATAAGTAAAATGTCTTTTATTATTATTAATGAAGCTGTTGACAGAATCCCAAAAATATGAAACCAAATGGAAAAATTCTCATAAAATTTCAGCTAAATAAAAAAGAGATTTTGCTCACTCAGTTTATTTTTTACTAAATAAAATCAGAAATGTTGTTTTTAATTTTATTGTTGTTGTTGTTGTTTAGTCACGCAGTCGTGTCCGACTCTTCGCGACTCCATGGACCACAGCACTCCAGGCTGCCCTGTTCTCCACCGCCTCTCGAAGCCTGCCCAAACTCATGTTCATTGCTTCCACTACACTGTCCATCCATCTCATCTTCTGCC
>JAACJT020000095.1:1049267-1080066 GCA_009936485.2 Gymnarchus niloticus | reverse complement strand
CTTCTCATTGTGTGCCCAAAATATTTGAGCTTCATCTTCATTATTTGTCCTTCTAATGAACAGTCAGGATTGATTTCCTTTAATATAGACTGGTTTGATCTCTTTGCAATCCAAGGGACTCGTTTTTAATTTTAGTGACATCTAATTTGAAGTGCATTAATGTTAATGAGCCAATAATGATACTTTTAATATTTATGAGAGATGTTGGATCTGGACTGACCTTATGTGAGTGAAGACACTCCTGATACACCACACTGCACAGCAGTTTTTTTGCACAGTAGACCCTATTTATCTATTTATTTATCTATTTTGAGTAAGGAATATTTTAGTAATATTTTTCTGTTTCTTCAGGGGGAGTGTTTCATTAATGGGCAAAATTACTCCACGATTAAATTCAAAGCATAGATTCCCAACACGCAGGAAGAGAAAGTGAGATTATTACAGCTGAGAGAAATGCTAACATAATCCATTCAAGTTTCAACAAGCTTTTAGTGGAGATAATGGAGAGTAAACTCGAAAAAGGAACATCCTAGATACAAGTCAAGATCCAAAATACACACCTTGATCGTAGCCGTAAGAGCGTCACAGGAGCTGACGTGAGCTCTGGCTGGGAGAGAACAGCGATGAGAATAGCTGGGAGAGAACAGAGATGAGGGTCTTAAAACTGAACAGTCTGTTCATCTGTCAGCTACATGACAGACTTCAAGGGCAGGTCATAGAATGCCTGGCTTTACTGAAATATTTCTGCAATAGAAGAGAACCTGGGTGTATCTGATTACAAAAAGGAGAAGGGCATTTATTTTGTGTTTTCCTTTTCAGACCTCCCTATACATACAGCTGTCAGTCTTAGCCGGGGGCGCAGAGTCACACGGTTAATTGGTCCAGTTGTTTATGGTGATGTTAGGGGAGGAGCCTCCTGATCCCAGATATTTTCACATCCCAGTGTAGTCCCATTTCATTCACACATCACTAAAGCACTGGGATCGTTTTGCTTTGCGTTCTCTTTCATTAGAAATGCTGTGATTTAGTGTGAACAGCATGCACATATGAAAATTAAATTCTCTCCATATGTGGGCTGACTGGCCACAGAATTTTTTTGTTTTTGTTGGAGGGGAAGAGGATTCTTACATGTGGGCGTGGAAAGCGTACTGATTACACGTGAAAATGCTACGATTTCTGATTTAGTCGAAAATACTTGGCGATCTTGAGATGCATTAAAGTGTTTTGACCTCGTCATTGTAAACTGTTTTTGCAGTGTGTCTTGCAGTAGGTGAATAACACTTGTGACCTTCACATCTGATTTAAGCATTGTTTTTCTGACGTGAGCGGAAATGGCAAAGCTTATGCAGATGTTTTCTCTGAAATGTGAATAAGAAAATTCCTTTTCTTAAGAGTTATTGGTAGTGGGAGAATGTCTAATTTACGTTATTGGTGTGTTTATCTAGTGGAGGTGGTTTTTGTGAATAGTGAGTGTAGATCTTATTTATGTTATGTTCACTAAATTATTAGAAATTTTATTTTCGAAAATTCATCTGAGTCTTAATTAAAAGACATCTCCTGAAGTCCACCCTACAACGTCATAAAAAGATCCCAGCCTTTCCAAAGCTTCAACTATACGTCCAGTTTCCAGCTTCAAATGTTTTGGGTGACCAGTGATATTCAACTCTACTAAACTATCGCTTATATTGTCTTTCTATATTTACGTTGGTTTTTTTACACGTAATCTGGCCCCGAATTTAACTCTCTGTGAAAGTCAAGTATTGAAGAATACACATTACTCTAGCAGTTGTTGGATGGACAGGAATGCCAGTTCAATAACTAATACGAATTTACTGCGATTACAATTTGGTTAGCCCATTTGTCTGTTAGGTTAACAGTAATCTTTGTGGATATATCTAAGTTCCCTTCCACAGTTTGAACCCAAATGATGATTAGTCTCGACAGTTAACTTATCTGTTTGGCTCTGGACATGTGATTTCACGTTCCTGCTGCCATCGTGCTGTGTTTTTTCTTACCTCTGTTGGCTATGATGTTACCCACACACAACACAGGGCATTTTAACTTTCCCTCATGATCCACAGCCCAACGAAAAGCCCTGTCCACGAGGATGTGGAAACTAGATGAAAGTGTGACATTTGCCATTGTAGGTACTAGAAGTTTCACTGAACACCCACGAGTGAAACTGACAGATTGAGTCTGTTGTTCCAAACCCTACCTGTTTATCCAGGAGCCTGTCACTACTTGCCTGAAGTGAACGACGAGGCACCAGACCACTGTGAAGATGATTAGAATATCAAAGGACAGAACACAAAAACCAGAGGAAAAATCAAAATTCAAGTGATGTCTGTGGTCTTTGGAAATGGTGGCTAATTGCTTAGAGGTGAACTAAGTAGAAAGTTTACCTGGCAGTGAGAGGGAGAGCCTCTGTGTGTATTCGTATGTACAATAAACTGATTACATAAGCGGATATTGAAAAAAGCCAGATGGATTACAGATGGATTTTCTCCAAATAAGCATGTCCCCCAGTCAAAGTGATGCCTACCAATCCGTAATGATTCACAGCCAGGATTAACCAACTGTGTTTTAGTTTAATTCAATTGGCAGTGAAGACACAATAATATTAATATTGTCATTTTGGGTTTCTGAGAAACAACACCAAACAAGTTGTGTTTTCAAGATTAACAGGATGTTTGTTTCTGTTTCTTACGGTGATATTGAATTAATTTGACATTATTCACACTGATTTAATTTTCAGTATAAAAATTCTTTTTGTAACACAAAATTCATTTGCACTAAACAGGTGGTGACAACCCACAGGAATATATTTTAACATTTTGTTATTTTTTTTCTGTGATTATTTCTGCAGCCGGGTAAAATTTCTGTAGGCCAATTCATGTCACGCTGACCCTGGTGCTTTTTGTCTAATCAGGTCACCGATACACACGTGAAGAGACCAAAGTGAAAATTGACAGTAGCAATTGAAGCCTTAATTGGATGTACATAATGCTCTGACCTCCGCTCTAATTACACCATGATCAAAAGCTTCCTTTCCCTTTCTGTGCGCTGTACACTTTGAAAGGTCACCCCTGAACCAGTTACCTCTTTGGACAATCATAAGTCCTTACTGATGCATAAAACACAATTAATAGGAGGTGGAATTAAACAGTAGAACAAATAATTATTGAATTTGATTGAACCGATCTGGATACTAAATTTTAATAGAATCTTCCTGGATTTATGTGACAGAAATGCACGGATATTTAGAGAAGTTTTCCAAAATAGGTGTTATATTTATCATAATAAGACCTCTTCAACAAATGTAAAAGAAATAGTACCACGTACCTCTTGTGCGGGAAAAGGGCCCATTGTTTCACCCATAAGCACTCCTACATCATTAAGGAATTATGGGCAATATATGGGATTCCTACACAGAGTCAATTTCTGTAAATTGTCATTTGAAGTTGTATAATCTAATGATGGGACAAATGAGGCATCAAAACCCATGGTGGGTGGGAGTGTCCTGAACTAACCAATCAATGCTGTTGTTAAATGGGGCTTCAAAACCTGTGGTTGGTGGGAGTATCCTGAACTAACCAATCAATGCTGACCTCATTTGTCCCATCACTAGTATAATCTGAATCAACAGGTGCTACAGATCTTGTGGACTTTCTTCAGTGAACCAGTGTATTCAATCTGTTTGAAGAATGATCATATTTACTATGCTTCGAGGACTTTTAGACCCATGAACTCCGAGTGCTAAAGATTCAATAATTCCATAGTGCTTAACGGTTATTGACTGAAGCCAGTATATTAACTACTTCTACAATATTTTGCTGTAATTTCTCAGATTGCAACTAATTTTTATTTGTGTTACAATGAATATGAACAACATGTTTAATAATAATTTTGGCACAACACCAGTGGCTAAAACGTTATAGAAAGAATATACCAGAAAGTTGGTACCATTTCAACAGAACATTTGCACTGTAGGTGGGGTTCGTAAAATGGACCGTAGCGTACTCCCGGCTGCCATGCCCTCACTTATCGCTTCCATCAGAGTCTTTTTTGAAAGCACTTCAAATAAACCTCCGCATTTACATCTATGCAGGCAGGGAATATGTCCTAAACAGGCCCCATCTTGTCCGCTGCTTCCATCACTCCCGTTGTCAGCACACAGAAGATATGACTCAACAACTTGCACAATATCCGTTGCGCGTCTTGCACTGCAAACAGGAGCACGGCCTCATTAAGCATTCCTCACTCAGAAATTCATATTTGAGTCGAGACAGAAACGGCCGTCGTGTAATTCATTTATTTGCTTGTCTTTCCTGTTTATTTATTCGACAAGATTCCACTCATATTGTCTCAGTCGATCGTCTGCACTGCATGGCGTACACATTCCTGAGCCAAAGACACTGAGAATATCCCAGTCCACTACGCAGGCTGAAGAATGTAATTCTCAGCTGTTTGTCTGCTGCGACAAATAAACAAGAGTGCTGGATGATTATTGGTGTATATAATTTTCCGCTGGGGTAACGAGTGACGTCAGAGCCAGCGGCCCACTGAAGTTTCACGCAATGTTAACTGGAATGTGTGTGACGCAAATTTAAACTCAAGAATGGTTGTGGTCGCCGATGCAGTGTCTGACCAGAAATATCGTCTGACTCAGTTATAACCCCTCTCTGATACTCAAGTCTTTGAATGATGCTGGTAAATCATAGAGGTCCTAGATAATCACGGACAACAACTCACATAAATGGTACCTTAAAATCGCCACTTTTAAAGTCAATTTTATTATATTTCCTTTCAAGTCGACTGAACTGAAATTTGGACCAGTTTTCCGGCCATTTCATTGAGTATATTTATGGTATTAAAGAGAGATTGCATACAGTACATACGCAGTTTCTTTCGGCTAAGTCTTCACCCTGAGGATTTGTCACAGTGATCCTGAGGTCTGCAGAGCAGCTGGCCAGCCAGATGCAGTGAACAGTTCTGCTTCACCTGTCTCCTGAAGGCACCACATGTCCTGTGGAACAGCAACCGGAAGTGCCTGTCACCTAGTGGGGAAATGTTCCCCTCTGTGATAGTTTATATAGCTTTATGAATGCTAACGCTAATGCATTTGAAAGAATGACTGCTCAATGACTACAGCCTGCATTCAACACCTTCTTTGATCAGGATAGCAGAACCTTCAAAAAAAAAAAAAAACACACATTCTAACACATTTTAATGTTATAAAAAGCAGCATCGAACTTCCAGAAGCTCTACTTGTCTTTCCATTCTAATAAGGGGTACCAGCTTCAGGACAGAGGCAGTTAGAGAACATTTTTAGTACATGATCAAATGACCCATCACTTGAGTTTGTTTTTCACATACCATTTTTGAAATCATTTATTTTGTTGAATGACTTATCTACGTTTTTCAAATCAGTCATTCTACAATAGGAATGTACTCAAAGAGCTTCTGAAATCACCATCGAATGGGGACATTCTTGCCAGGAAAATATGTGACAAAACCGTAACCCGGGCGTGGCCTGCGCTGGCATGGGACATAATGCTAGGGAAGAGAGAGAATGCATGTATGGTACAAGTGCACATGTGTGAATGCATTTCGGTTTTTGGAATCTCTTGTAAAACACGATCTTAACTTCATACCCTTGAAACAGAGTTTTAAAAGGCTTTGTCTGCTCGCACATTGCAAGGTTACAGCTGAAACCAATGGCCTGTGCTCTGATTGGCTTCAGATGCCGTCTGTTGTGAAATGATTACAGAACTTTATTATTTATATTATGTCTTTGCTTCTGTGTGCGGTGTGGCTACAAACTGCTCGTTTTCGTCTTTCATACTTGGATGCTTTGAATTGATAAATTATATAAGCACACAATATACTCCATATCAGAAGCATTGTGTATTACTGATAAGTATGGTTTGAATACCAGCCATTTGTCGGTTTTGCAGTAATTTTTCCTCCTCTTTGTTGTTCCTGTGCTCCTCACAGTGGTTCTTTTGAAACACTGTGTTACCAATATCGCATTTTATTTGCTGCAAATAAGGATTGCTCAAACCCCCACATATTCACGCACACCATTTTAAAATTCGGTACTTTTCAAACTCTAGCGCTGCTAGATGTACTTCCATAAGGACTCATTATTGCCATTTGTTAATATTTAAGTAATTCCAGAAGTCATCGTACAAATATACGGTTTTTAAATGTAGATGGCATGTGGCTTAGTAGGTTCGGGCAGTGATGCGACAAATGAGGCTTCAAAACCAGTGGTTATGGGTTCCAGTCCTGTACCTAGCAGTGATATCCTAGCACTGCTTGCTCCTTGAGTATTGGATGTGCTCTAATCCCACGCTTCCCCTCCTTGTGTTTTGGTTTGGAAACAAGTGTCAGCTAGATTAATGGAAATGGGTCTGGTGGTTAGGAATATACAGCTGTTTAATGAGGTTCAAATCGGGTGAAATATCTCTTGAGTATATTTTTGTTTAGAGTTTAATGATGCAAATGTTTATAGTCCTGTGTGTGCTGGGTAATTATTCTTTTTAAATTATAAAAATATTATAAAATTAGCAAAAAATTCTTTGACTTCTTGTACTGATGATATTATTGATTTGGCTCATGGCAATTTGTTTTTGCATACAAAAACGTCATACGACAAATGTGTGCGTATGTTTTGTTTTTTTTTGTGTTTTTTTTAAGAAAAAGCCCAGTTCAGAAATCTAATATTACTTAGAAATTAAATTTATACTATTAATGCACATAATATTCAAATGTGCAGCAAACACCACAGGCGCGCTACACACCATTATTTTTCTTATAAAAATAAAAGCATTATGATTAACAACGTACTGCTTATGTCTATGTGTGTATTATAATATAATTAGCATTTCCTTGCCCATATTTGGCCAGGCCCCGCCCACTACGAATTAACCTGGCTGAATACCGCGTGCGCTCGTTTCAACAGTTGGCGGTGTTAGACTTGAAAGGAGCTGAGGAGAACGGAGAGCTGGAAGCGAATTAACACGGCCGTGCGGGTGTTGAGCGAATAAACTTAACAATGTCCGGGGAAAGAGCAGGCAAGGCAAGCAGGAATAAAGGTGAGAGTAAGAAGAGGAGAAATAAACCTTCACCGGAGTTACCTGTGGAGTCGAAAACACAGCTGGGTACGTCAACGGTCTTGACGTCTCGCGCTTGGCGGTTGACTCTTCTGGGTCGTTTCTGTTACCTTAATTCAACTTGTTTTGTCCTTATGTTAAATTTAGTTCTTTTGGTCCCCTGGCTTTTGGCTTCTGTTGAACGGTGCAGGAAGCTGTATGTGTCCGAAGTTGGAAACGCTGTACTTTCCGTGGAAAGTTGACCTGTCCCATGTGTTGCCTTTCACTCTCAATATGATACGCGTCACTTCGCGGTTTTGTGAGGGAAAGTTACACATGGACACTTTCTAAAAAGTCCTGCCTGTGAATATCTGATGGCTGATGTGTGAAAAGTTATTCAGACAGATCATTTTCGTGGCTGAATTTTAAGGAGGTGAAGAGTAATGTTTTACAATCTGAAGTGTTGTTGTTGTTGTTGTTGTTATTAATAATATTATTATTATTATTAGCCAACAGTTTCCTTGGTTACCGGCTGTTCAGCCCTCACTAGATGTTTTATCCCTGGTCTGAGCCCAGTGTTCTCAGCTGTGCTTTGCTCAACAGGTGGACTAATATGAATTATCCCTTGGACTTGTTGCTTCAAGATAATCACTAAATATGACCTTGGCATTAGTTTTTTCAATATAGATGTTAGACACACTAAAGAGTTTACTATCTTGAATGCCTTTGAGGATCCATTGCAGCACTGCATAAAACCTCTGTTTAAACCTGATACCTTGTGACAGGTGGCTGTTTTGTTAATGAACAAGCTGTTTTTCATTGTTTTTGAAGGTGAACATTTAAAATGTCTCAGGCATTTAATTTTTGTGCCAAGCTGTTTTAAAAGGACACTTAATGTATTTATGGGGAGAGTATCTGATGCAGATGATCAGCTATGTGGCAGACTATTAAGATGCCACCAGTGAATGTTGTTGTCCTTGTTGGCCACGTTTATTGTCCTATGACACTTTCAAACGCTTGGAGGTAAACATCCTTTTTGACAGGTTGTGTTCATGTCTGTGTTCCATTTATTGTAATGATGATCAGTGTGTTAGTTTAGGTCATAGGTTAAGACTTTAGTCTTTGGTTTACTTGGGGGCAGCCTCCATCAAGCAGTAAACAAATACAGATTTTAAAAGCATTTCTCCAAGCAGTCAGTCTTACTGATGAGTACTAAAATGTAAATATTTCATTTCATAAAATATTATCCTTATAAAAAGGGTACTTGTGACCTGGCACTTTACTAATATTATCAGCAGTGTGCATGTAAGTCTAGGTGTGTGTGTGTGTGTGTGTGTGTGTGTGTGTGTGTGTGTGTGTGTGTGTGTGTGCGCATTAAATATAGCTGTATATATAATATTAACATACCCATGTGTTTGTATGCTGTCAGGTTAATTATCATAGTACTTGAACACTTGTGTTACTTAAGTTGCATGACAACTGAAGAGAACCCCAAAAAGCTGGACCCTTCCTGCGTTCCTCTCCCCGTTTGCACTTTTCCCGCCATACGCCTCCCCATTTTCTTTACCTTTTCCACAATGATCATCACAGCATAACCACGCAAGGCTTTTTTGCTGGAGAGCAGTAATAATGTGACTGTTAATAATGTATATTCCTTGTTTACATTTAACCTTTTTAACATTTAACATCATGTTTATGGCTTATGAAAGCCTACATCCATGATTAGCTTCAGGAAAGAAAGTCCCCCCCCCCCCCAAGTAAAAGGTTCATTTGCTTTTGTGGTTTACTTGTAGTATTTCATGCTACCTGTTACAGAGCATGAATGATTTAAAGTAATAAGAATTTCCTTTAGAATAGATATTTCTGCGTTAAATCTTTATCCAAAAGCATGTTATTGTTAACTTGCTGTCTTAACATTAAACTGTCAAAAATAACATGTATTGATTTGCTCCTGTTACTTCTGCAAGTACACTTAAATAACACTCGATGGTTGATTTGTGTCTCATAAAAAAACTGGTGTAAGGTATGAAATCGAAGCCAGAATCACCAGTAATGGTATTCTTCTGTGTTGTAGATTTTATGACTCTGAAGATTCTTAAAATATTTTGCCTGGGATTTTTTTGCGGGGGGTAGGATTTGTGTACAAAGATTTTCCGCTGAGTTGATTTTGGTGTCGAATACTGCAAGCTTATTTACCCAGTTAAGCGGGTACCACCATTGATGAACCAGAAATGCATCGTTCTCTCATTACTGCCCTCTAGAGGGTAGATTATGTCAATGTCATATCGGTTACCTGCTCAGTCTGGGAGTGGGACCTGCAGACTCCTCACAGATGCAATGGAACACGGTACTTTACTGTAGAATTCTAAACTGCCAATGCCCTGTACGTGTAGACATTTTGGTGTGAGTAATGCGAAGATGTAAGCTGGTGCATGACTTTCATTTGCTCAAGAACTGTTCCTGATCCAGACCTACAGGTATTGAAGTGACGGTCCCTGGCTGCGCTGGTCGCTCTGCCCTTGTCTCAAATGGAGCATTAGGTCATGGAACAACTCTGTCACTGAGACTTGCATGTGAGGGAATGTGGGCTGCGGTCTGTGTAAATCTGAAGTCCCAAGGAAGGAGTAGGAGTTCTCCGAAGGGAGCTCCGCCATGACATGGGGAAACAGCTGGAGCAGCTGCTTGCGCAGCACCACCTCAGTTCTGGGAATAAAAAAGAACAAAGGGATCAGTCCAAATTAAGTCGTCCCCTTGCCGCTTAAACCCTTTTATGGCCGCATGACGGATTTCGGCTAACATTCATGGAAAAGGCATGTGCGGCGCATCATCCAGTTTCCCCTCTTGTTTTCTCATTTGGAAAAACCGGAAGTCGAACCTTTTTGGTTTTGGTTGCATTTTAGCTTGTCATATAAATGACGGAATATTGACCTCCGAGAAGTCAATGTCATTTAAGCCCTAATGTAGAATTTATGGACTGGGAGGGTGTTCACCCATGAGTTTCATTGACAAGATGCCCTAGGCGTAGTGTCATTGAAGGCAAGAGTATTATCTTTCTGACAGTCCTTGGACATGCGGCGTTGGTTTTCTCATGTATAAATCCACTGCACTTGCATGCAATGCATGGCAAATGCACCATAAAATATGAATGTTCTCAGTCTTCCATGTGGCAAAATATGTTTATATATGATGGAAACCATACGAGGACAGCATTCAACGTGCAGACTGATCTCGCAAGACTTCTTTGTGGACTCTGGTCATTTCCTTGCCCCGTAGAACTGCATCGATTTGCGGAAAAACTGGGATGATGGTGAGGATGGCGATGTGAGGGGGAGAACAATGTCATGCTTTGTTTTTTGCTTTGAGCAAGTGCTGCAGTCTTATTTGCGTATTCTCCCATGATGGATGAGACTGAAAGCAGCAGCTGTGCCTCACTGAGTTTTGACAGGAAGAGGCAAGCGGCCTGAATAGGAAAGCTTTTCAGGTTTGGTGGGAAAGTGGCAGCGTTCCTTCAAGCTCAACCAGTTGGAGCACTGCAAGAGCTGTAATTGAGTAACAGAGTGGAAAGACCTGCCCACTAATGAAACAAAAAATTATGGCTATTCTCACCTCTGCCAGACAAGGTGAACATAGAATGAGCCTCCCACTCCACTGTCTGGTTTTCCTCAGAGGGGGACAGTTACGGGCCGGTCTTTAAGGATGTAGCGGCGCTTTGATCTATCTGAAACTTCTACATCATTGCCGTGTTGCAAAGGGACTCCATCTCTTAGCCTTCAGTTTCCCTACAGGATGGAGCCTTAACTGTATGCTAGGAAACTAAACCCTGTGGTGGGCAACCAAATACTTAAATTTTGTGCTGATGAGGGCTTCGCACACTCCCCCCCCCCCCCACTCAGCTTGGCAATAAGTTATCTACAGCTGTTTTGATATTCCATAACTCACCCTGGCAATACAGATGTGTACTGATTCACCATTTAATGTGCAATGTATTAGAAATCAGCTCAAAGTGCCAATTCCCAGAATAGATATGTTGCACGTTATCCAAGGCCACAAATTCAGAGACGCCGAAAGCTAAATAGTTAAATATAACTAATCAATTATTAATTTAACCCTCTACTATGTCTTATTCTCCAGCCATATAGAAATACCACTCGCCGGTGATCATATTACAGGCTGACAGTTTCCTCCTTTTCTCGGCTCGATATGGGTAACGGTCCAGCATGTTGGTGAAGTGTGTGTTGTGTGTGTGTGTGTGTGTGTGTGGGGGATTATTTATTTATTTTTTATAAATATTCCCAGCAACTGCCCTTGCCAACAGCTGCTGTAAGAAGCATGATTCAGACCCAAATCTGGGTGTACCGTTTCGCGGTGTCTCCTTTGAATTGACGTGGCAGGGATTTTCTGCCGTGTCCTTATTAACATTTTCAGCCGTTATGGGTGGAGGGGTTAGTGGAAGGCTCAGAGGCCCTTACATTTACAGCCTTGAGCTGTTAGATGTTGAATGTTTCTCCTAATACTTCCTCATGTCGTCTTGGAGCTCACGGCCTCAAGCTGTTGTCAATTCACATAAACCTGCTTTTTAAAATTATTTCTCATGTGACTGCACTTGCCTCCTAACAGAAAACTTTAATTGATGACTCGGCCTACACCTGGCATTTACTAATGTAAATTTTCCACCGTGCTCGAATGACGTTTGGTCAGTGACTGACAACAGTAGAGAGATTCTTGAGGTCACTAAATACGATGTATGGTGAAATGCATACATCACATACATATGGTGAAATTATGATCACTTTCACAGATGATTTCATTATCAGGACCTGATTTTGTTGCTATACTGACATTTAAAGACCTTATAAGAATATTAGTATTAACTAGGACATGTTAATGTTAACACCCACTTTTGTGTGATCTATCATTGATTTCCAATTAATTTCTAGTCAACATTGGTTTCCAGCAAACATCGATAAAGCTTCTGCTCACAGTATCTATAGATCTTCAATCTTAAAGGTGCATGTTACATGTCTTGCTTATTTTCTCTTTTGTGTCAGTTTGCCTTTTGTTTAAAACTGGAATATTGTGTTTACTAAACTCTCTTCCTGCTTTTACTTGGCTAGGTTATTTGGTTTATTAATTTTATTGTTTCCAGTAAAGAATACAAACAGGCATAAACCATCTTACTAATGTCTGATGCCAGTATTAAATGATGATAATGCAGTTTCAGAAGTTTATAATGGCTATAAAATTCTGTTGGTAAAACCGTGAAGCAACATATTTCATATAATTTTGTGTTTGTTGACTTTCCACAATTACTAATTGACTAATTAACTATAAAAATATGACTGAGCACAGGCAGTGAAGAATGCACTCATCAGGTCGTTGTGATTGACTGCATGATGCTCTTGTCCTCCAGTGGAGCCCAAGCTGAAGGAGATCCGGAGTGTGGAGGTCCCGGAGGGCAAAAAGGTGGTGCTGAGGTGCGAAACCAGGACCAAGCAGCAGATCGAGTCCTTCAACTGGTACAAAGATGGGAAAGAGTTTGTGGGGAAAAATAAACCCAAGAACGTCAAAATCAAGATGAATAAAAAGTAAGTTGTTCAAGAGTTCTTTGGGTGTAAACTTTATTGACCTAATGCGGGTGACAGACTTATAGATGTCTGGGTGGAGGTTCTCATTGCATTTACAGTTACAGTACATATGAAAAAATGGATAGGCTTCAGGCCCCCGTGACCCTGAATAGGATTACACCGTTTGGATAATGGATAGATGGATGTTTCATATATGTATGATCAGAGCATGGTCTTGGTTATTTGATGGGTTCTCCCCCCCCCCACACACTGGCATCCTTAGGCCTCTGTCCTCAGTGTTGAAGCGGTCCTTCTGCTTGTCTGACATTTTATACCTTATAGGCCTCTGTCCTCAGTGTTGAAGCTGTCCTTCCGCTTGTTTGACACTTATACCTTATAGGCCTCTGTCCTCAGTGTTGAAGCTGTCCTTCCGCTTGTTTGACATTTATACCTTATAGGCCTCTGTCCTCAGTGTTGAAGCTGTCCTTCTGCTTTGCCTCTGCAGCAGGAGTTTCTCAGAACTTCGCTTCAGAAAAGCCACTGAAGCTCATACTGGCTTATACAGATGTGAGGCGATCAACAGCATTGGAAGAGCCACCACAACAGCAAACCTCACCGTCATTAAAGGTAAGGAAGGCCCTTTGTTTTGTTCATTGCCAAAGATGGCTCTTTGATGGCTGAGCTGAATGCTTTTCCAAATGTGGACCTGGAAAGACAGCTCTCCTCTCTGTGTTGTAGTATTTTCTAGTCAGCTGTATTTTTCCCTACTGATGAATTTAAATAATTTTAGATGTTGTTTCTTACCTTCGGTGTCTACCTCAGGACTGGGTAATATTTTTATCCTTGGATATTTTATTTTTTTTGGTTGCCTTACCTTGCTCTGGTGGTCCTGTCTCGGCAAAAATCAGGTGTTAATGAAGAGCAAAATCTCTGGCCATTAATTTTGATGGGCAGATTCCTAGGATACACTATGCTAGTCCCCATCTGCCTGTCGGAATTTTGCAGCATCGCTAGAGTAATTGCTATGCAGGGCGGTTTCGTTTAGATGCTTAATCACGCTTTTCAATTAGTGAGTAGTACTTTGCTGAACTGCTGCCAAGAGACAAAGTAGCTCTTTCATCCACCTCTTTGTGAGACGTTAGCAGTGCAGGGTCGACGTGGAATTTAATAAAGCTAGCTGGCAGTAGGCACAGTTTCACATGACTGTGAAAGTGGTTCATGGTGGTATCTGAGATGCTTATGGCTAAAAGAGAAATTCACGCATGCAAATATTCTTTTGTCAGATTGTCGTGGGTATCTGGCTGGGTCAGCATGCTCAATGGTATTCAGGGCTGTACTTGTAGAAATTCCAAAATAACACGGATGTGACAATATGCATGTGCTGTGTTTCCATTGCACAGCGTGTTTTTGTCTTAAAGTTGTATGTAAAAATGGTTGGAATTTGATATTCTTGAATCCCGCTTTTGTCAACATTCGATTTCTCGGTCCTCAGAGAAACTGCTCCACACCGGCTTTACCGATTTTTCTTTCTTCAGATGCTAATGTAACAGGTGATGAGGACAATCCAACTGCAGTGTTATCATGGAAGCAGATGTGCATATTTGGGCATCGAGGCCAAAAATGGCATACAGAATTTGCAAGAAATGTCAAGATGAGAAGTTGCTTGTTATCACAGTGCAGTTCTCTTTATTTCAACCTCACCTTGACTAAATGATACCCATAAGGCTAGGTGTAATTTTAGTGCCAGTTACCTCATCCTTGAAGGAGTCCCACTGTTTTAGTCTGGATGTGTTTGGCATTATAGACGCGTATGATCTCCTTACTACACAGTAATGCAATCACCTGCTGGGAAATTCAGTCAGTGGCCAGAATCCTACTGGTCACAATCGTGACTGTGGATAACCTTGACAGGCAGCATTGGACGGCCATGCCTGACAAATACTTTTACTTTATGCTTGCATAAACATGTTTCTGTTTTCATGACATATTATTTGAGTACAAACAAAGTTCCTGAAGTTTTTTTTTTTTTTTTGTTTTTTTTTTTGGAGTAGATTCCTGTGTAATTTTTGTCTGTGGGGATGTAGCAGGTTTTTGTTTAAACTTAGCAGTTTGTACAGCACTTTGAACTTTCAGTTGGATCGTAGTCTTTTCGGAGGGAGTAGAAAACCTGCAGAAGTATTTTTATTTATATTTAAATATCGAAAAAAGAAATCCTATCCAAGGTTTACCTTTGACTTTGTTCAGTTCAAATGGCTTGTTGCCCTTCCTGGAATTGTTTCCTCTACAGTCAATCATGGAGGGGTGCATCGGTTTAAGCTCTACGTTCAACACCTACTTTGTCCATCTCAACTTTACATTTGGTTTAAAATAAGGAGCTGGGACCGTTTATTCTTTCCTGGAACATCTGGACTGGTCTCTTTATCAAGCCTAGTATTTATTGTTCATTGTAAGCATACATTGCTTCAAAGTGACATGTACAGGTAGATAAAAGCAATATGAACCGTGTACTGTACCAAAGGATGGTTTGGGTACGTGATGTTTGAAGTAACAGACTGAGTTCGTATTTTAGGCTAATCTTTCCAGGTGGTAAGAGATATTGAGTACTCAGAAACATCTCGAAGGAAATAAGCACACAGTATGAAGGGTACTTATTTTCCAGGTCACCACTTTCACATGGCAGTGATCTTTTCACTTGTTTCTCTGAGACAGCCTAGTTCTGTGACGTGAAGTGGACTTCAGGATTCTCCCAGAATGCAGAGGCATTTGTTTGGGTGAAAGTCTTCAAGAAGTCCACCCAAAAATACAAAAATGGCTTGTTTCCTTCATATTTACAAAAAAAAAAACCAAAAATCGAAGTCTGTGATTGGTTGGCAGCTTCCCAGCCTTGGGATAGACCTAGCCTGTGATGCCCACCCTGGTCCTCCCCCTGCATCCTAGCACCTCAAATCCAGGGCAGACCCTGGGGAGTATTACTCTTCTCACCAAGGCATAACTTTCTTAACGTCCACAGAATTGATGAATATTGATTAAAGTTTTCTTAACACAGCATTTTAATCATGCCAGAATGGTTGAAGGAGGGAGAAAATGGGCTCGCTGGTAGAAACATCCAGCCAGCTGACACTGCAGTTGGTGGAAAATATATGGTCTGAATGCTTAAATACAGCTGGCAGAATCAAATCATTTCAGCCATCATTAGCTTCATCTGTCTGCCTTCCTGGAGCTTGTTTCAGGCCCCGAAGCTCTTCATCTCTCTCCATTTACATTGTAGTACTCTCTTGCTCCCCAGTTCAGAGTAGCTATGCAGATTAATGGCCGTGAATGGTTGAGATGGTCATATGGTTTCGCTACGGGCTGCTTCAGGGTTTCCCTAAACACAGGAGGAAAAAAAAAAAAACCTTGTGTAAATTCTTTTGAAGGTCAAGGAAACAGTTGGTGTTTTAACACTTGACTGCTTTCTTGGGTTTACAAAGGGACACCATGGCCTGATTTACCGAGACAGATTTGATTTTAACCATGTTGTCCCCTCTGTTTGCCTATCATGGAAACAGTTTAATTTGAGAACAGTATAACCTAAGACTGAAAGTGTTAATATTGTAAACTTTAGGCTGCATGCTGCTGTTTTAAATCATTCCACGTGCCCGGAGTAAACGCAGAAGAGATCTGCTTGGAGATTTCCAAAGTCCCAGAAAATGGAACCTGAAAATGAAACCATCCCGTGATAAACCAAGACATTATTCATCTCACAGATGGTAGATTTCCTGAATCTGTCTGTGCGAAGACGTGAATTGTTCATATTGTTTGTGCTGGGTCTGCCAGAGACAGTGGAGTTAAGTGGACATTATGAACTTTAGAAAACTGGGCCCTATGGTCCTGGGGGACGCCCCTTACATTTCACTGCTAACTGGGAAACGCCATAGTTGTCTTGGTACCTCACGCGTGCCTTTTCTGTGTGTTTTGTCTGCCATTGTGTTTATCTGGCATGTCTAATAGTCTTGTAATTAGTGTTCGTCGATTTGAATAGATCAGTGAAGTGGCTCATGACATGCATACCACAGGTTGAAACGGAGAAGGTTTTAAAAAATGGAGACGCTCCATTTCACGAATACGGGTGGAAATTGGGCTTGTATATATTATTCTGCAACCAGCTAGTCAGCCTTTTGCTTATGGTAGTTTTTGTAATAAACTAACTAATAAAATGCCATTCTGCAGTTCCCACGTCAGTGTAATCGATTATATGGATTAATAATGCTTTCTATTTACAATTTCCCCCCCAACCTTTCAAGCAAGCAGTGTGTAGCTGTTCATGCTCATAGCCAAGGATGTATCTTTGGACCCATATAGGTTACCTAATTTGTACAATTTATGAAGCACTCTGAATAGCAAAAAAAATAAATCTGTGGTACAAAATTCAGGTACTTTCTCCCCCTCATGTTTTCATTAATAGAATCGTTGTTATGACTATCATCAATAATGTTATGTCTCCAAACCAGTGTGTAATAGAACATGGGACAGAGGTTGCTTCAATTAATAGACCGTAGTGTCAGTTCTACAAAGAACCTTAGTATTAGTCTGCTTGGCTGTTTTTTTGTTTTTGGTCCATTTTCTACATCACTGATTCTGAATATGAAACAAGGGAGTAAATCTTTGAAGCTCCAAAGCCCAACAGCTTTCTGTGTGTTATTCCCTCTTCGTTTGTCTTTACAATACCTATCCAGCACCGATCCATTTCTGTTGCTTATCTGGTCCTCTTTTTTTTTTTTTTTTTTTATGTGCTGTTCAGCTGTTTGTCTGTAACACATGGGAATTTCTCTATTTAGATTTTAGTTGAGTCAGTAGGATTGTACAGATCATGCAGGCCTTTTCAGTATGAAGGCCTGAGACTGCCTTATGTCTTCTGATATCGCACTTGCGTCATCTACTAAACTGCTTTGGCTGTATGATATTCTTTTAAGGAACCTGTTTGTCTGTAGTGGTCAAACTTAGAGTTGGTTACGCCACGGTTTAGTTGCACTTCTGTCATGGAAATGGTGATATTTCATAGAGAAATCCGCTCTAATTAGGCCTATTTGTGTAATAAATGCATCGCTTGGGGACAGGGGGCGAAGGAAGTGAGGATTTGGGGAAAAAAATGCAGCTCTCACAGATCCAGTGCCAGTGTAGGTTACCGTTTAGACATCCTGCATGGAGGAGCAGGTTTGGTTTCTGGCAGACATACCTGTGAGTCACATTACTGACATTGACTTTGGAAGCTGTCAGAATGTGCTAGAAGCTGATGTCTGCCTTGCAGGAAGATGGAACGATGGCATTCAGGAGTGCATACGGCAGAACCATGATGAATGTGTACTTTGGAGGACCCGAGAGGTTTCTGTTAGGGTAAGGTCGCAACGATTGGTCCTTAAATTGTGTGTGCAGGAGTTGTGAGGCAGTGGACGTTTCCAGCATGAGTGTGATGTGGTTTTGCACACTGTAGTATGTTCCAGAACTGGTAATTGTGACAAGCAACAGTAAACAGAGTTGGACTTTGCTGGTCTGGTTTGCTGTTGTAGTTTTCCCGGGCTTTGGACTCCCATCGTATCGCGCATCGGCCACAGTTGTTTCGCATCCTGTCATACTGGCATGTGTCCAAGCAGTAGAGATGCAATCTGCTGCGACTCCATGCTGTTAAAGCTGCACATGCTGGCATGTTCTCCACCCACTACCAGCGATTTGCTTTTGCTTTCATTTAAAATTTGAATATGCTGTGTATGTATATGGGGAGATGTTCTGCTAGAAATCCAAAAGTCATATGCTTTGGGAAATTTGACATTGTCTAGGGCAGGGTGAATGTTTAAAAGCAGAACAGGAGAACCTGTCAGGCACATATGTGGAGTTCTTGATGCTGTGGTGGTGTGTAGCTTAGTGGCTTACGGATCTGTGCCCAGAAGGTTGTGGGTCAGAGTAATCCTATGACAGCTTTGCCCTTGAGATAGACCCTAACCCCAACTGCTGCAGGGGTGCTAGGTGCTGGTTGACCCTCTTCTCTTCTCTTGTGCATCACTGGACAGCAGCATCTGCTAAATAATTCAATGTAAATGCAGACATGATGTCCTTCTCAGTGCAGCTTTGTCATGAATGTTGCTGCTGGGTTCCAGGTCACTGATATCTTTCCCTCCGGGAACTGTGCCTGAATCACACAATTTAAAGGCAGTCAGCAAGTTTAAGACTAGAACTGCGACCAGATTGGAATCAGCCCAACTTTGGTCCTTTCTTAAGTATTTATTAATTTAAATTTAATTGTAATTATACTGACAGGGGAAACTAAGTTTTGTGGATTGATACAAGTGTATTTTTAATCTTTTAGGTTTGAGTCTTTGACTTCAGTGGTAAAATGTGTATTGTTGAACTGAAATGCCCTTATGTCTTTTGGAGAGAAATAAAAATGTTAGAACTAACTTAGTCTGACATGCATTTCAATTTGTAATTGAGAGTGTGAAGGGTGCTTGTCACGTTAACCCTGATTTGGAACTGTATGGTAAGCAAGATGTTTGACTTAGCCCTGTAATGGCCTGGCATCCTGCCTGGGAGAGGGTATAGGTCCCTCCCCCATGACCCAGACCTGGATGGATGGGTGGGTGGATGCTCAGCTTAATAAGTAACCCCCAAATGTGAGCAAGGCAGAATGAGGACATGTCACTTTGGAATTTTCAGCCCCTTGAAGAATGGCACTTTCCCAGTCAGCAGTCTCTGCTGAGAGAAACTGCAGCGATACTTTGCCAAAAGCTTCTTTCTGTGCAATTGACAGCTTTGGGTGGGGGGGAAATATCCTTTTGTTTATGTCCCTCCACATCTATAGAGAGCATTGAGCCTTTTGCAGGTCTGGGACACAAATAATCGCCATCTAAATAATGGGGAATAATTTAAGTTATATTGTTGTCTGAATGTGTTTCCATTTCTTTAATTTTATGGATGGTGATAGAGACCACAGAGGAAGACTCCGTCACGAATGCATGGAGTGAAATGGACCCCAATACAACTGTGCTGGCCAATTATTGCGTTAATGGCAGAAAGCCCTTGCCATCCTTAAGTTATTAATCACTGTGTCCCTGATTCTGTTTTTCACTGCATTTAAGAAAGCCTTTTAGGTTTCTCCTGTAAGCACATTTGGTCTTTATGGGTTTAATTCCTTTAGACAAAGAGTATCTGTTCTGAGTATGCGTGAAGCTACATACAGATTTCAGACGCGTTGTGGTTTTTAAAAAGGGTCGCTCGTGACCACCTTAAGAATAGAACCATGTTTGTAGGGCATGGTTGCTGCTGGCCTCACGGTTGTTCTGCTAGAGGTAGCAACCTTCAATGACACCACAGCCTTTCCAACACCAAGCCTTCACCGAAGGGACAGGTGACTCAATGCCCCCCCCCCCCCCCCATACAGTCAATTGCTCTCACTTACATGCTCACTGCTTACCACAAGGTGGTCATGTGTAACCGGAGAGCTGTGGAGGAAGCCGTGTTCATGATTACATGAATGACTCTCGTCTCCATTTCACTGCACGGACCTGAGGTCCTGACCTTTCCTGGGGACAGCCTTTACCGAGCTGTGTTTGGGTTTTTATCTGTTATAGATGCTCTATAAGCTGAAACGTTATTGTCCTTTATTTACAAATAGAGGAAGAGGAGTGCGTCTGCTCCCTTTAGCGAGAGGGTCATTCAGAGATCAGGAGATACAGCTTTAGCCTGGGAGGCTCTCAATTCTGAGTGTCTTCCTTAACACTAACAATGCCGGCTTGTGGCACTCGCCCGCCTGCCAGCATCTTCTCCACACCTCTTAGACTGTCCTTTCAGGAGGACGGGACTGAGGAGGAGGAGGCAGGGCGCCATGCATCTCTCCTAATGCCTTGGGATATCTGTGTTTCTTTAACTCTCTGGACTCCAAGGTAGAGAAGCCCTGCGTATGAACAGGCCCCAGTCTCACCAGGGATGGAAATGGGTGTCTGTCTCTTTAAAAGCCCACCCTTGAGTGGTTTATTGAATTCAAATCCACCTTTAAGACTTGTCATGCATGTTAATAAAAGTTATGCCTTTTTGTTTTTGGCAAGATTTGCCTCATCTCCTAATGCGTAGGCACCCTTCTGCCTGCCAATATTGAGATATATACCCCCCCCCCTTTTTAGAAAATGGCATCGAGTATTTTCTATTTCGGTTCCTCTGCCTCTCTCCTTTGCCATAAATAATGCATCCAACTTCCGGTAAATGGCTGCATTTAAAAGGATATTAATTTGTTCTGATGTAGCTAGCTAGATAATAGCCATAGGGTAGGTCTGCTATTTATTTCATTTGCCATCATAACACGTGATGCAAACTGTTATAGGTAGATGTTATGGGTACAAGTTGGCATTATTTAAGGCACTCCTACTGTGCATCATACAGAGGTGTGTGTGTGTGTGTGTGTGTGTGTGTGTGTGTGTGTGTGTGTGTGTGTGTGTGTGTGTGTGTGAGGGAGATATTTCTACACATGCTCTGCTTTTTCTTTTTTAATTGATGACCAGTTAAGACAAAAACATATTCTAATTATTGTATATGAAAAGGTGTGTGGTTTTTTTTTTTTTTACATGAGTTATCCTGGTCAGGGCCTCAGGGGAGCCTGAGGCCTGTTCCAGACAAAATAGAGCACATGCCAGGGTGCACCCTGGAGGGAATGTCAGCCCATCACAGGGTACATGCCAGGGTGCACCCTGGAGGGGATGCCAGTCATTCACAGTTAAAAGATTTGGTTTGTATGAGTTAATGAATTAGCATTATATGGATTTCTGCATGAATAGCTCATAATGCGACCTGATCTTCATCTACATCATGATGATAAATAAAACTTAAGAAATATGCATAACATTCTCCATGTCAATCAAGGTCTTTGAAGGGAAAGTATGTGAACCCCTGCATTTGGTGCAGAGCTGATTCCCTTCATGCATATTCTTACCATCCCTTCCATGAATGGCTTGTTTCAGATCACATTACTGCAGGTCTGGACTCTGATTGATCCATTCTTCTTTCAGTTTGTTGACGTTAGTCTTTGGCATAGCTACTCTGGCCACGTCACTAATAAAATTACTCTGTCTGCATTTGTTCAGCCTGCTCTGTAATTGTCATTTTGCCTTAGAAATCACTTGGACATAGTTTGTACCAAGAGCAGCGAGAAGCTGTATGGTTAATCCTTTTGAATGCCTGCTCTCCCATGGGAAACTGTCTCTGCAGGAGACATTTTTGAAGGAGCTCAACCAAATTTGCTGTCTGTACTTAAATTTATGCTGTTGTACTGTATCATGTATTTTTAATGACATGAATAAACTGGTAGAATTGTACAAATACTAAAGCATTTCTATGCTTGTTAAACAGGAAACGTCTGAGCAGAATTTGAATCAAGTTGAATGTATTGTGAAAAGTGTAAGGTTTGAGGAATTGATGCTTGAGTTGATAGACAAATTTCATACCTGTCAGGACTGTATGAAAATGATGCTGATAAACTTCTCATTTCCTCTGTTTTAAGACCCTCATTTTGGGGATGATGTGGAAGGTGTAGCTATACCTGATCTTAATTCCACTTGAAGATAAAAAAAAACACCAGTGATTGGTTAATTTGCCTCAGGGCCCGATAGCAGAGGGGCCTGGAGCCTATCCCAGGCAGCCTTAGGACTCATGGCGGGGGACACCCTGGATGGGGTGCCTACCCATGGCAAGGCACAGTCACACACTACAGATAATTTAGCCATGCCGGTTAGCCTACAATGCATTTCTTGGGACTACGGGAGGAAAGCTGAGTATCTGGAGGAAATCCACAAAGCATAGGGAGAACATGCAAAAACTCCACACACAGAGCTGGGGTTCGAACCCCTAACTCTGGAGGTGTGAGGTGACAGTGTTTATTACCACCATGCTGCCCCCTTACTGTACATGCAGCATCCGTACAGTCCGTCCGTCCGTCCGTCCGTCCCTTGATCCCTGGTGTCCTAGGCTGCTTGAGATATGCTCCAGACTTCTCCATGGCCCTCTCTTAGGTAAGCAGTCGGAGGATGGATGGAGATCTATTTGTATATAAATTTTAACGCTATAAAGACATGCAGAGTAATGGTCACAGCACAACTCTAATTCCTTGAACAATTTCAGCATAGTGCATTTTATTTTTCATTATGTTAAGCTCATTTAAGTGCATTGCTCTGTATCGCACTGCTATGTTGGCACGGGTCACTGTGGTGTGAACCTAATGAAGGGCATTGTTGTTCCAGTGAAGTAAAGCATTAGATATGCAGCATGCAGGGTATTAATTAAAACCTGCAGGTATCGCCGTTGGCAGCATCTTTAAATAAAATCACAGCTGTATAATATCAGTTTCTTTTTTCAGATGGTAGGATGGATGGGGTACCTTGTAATAAAACAGTAGCTGTTTCCACTATTGCTTCTTTACCCCGAGAAGTCTGTTTTTCATCTATTATTAATGTGCAGGCAGCTTAGCTTCTGGTGGCTTAGAGTCCTACCGATCCCTCGACTCAGCGCTACTAATAAGTGTAAATATTAAAAGCACAGGAGCAGGTTTGCGGCGATGAATAGTTAATCTGCAAAGTGGTTCCCTTTCAGTGAAGGGAAATGGAGTCTTGCGGAAGGAAAGGAGGAAGGAGTGAGCTGGTTGATAAAGTTGTAAATCTGGTAAATGCATTCAGTCGGATGGTCAGCATCACTTAATAAGTGAATAACATTCATTGTCATTATACACAGCACCCTCTGCCAATATAAAAAGGATAAATATGAGAGGAGAGAGGGGACAGACCTGCGATATTAAAACAGCAATGTGATTCTCTGGGGAGGCGTTGTATGTCAGTTCCAGCAGCCCTACTCTACGCTCGGCCTCTCCCATTAGCATAATCGATGGCTGTACCACCAAGAGGAAGTCTGGGGGGCTGGGGCGGTCTGCTTGACCGTGATTCGTCGCCAGCCTTCTTAATTGGATCAAGCAGAGATCGCTTCACTCTGCCTCTATGCCTTCAGAGTCTAAGGAGGAAGCAGTGTGGGCACAGTTGACACAGATATAGAGAGGGAGGGGAGAGGGAGGGGAGGGAGAGAGAGAGAGAGAGACAGAGAGAGAGAGACAGAGAGAGAGAAAAGGGGGAGTATCCAGACTCCCGGTCTTCCGCCTTCGGCGAGCTGCTCTGGTATAGGGTGATGGTGCGTTTCTCCACGAGCACCTGCTGCTGCTCCATGCCACAGCCTCCTCTGACTGCTCCCTGAGCACGACAGCATGTCGTTCACGCAGCCGCACCACCTTCCTCCTCCTCTGCCTCCGCAGCCCTGCCTCCCCGTGCTCGCCTCACCCGGCTCCCAGTACAGAGTCTCCAGGTGAGTGGGCTGCAGCACCTCGAGATCGCACCCAGCTGGACTGCTAAGGAAGCCTCGTGGAGGGACCGCCACTCAACCGTTTTCACTTTTTTCACGGCGGATGGAATGCCTTAAGGTCCCACAGGAAGGACCCTCTCGCACGCACATCCGTGTCCTCTCAACGCACTAATAAGGTTATTCTGCTGCTGAAAAGCATCCTCTCTCTCTCGGCGCCCCCCCCCCCACCCCACCCCAACTCACCCTCTTCGAACTTGATCCGATAATGGAAGATGCACTTTATTGCCCCCGCTTGCCGCTGCTGTGTCGCGCTCCGAGTTAAGAGTCTGACTTCCTGAGATCTCTGTCCGAGGAAGGATGGCCGAGGGCGCGGAGGAGTCCTCTGCCGGGCTGGTGGCCCCTCCCGTGTCAGCGGCCCCCAAGGAGGGGCCCGCTGCAGCAGGTGCCGGCGACGAGGGGGAGGGGGCTGGCCCCACGATGCCAGTGGGCCTGGCGGCGTCCTGCTGTGTGTGCCTGCAGGTGGAGCAGGTGCACGGCTGCCTCCGCTCTGAGAAGATCTGCATCCTGCCCATCCTAGCCTGCCTGCTCAGCCTGGCCCTCTGCACGGCTGGCCTCAAGTGGGTCTTCGTGGACAAGATCTTCGAATATGAGCCATCCACGCACCTGGACATGAAACGCGTGGGGCCGGACCCCCTCATCGTGGCCAACCCCACTGAAGGGCTTCCCAAGTCGACCCCCATGCTGACCTTGGCCACAGGGCAGCCTGACATGCCCTTGAAAAATCCCCCTACCACAGGACCCTTCAGCACCCCAGCTCCCCGAGTGACTGTGTACAATCCCACGTCGGCCCTAACGGCACGCACCAAACCCCCTGCCATAACGGGACCTCCCACTACCGTCAAACGGGCCGGAATGGGGACCGTACCGCCAAGCTCTCATCCCGGCGTGGAATCTAATGCGATACACATTCCCAAGTTCTGTAAGTACTTTGCTGAAATTCCTTTTTATTTGCTTGCCTACTTCCAGGTTGTTGACAGTTTCATTAGCTGTTTGTTGTGATTTGTAATTTGTGTGGAGAGCTGTGTCACTCCAGAGTCTGCATGGCTTTGGAAAGCTCATGTTTGTCAAGGCCACATTTCTGTCCTCCATTGTTACTTCCTGTTCTTAAACCTGTTAGCGGCTTCCCTTTACATGATGCCCTTTCCTCTTAGCGTGTAGCAAGCTGTATGCCCCACGCGCACAAGTGGGCATCCCTCCTGGCGATGTCTGGCTCACTCAGACGTGCCACGTCCTGTCCGCCGTACCGTGAGGCTGTGAAAGAATGAACGCATTGTGTCACAAAACTCTCCTGGCTCAACCAGCAGTAGTGATAACAAAAACACTTATTTGTAAGATGCCGCATTTCTTCCTGTCTCTCTCCGTTGGTCTTATGAGCTTGCACAGTCTAAGGCCGGAGCGTGTTGTGGTGAGTTAGGGGAGCTGCGCCGGGCCCCACTGCATGTGCCGCTTAGGTCTGTAACGATGGGGAAAGTGGTAAAATCGATAGCTGAGACACAACTTCCTACAACACAGTGCTGTGGTGCATGGAGACTTCCTGCTCCTGGGCCGAGCTCCATTTCAAGGTCATAGCAGGCTGTAGGCTAATTGATTCCTCTCCATCCCAGAGACACGGCGAAAGACAATCCCAGTAATGCTATCTGCCTGCTAACTGCTTCCCTCCGTGACTTTGAAAGCCAGGAGAATTATTATGCTGGAATTCTGCCAGCCTCCCCAGCCTCTGCCTGGCCCAGTTCCCCGACTTCCCCCCGGTCCTTCTGGAAATGTTATACATAAACACAGAATATCTTCTTCTTTAGCCTGCATCCTCTGCATCCTGAAAGGTCAGACCGGTACCTGATGTGCTGATGGGGACTTCTGTGTTTGAGCCTGTTATCCTGCAGTGTTTTAATATGAGCCTGTCTGAACACAAGGACGTACGAGTGACACTGGCACTGCTCTGTATGTCAGAACATTCGTACATCAGGAGTTTCCACAGTGACGGTGGGTGTCCCGTGTCATTATGCACAATGTACGGTTGATGCGCATCCGGGACGCCATACACCGTTTCTGGGCTGTGCCAAAGAAGCTGATGCCCGAACAGCACCTGAAATGTTGCTTGTTTAGCAGGGCTGACGTTAACAGATTATTTGGGGAAGCCTGTTTTTTGGGGTTGGCCGGGGTATCGGATGCGTGTAATCGCATCCCATATTGATGAGTGTGAGTATGGTTATGTTGGGATTCGATCAATCTAATCATAGAATTTACTGGTGAGGGAGACTGAGGTTGACAATTGTTCTCAATTTGTATGAAAATTACTCAAATTATTGGTATTCTGCATTTTTCATCAGTTATGTGGGGTTTCTTCTTTTTGAGCTGTGTTTGTGTATACTTGGCCATTCCTTGGTCAGAATGGCTTTGCCTTCCAAGTTTAAAAGAGAAATTAACGTGACCTTTCCACTGTCACTGACCCAATTTTCCCCGTCACTATACAGTGTCATTAATGTCCCTTTTTAAACAGACATTCCTGGCCTAATGGTGCCGGGCACACAAGCTACAATCCTGTAATAAAACTCGCTGGCAGCTTGTTCAGAGGCACTCTGACTTTACTTCCGATGTTACTGAACGTTTACATACTCTGTTTCGCGTTCTGTAATGTTCATGTAGTTGTGGTTTGTCCTCTGCTCATCTGCCCTTTCTCATGTTGCTCCTTGGTCTTTGGCTGTGTGCTCACTGTGGGCAGCATGGCTAAAGCACCATGCTAGCCATTGCCTGTTACGATTTGCATTGGCATGGATTGAGCGGTCCACCTAAAAAGGCTGCATGGAAACACAGGTGACCAGTGCGTGGTCGTCTTCATTCACAAAGGCTAATTTACTTAGTGCTTCTTAATTGCTTGCATGCTTATTTACATCTCATTATGATTCATAAAAAGATCGTTATGCTAATTCCTAATTTAAATCACAGCAGTTACTGCTGGTCAAGCTTTGAATTGTAGTTCGTTTTGCATTAAGCGAAGGCATTGTTTAAACAATGGACATCCATTGCCTAGTTATATCTCATTGTGAATGTTGCAATATAGAAATGACCATATCAGATTGTCACGATCATTTTGGTGTGTAACAAGTCATCAGTTGTCTGTAAATAACCTGTCAGTATATCAGTATTTATCGCCCCAGCTACATGTAAAATACATGTTTTGTGGCATGCACTTGAAAGGTTAACATTTATACTGCCCATATGGACTAAAGCTTGGCTCTCTGGTGTAGAACTTTGTATAGCAACATGATTTGATGGCAATTCATATTGTCTGAATAGAAGCCATTCTGTTTAGACAATATGACTGATAATACCTTTGCCTTGATGAAAACACACCACTCTGTAAAGCTTGACCTCTTTATGAACGAGCAACTGCCACATTTTCCGTTTGAGGTTTACTGAAAATTGCAAAGTTATAATAAAGTGGAAAACAGTACTTGATTATCTGCATGAGAAGAAATTAATCACAGCAGGCACAATTAAATACAGGGCATAAATTAATCTAAAGCAAGCAATCAGAATAAATTATTCCACAGTGATGTCTTTTCCCCAGAGTACTTGTTATCCGGGAATTTTTTTTCTTCTGTTTTTCAGCATTTAATCCAGAGTGTCGACTGGAAATAGTTATCGTCATGGGGTGAACACTGCCTTTGTGTGCTTATTTGGTACTGAACCACATCGTGTGCATTAATATAACCAGAGAGAACCTGGGTGGGCTTAGGGTCAAAAGTAGTTTCATTTACATTTTAAGGAGGTCGGATTCACCTTGCGATTCGCTTTCAGATTTCCAGTTTGAACTTTTCGAAAGACACAATGTGATACAGCAGCTTGGCATGTAGAATAGGAACTGTGACTTCAGTTTGATCCTTTCAGCCCCTCGAATGCATGCGGATCGTTTCCTTATTCGGTTACAAATTCAGACTCGTGGAGAAGAACAATCGCTGACTGATTCTCAGTCCATTCAGGACTGTTTAAACATGAGACACGCTGGATTGCACAATGCTTTCTGTGAATTAACTTGCCTCTGGGTTTGTAATTCTGCGTTATGGAGCTTGGTATTTGGCTTTGCTTTAAATGGTTTAGTTGATCATCAGATATCACATACTGTGAGTCCGACCGGTGGAATTTAGTCTGTATTGACTGGACTCTTTCTTTGGCATCTCATGCGCACGTGAATCTATAAATGCAGTAGGAGGATGGTGCTGAATCGCATTATTTTGTGCATTTTTCTGTCCTGTCTTTGAGTAAGGGTGGTATCCCTACCTGCTCACCAGTTGTAATTTCGGGAGCAAGGAGCAACGTGCAACTCCCGCGATAAGAAGCAGTGAATTCTGGAGAAGGCGTGATGAAGTGTGTGAGATGGAACATGACCTCCGAGGCAGTGGTTCATCCTGTCTGCGTTTGCAGCATTACTCAGACGCAGTCAGCAGGACAAACCCGTGGCACAAATCCAAACACTGTAATATCAATACTCAAAAATGACACGTCACCGGCATTTCGGTCTAGGACACATCGTCACTACACGTGAAAGGTTGCCAAGACGTCAGGACAGCTCCTCTCAGCCGTGGATATGTAGTGACACACAGAGCACAGGTGTGATGCCACAGATGTTTATCTCACAAGGTGAGGGGTGAGTGTGCTTTCAGACATCGATTCTATGGAGCGGTCAAGTTTAAGGTGGCGTCATCTTGGACAGTCTTAGACCTGCTCTGTTCTTTCAACTCTGTCTTTACACGCTTGATTGAATAAAATGGATTTTTTAATGACTGTGAAGGCTTTGGAATTTGAAGCACAATTCTGTATTGTTCAGTTTTTTTACAATCACACTAGGGAATTCAAACAAGTGGTGACTTTTGTTGCAGATTGTGTGGTGTTGGAAAAATTATAGCATTGTTCAAATAACAGTAATATGGGTAACTTTTGGTATGTTGCCTAAAGTAGATCAGTATGGCCTGTTTTAGTGCTTTTTTCCCATTAGAATTGTACTTTTTGTATGGAATTTATAACTTGCCTTTTTTTTTTTTTTTTTTTCACACCGCCTCAATGCGACTTTCACTTCATCAGCGCTGCTCGCAATGACCATACATTGCATCAGTTACATACACAGGCCCACCGTCTGCAGGATTTAAATATAGGATCTAGATGAAACCATTTCAGACTCATCTGTGGAGTTAGCCTGCTACTCTCAGCTTCGTATGTCATTGTAGTGGACACATTTACCGTACGTTCACTAGATGAATTGTGGGCTGCTGTAAACCTAAAAGCCCCCCCCCCCCCTTCTTTTAAACATGCGATCAATTGCACAGCCTTTAAATGGAAATGCAGTGGTTCACTTTGGTAATTTCAGTCTAAATCAATATGCGGAGAGCAGTTCAGCTGCCTCACCGGGAGACTGTGAAAGTGATAGTGAGCTCAAAGCATGGCAGTGCATAAGCACCGTGTGTCCAGTTGGAATACTATCAGTTTGCAGCCTTCCATTTTTAAACAGTGTTCCATTTAGAGGATCTTTTTAAGATGGATCTCAGGCAGCTGAATGGCCTTTTCCTGTAATCTCTGATACAAACTGGCGATTGTATATGTACCGTGTGTGTGTGTGTGTGTGTGTGTGTGTGTGTGTGTGTGTGTGTGTGTGTGTGTGTGTGTGTGTGTTTATATAATTATACATATGTTTTGTTTGTTCCGTTGGTTGTTCTTGGTATGTTTGGGATTTCTGAGGTTTAGCATGTTAGCATTCATTCATGCTCTGAATTTGTGTGGTTCAGACCATTTAGGGACACATTTACCGTTAGCCTGTATCATCAGAATTCCAGTTTGCAGAGTATTCTTAGGCCTTGCTTCCTGACAGCACACCAAGCCCCCAGCTCATGTCCCTGCATGTGGAAACTGTTTGTGCCCAGGGTGAAAACCCTAGGGAGTTGTAGCATCAACACAGCCTCATCGTCTGGAAATGGAGATTTGTAGCAACAAAGCAGCCAAGATTAATTGCGAGAAGGGAGGAAAATGAGATGGAAAATTAATAGAACAGGTCCTGAATATGAATGGAATATGCAAGATCCATCAGAAAAGTCAAGAGAGATAAAAGTAGTTTAAATTGGCTTTGGTGCCGTGGTAATAATACACTTGGGATCATATTAGACTAGTATGGGTGTTAAGTTTTAAGTTAACCTGTTTAAATTTGTCCTTCCGTCTTCCTACTGCTTATTCAGAACAGGATGGCGGTCTGTTTACATTGTGGATATTTTCCTAGAAAGCCCAGAAACTGCAGGCTTGATGTCACATGTATATAATGACTTGCAGGCTGGGGGGGACTGCGTAAGACGTGCGTCACTTTGAACGCACCTGTGAGCAACTGCTCTAAGCAATAGCTAAATATTTGTCTCCAGGTGTAAGTTTTTAAACTAAGCCTTGGGTTGGCATACGTAATGGCTGGGTTTGTGTCATCATAGCAGCAACCCCCTTCTGGGTACCGTCGCTGAGCTCTCTGTAATAAAGTATGAAAAATAAGCATGTCTGACATGAACCTGAGATTATCAAAGACACGTGTGCTTGTATGTCATGTTCTGCAACTCTTTAAGAGCATGAAGAACAGTATTTTACCGTGGCCGTTAACTAAGGACTAGTCATCTAACCATCGTGTGTGTGTGTGTGTGTGTGTGTGTGTGTGTGTGTGTGTGTGTGTGTGTGTGTGTGTGTGTGTGTATATAT
>JAACJT020000095.1:1031088-1049167 GCA_009936485.2 Gymnarchus niloticus | reverse complement strand
CCCACCCCCCCCCAGAATACTGACCGACCGTCAGATGTCTTTCTGGTAAACAATAGGATGGTTATTAATCAGTATCGGTTGTCTTAGGTGTAAGCGCCTTTATATGCTGTTCAACGCCCAAAGGCTGTTTAGGGTTAGCTGACTTCTTTCTCAGCTTACTTAAATACTTCCTCTTCACTTCTAATTTTTTTTTTTTTGGTCAAGTCTTCTTTGTAATGGTTAAGAAACTGAAATCATTGTAGCTGTTTTTAGAATGGAGGTTTATTCAGATTGTATGGCTACTTGTTCAATGTTACCATGTGGTGGTTTTCTGTCAGAATGGAAAAATAAGGCTTAGCTTCAGGTCGCACTCTGTTTAAAGTACTGGTGTCAGCAGAGATTTCTGGGTAAATTATTACCCAGCCAAAGGCCGGCAGGCAGATAAAAGGAAAGAATGGGTGGCATCAGAGTGGTGAGGCCAAGGGCCCTCGTGCTTTGACGCCAGATTAAAGTCTGCAGGATGATGCTCTGAGTGTGCTACAGCTGGGGTTCCGGCGGAGGATACCGTAATGATGCGTTTACCATCCTCTGCCAGGAGTTACTTAAAACTAACCCACAGCTTACAGCGTGGATCCTCAGGTCTGCAGAGGTTCTCAGGACCCAGTGCTCACTCACGGGACAGACAGAAGCCTCAATCTTCTTTGTCTTGTGAAATGTGACAAATGGTCCTTGTTGCCCAGTGATTTGGGAGCCTTGTTGAACCTTAAACCAAGGATGTTGAGCTGACAGGGAGAAGGTGGAAGGCACGGTGAGGCTTGGATGTGCTTCCTCATCGCTGAGGGAGGACTTCCTCTGACTCACACTGCCTTGGAGATGAGGGGGGTGTTTTCAGAGCTTGACCTCGCTATCGTGTAACGTGAGCCATCGTGCTGCCACCACGCCTCCAAAGTACCCTCTCCCCCCCCCCCCGCTAGTCTGCAACAGTGTTTTTTTTTTTTTTCCCAAAAATTTAAAGTATATATGTTCATCTCATGTTAGGGCACAATAAGTTCATAATTACAGAGAAAAATATTGAACACTGCATTTATAATACAGTTGATAAGATGGAAAGATGGAAACAATTGGTTTTGTGAGTGCATTCTTGGGGTGTTGTATTCAAGCCCTGTGCTAATTTCATTATGAAAGCACTAGGTTATCCTCTGCTGGCCCACAATGATCTCTATCACTCAGCATATCTGTGATTGCGAACTGAGTGCTAAAATTCCAGTATATTGGATACGAAATGGAAAAATGGTGATGAAGTAGGTGTCTAGACACGGTAACTCGAGGACCCGAGCAAAGTGCAGCTCTCGAGCCAGTGCAGTCTCCCTTCGGCATCAACGCCGCCCAGCTGGTCGCTCCGGCTTTTGGGATTTCAGAGGCCAGCGGGTCCTCGGCGCTTGTGACGCAGGTGCAGCCTACGCCTGGCAGCCGTCCATCGGATGCAAAAGTTGGGCCATTCTCCATCCGCTGGGAGATTAGGTTTCTCCTTCAGTACTCCGGTGACTAAGCAGAACAAAATCCCGGCATCTCTGCGGGCCTCGCATTTTTTCTCTCGACCGTGGCCATACGTCTCACTATTATGGGTTGTCAGAGCTATGTAAATCTGCGGAAACTGCCTGTCTACCCAGCGACCTCATGAGAGCGGGGGTTGCTGACGTCTCAGTTCACTTACCCAGGTCCACTAACAGGCGGACGAAGGGTTATCGTTACCCCGGCTGCACGCAGGAAGTAGGCTTCCCATAGCTTATCAATACTTTAATGTTGTGCAGCTGAATATGAATATGATATTCAGCTGAAGTCTTTCCAGTGAACCTGGGCTTAAATGCAGCATACCAGACCAATGTTGAACAGTGCTAGTGAAGAAAATGTGTTAAAAATTAATGGACATCTCACACGAGTGTTAAAAGACGTTTAATGGTTCACCTTAAACAAGCTACTTCAGTCTACAGTGACGTACACCATTTCCATTTCGCTCCCCTACGAAGGCACCAGGCCAAGGCCCCTCCTTAAACCTTTCCTAGGGCAAAGGGAGCCACACGTTCTCTATGGCGATGTTCCACTGTTCTCTGTCTGGGGCATAGCCAGCATCATCCAGCAAGACCCACAGCTGGAAGGGTGTAGGGACACCCCACCCCCCCGATGTGCAGATATCTGCTTTAGGAAGGCTTTACCCAGCCCCTGCTCTGTCATCAGCTACCAGATGGCTTGATGAAAGCCAAGGACTGGAACAAGTCAGTGTTGGCTTAAGACCTTCATTCCAGACTATTTTTAATGTGTTCCTTATTATGGAAAGCCTGGTGTAAACCTGAAGTGCTGGTTGTGGTGGGTTCCAGGCAGCGATAGGTGCTGAGTATCAGCATAATTCATCACATCTTCTGCATGGCTGACAGTCTCCCACAGTGCTGGAGACCATCTAAATGGGTAACTAAGTAGAGCGTAAAGCGGAATACGCCCATCTATTGTGCTCTGCATTCTGTCAGACTCGTAGTCTTATAAAAGAAGAATGAGTTACTCTAAAGCAATGCACCAATTCTGTGGAGTGTTTCTACAATGTGGAAAAGGTCATTACCGGGATGGGTGACAGCGGGTCTGAGTGCTGAAGCCCAGTACCGAAAAAGAATGTAGAATTTAGAATTCGTGTTGGAAATCCATGCGACCCATTTGCGTGCACATCGCAGAGGACCCGTGTGTGCGGTCGGTCTGGAGAGCATCGGGTCGCCGTGACGTATGTCACTACCTCCCAATACATGGAAACAGTGAGGCTGTAATTACTGAGTCAATCAGACAATCTGCCAGGAAGCAGAAGACAAATTATCACTGTGATAATTGAGATGTTCGAGAGCTGACGGCACACAGAAATGAGAGGGGAGTCCACTGTCCCTTAGCAACATTGCTCTCTGTTTCCAGCAGGAAAGCTCATTTAATTTAACCTGTTTGATGAGTTAGGCGTGCTAGTAGGTTACGGCTCTTCCTGCGGAGTTGCCGAGAAATTCAAGTAGAACCTGCAGACATTACTGTGGTGAGGAGGTAGAATGGAAGGGTGTTTTTGCCTGATTTGTATTGTCAGTACTATGCATCTCATTCCATTTTTGCTCCTTAGGTGCTTACCAGGATTCAGTGGGACTCGATGTCAAGACATTGTGCCCATGAAAGTCATGAACCAAAAACGTATGTGCATTTACTGAACCAAACCGCACGTGTCATCTCTGGTGTTTAATCCCTATTTCAAAGTTCCAATCACTGTCTCCTCCCAAGGGCTCATCTAGACCCAGACAGCCGATTCATTCATACACACTTGTGGATTCACTCGTGTGTGTATGTGTGTGTCTGTGTGTGAACAAAGGAGGAGCCTGAAAGGTGACTGATGGAGAGGCCACTTTGATTGGCCATCACACTTGTCACATCCTTGTGTCCCATCGCCTAAATAATCATGAAGATCCAGTAGAAAGATACCTTAGTGGCCTGCTCCACTCTAATCCACTTTAATTCCAAATTGTTTGCTCAAGATTGGATCTAAACAAGAACAGATGTTCACACGCAAACAAGGCTGTTAAGACACTGATTGGCACTTAAGTATGTTTTAACAAACATGAGAGAGTGATGTTTGTAAGACATTCTTGTTCCTTGGCAGCCTGACACCAGCGATGCACGTGGGTATATGAAGGACTCCAGTGTAAACTCACTCTTCTTCTTTTCTTCTCTTCCCTTCTCTTCCCCCTGTGACTCTCTTGTTTCCCTCTCAGGTGCCCAAATGAATTTGCTGGTGATCGCTGCCAAAACTACGTAATGGCCAGCTTTTACAGTACGTCTGTCTCCTCTACCTGTCTCTGCTTGGACTGCGGCATGCTCAATCAACACTACTTCCTGTTGCTTCATTTTCTCTGCAGATTGCAGGCCGATGAGGTTCCCCGTGTATTTTTTTTTAGCGTGTTGCGTGTCATTTCCATACTTTGCATGTTCAGACTTTTTCGTGTCCTTTTTAAAGTTCCCGCTACCAGCCAAGTTAATGAATTTAGTATAGTGTCCGGGGACCCAGCAAGTGTAGCAGGACTCTGTTCATGCTATAGTGACCCAGAAACAGCCTGTTCAATGCAGAAACACTGTCAGATATTTCGTCATCCTTAGTTGGCTGTGCTTCAGAATCGCTGTAATTTTGTGAAGAATCAGAAAGCCTAATAATACAACTAAATCTGAAGGGTGACACCTTGAAGTATCTTGAAGTACAGTATGCTTTAACCCAAATATGACTTATAGCTCACCTGAACATTTTGACAGAAAATGAATCGTGGTCTTGTGGGCTTCCCTGTACAATCACTGTTTACTCCCTCCTTTGATTAGTGAAGGCTAGCCCTTGTTGCCCTAGCAAGACGACTGCTTTGCCAGACAAAGCAGAACGGCAGACTAAATAGCTTCCATCTCAACAGGGCCCTCCTGTCACTTATTTATTAGTCCTTGCAGGAACATGGGTCTTGAGAGGCTCGTTAAAGGAACATTGCTGCTCTCAGTCCTCGGCGGCGGCCTTCACCTTAGAGTTCTCCGAGGCGTTCGAGAACTGAAAGCTACAGGGTGGCAGAGGTGGAAGTGGGCCAGCAGTAAGAAAGGAGAGCCTTTGGCCGGAGGGTGGCAATTCTGGGATGGGTTGTGGGCTGAGAAACGATATGCCAGTGCCCTTGATGATGTGGGCAATGTCCTTCACCGCGAAGGCCATGTAGAAATGTTCCCGATTCCCCGAAAGCGCAACAGCGGAGAATTCTGGGGGGGGCGGGGCTCATTAGGAGCGGAGATGCGCTGAGCTGGTTGTCATGCTCTGATGGTTCACCACCTTTCAGGGCTCATGGCCTGCGTGAATATAGTGGAAATCAGGTCCAGGCAAGCCGTGGACGTCTTTGATTGGCAGGAGCTACAGGCTGCCACGTAGCGTCAGGTTAACCGTCAGTGTGGCCTGGGGGACCGACTGAGACTTTAGGGAAGTGACACTGAGTGGATTGTGTGGGTGTCTTGTTGTCTCCTAAACAGAACTGCACAAAAAGCCTAATAGCATAGTCGGACAGGATGCTGACCTTTTGTAAAAGTCTGATTATGAAAGAGGTTACCGCTGTTTCATTCATTACTCTTCATTACCTTAGTATTGCGCACAGCTCTCTGTTCTCATTAGCTTTTATCGGTACAATTCCTCTGTACTGATGTGACGGCTCTTCAAAGAACAGCACATGGGGGGGAAATGTTGATTACTGCCATCGAGAGAAGCTTTCAAAATTCAATTAGATCTTCTCCTGCAGTCACCAAAACTGCAGCACTGCGTAATATTGTGTCAATAGGGTAAAGTGTGCTCTTCGCCAAACAAAATCAATATAGCAAACAGGGCTGGAAATTTCCAGTGTCATATGCCATGACTGAGTTTGATCCTAATCGGTCTTTTTTTGTCTGACAGCAGTTTTTGATATTTGATCACTTCTCTCTAACATTTTAGACAGAACCACTTGTACTCAGAAAGATGCTTTGTGCAAATATGAATATCTTAGGAGGAAACTTAGACACCTCTTGATTATTATGAGATTTAATAGTTATTTAGTTGGTAGAGTCTGTGTAACCAAAAGCCTGGATGTGTTTATTTCAAAACATCTTCCCATTCAGAATATGGATAAAAATATTCTATTTCCCCTGTGTGCTTTTACCTTAGAAAAAAACTTAGGGAAAACACAGGTTTGCAGTCAGTACTCTCCTCTTGTCTCCTATCTCCTTCTGATCAGATAAATACATGCATTTAGAGAAACAGTCTCCTGTTTCGTTTAGTATGATGCTCATATACAGCATACGTGTTCCTGAGTCCATCGGCGTGTCATGAATATTTTAGTTTTTTTGTTTATTAAACTAATTTTCATTCATGCACATAATTATCTTGCATTTCACAGTGAAGCAAAATTGGCTTGTACATAGATCAGTGTTCTGGGGTCTCATTTCTAAACGCAAAAAAATGTGATTTATAAAACCAGGCACATGGGCATGTTTATGAGGTTTCCTCTTTGTAAACCACAATCAACTTGTAAATGTGCCCACATGAACGAGCCTGAGCGCCTGCTCAGGTGCCGCCCACAAAATGACCATAAATGGTCGATGCAAATAAACTTCTTGCATATGTAATACGCATATCAAGCTTTTCTGTTTAGTTCGATCAACGATGGCGATGCAGCTGGGTGGGGCGGGGCAAGACGAGTGATATTGAACAGCACGAGGTAGAGGCACAACAAAATATATTTGGGGGCCTAAGCACAGGTATGACAGACAAAAAAAGGGTGTCGAATGGTGAGACCCAAAATTAAGTGGTAGTAATGGAGAACATTGTACATTTACATGCGTACAATCAGGCAAGATAGTCAAGCCTTTCTCAGGGTAACTACTTTTTGAATTAGTGTTTTTTTTTTTTTTCTTCTTGGCAGCCAGGATGCCAAACTTAGGAGTTATTCACACTAAGCATTTTAGACAGACACTTCTCACTCTGTAAGGAAACATACGTATGGCTTGGTCTCGAGATTGTCTTTACTTTTTTTTGTCACAGTAGACGAACCTGCTTATTCTTTGCGGAGGTTGTGAAACATCGCTTTCTTAATTTTTCGCTACCTCATCTATTGACTAGCCTGCGAATTCTCAGCAACTGGGATGTATTTTGTCAGCTCATGATGTTGATGCTACGCATTTGCTTGCTGCATTGTTACACTAATAAATATTAGCTTGTATATTAATGAACTATTTAAGACTTGTTTTCCACGGCAAACCCACATCTGTGCTGTCAAACTTGCCATCTATAAAAGAGGGTGCCCTATTATGGGCTGTTGTACCGGAGCAGTCAGTAGACACTAATGTACCTGGTACAAGAGATCACTGCAAAACAACCAGATAAAGACACTTCATTTCTGACCACGTGTTAAAAATTAATGACAGAAAAGGTAATGCTTTGATCATCCTAACATGAAGAATTCTCTTCTTCATTGGCAATGACTGTGAAACTTTCCAGAGTAGTAAATAAATAAATTGAAAATCAATACACCACAACCTTTTTTTAGGTTTTTTACAAATCCCTGATTTTGCGTGGAATGTCACATAAGCACATGTCTAGTTATCTTTTGTGTGCAAGCTTTATAAATGAGACCCCTGGAGTGAACTATGCCTTGGCCAGGAGTTGACGCTGCCTGAAATATCACTGACAGCTGGTTTGCAGTACGGTGTAAACGGCTGGGTAGAGAGCTCACTTAATTCGTGAATATAATCAGCATGTGAGTTTGGGCGCTGAGATAAAATGTAACAGTTTTAGCGACTGCCTTGCAAATGTGTTATGCAGTAATGCAGGACTCCTCATCGCACGTTTATTTAAGGACAAGAGACAATCTTTAAAACACTAAATCTGCTTGGGGTTTTTTGTGAGGTTTGACAATTGCAAATGCAATTTGCATGCGCATGCTGCAGTCTCTTGTTAATTTGCAACGCTTTGATCTTTGAGTTTGTATGATTCAATGCTGTAAAATTGCTGTATTTGGACTATGGGCTTTCCAGCGAGAGAAAAATCTAAACATTTCCGTGAGTACGATATGGCAAGGATTGTGTAATTAATTCTGTGAAATGATTAATAATTATGCAAATATTATAAAGTACATTTGATCTTTGTCATTATACTGGAGTTTCTCGCTTCTCGCTGTCTGAGGTTCTGTATCCATGTGTAACTGGTTCTCTGTTTCACGAGTAATTCTCAACTCTTCTGCTTTTCTCTTTGTCAACTTCCTGTGTTGGCAGAGCATCTTGGGATTGAATTTATGGGTATGGACTGCTCATTCTTCCTAGTTTGCAGATGTAGGCTTCCTGGAAGCATCAGCCTGTCCCTCAGCTCCTCTCGGCGTCTGTGCAAACGAAGGGATCATACAGCCGTAACGTGTTTCATGCCACGTTCAGCCAGCCGTGGCTGCTAACCGCTCTGAGAACACCTGACACTGTGTTACAGTGATCATGTGATGCGCCACTCTGAAAGCCATACGGCATCCGTAGACGCGATGCCATCTTTAATGAGGACCGTTGAAGTCCACTTCCATTATTGACGGCCAGCAGCCTGTCATGAGCAGCGTTAAAGCGGCAGCGCGTTCACGTGCAGTTAGAGGCCGATATGAGATCATAAAAAATGGATGGCAGTAGAGCCCTGCATAAGCTGTATTTACAGTCATGTTGCAGTTTCAGAGTGTCCATGCGGTTATGCTCCCTTCAGACGTCGCTTTTGCCTTTGCGTTTCCCGCCTCTCCTGTCTAAAGCATGCCGTCTCATATGCCAACCCTCTCCCCCGTCTGCCCCCTTCGTTTCCCGCCTCTCCCATCTCTCACTTCTTTCAGTCATCCTCTAAGCTGAGTGATCCCAAGCGTCCCAGTTTCTATCGTTGCCCTCATCTTCCTCTCCATGTCTCTCTCTTCGGCCTCAGGGAGTCAGCCGCAGTGTTTTGGTCTCCTGTAGAAGGCCCCCGTACTCGTACATGCTTGGTTAACACCCTGTTTTTTTAAATGTGTTTTCTTCTGAACGTTTCGATCTGAGATGTGATTTGTTCACAAGGTACACAAGACCGCATGTCTGCTTAATATTGATTTGTCCAGAAAACCTGGCTGTGGCCAAAAGCTTAAAATATGAGGAAAGAAGTCTGATAAATCTATAACAGATAAATCTATAACAGTACATTATTTATCTGAATCAGTTATAATACTCTTGTGAACAAAGCCAATACAATGTAATGTGTTTGCTACTGTGCATGTAACTGTTGTTACCATTCGTTGTACTGGTTGTATGTGATTCGTGGAGCGATAGTGTTTGCAGAATCTACACGGAGGTACACATCAGTGTGTGCTTTTCATCTTAACAACTTGACCACTGGATCTGTAGACCTAAAGCACCGCTGCAAGCTGGTGTCACCAAAACGAACACTTCAGCCTCGTTTCCTGGTCACCTCTTAGAGAAACTCCGTTGATCTGCAACACTATGCTTCTCCAAATCCTGCCTGAATCAGTGTCCCATGACAGTAATTCCTGCCCAAGCTGCTTATTGTTTTGATGCTCACTCGAGCGATGCAGGGTATTTTGAACATTTCTCCTTGCCTTCCAGAAGCAGAGGAGCTCTACCAGAAGCGTGTGCTAACCATAACGGGAATCTGCATCGCTCTGCTTGTGGTCGGCATCATGTGTGTGGTTGCCTACTGCAAAACAAAGTAATTCACATTCTCGTGTTCATTGTTTGTCATATTTCTTGTTGCTATGGCAAATACGTATCTCACCTTCCTTTTCAAACAGTCATTTAATTATTCATCAGAATCGGAGGGACCGCTGTATCATCGCGCAGCTTTTCAGAGCCCAGTGCATTTTGCTCAGGTTGCCAGTCTGGCTCTGGTCGAGTTGATAAAGTAAGGCCTGCGATGATATGTCTCTGACCATCCAGGAAGCAGAGGAAAAAGCTTCACGACCGACTAAGGCAGAGCCTGCGGAATGAACGTAATGCCATGCCAGCCGTGGCCAATGGTCCACAGATGCCGGGCACGCCTTCTGAGAACATCCAGTTGGTGAACGTAAGCACCTGTCACCATAACGAGGCACCACTCGCCTCTTGATAGCTTATTTCCCATCATGCCCTCACCATTCAGGGGCCTTCACAAGTTCTCTAAACTGTTTAGTAGTTAGTAACTACTAGTAAGTTGTTTTGCTATTCACCATTAGGCAAAACCAGAACAATTAAGTTGTAAGAAGATAATGATGGTGAATTTAATTGATGGCAGGGATATAAACTCATTGTCAATACTGTTTTACAAATGCATTTTTTATTTGGTGGTATTTAAAATTTGAAATCCTTAAAACCTTTTTATTTTTCATTGTAATAGAGGATCTAAGTGCATTTGAATAATGATCTAAAATATCAATTATTTACTTTAAATATTAACTACAGTTATTAGCAGGATGTTTAATAATAATAATCTTGCTTCATCCTGTTGTTTTGAACTGAATGGCTGTTTTGATTTGGCCGCTTCTGAAAACGGATTCAGACTTCAGTGCCACTGTCATCACAAACTCTCTCCTGTTTTCTGTCTTAGCAATATGTGTCAAAAAACGCCATTCCTGCTCAGCACACGATTGAGGAGAAGGAGAAGGAGACCAGCTTCTTAGTGAGCCAGTGCAAATCAGCAGTGCCGAACCCCACAGCCGGACTTCAGCCCTCAAGCCAGAGGTACCTGGTCTGTTAAGGTGCCAGAGGTACCTGGTCTGTTAAGGTGCCAGAGCTGGTCAGCTCACGTTCCAAGAGAACCCGCAAAATGACATCATTCTGAGTGGCATCACGATAGAAGTTTAAATAAGTGACAGAAAACCAAAAGTCCCATGAGATAGTTTAGATATTGTTCGTCAGGTTTAACTGAGATCGGATTGAGGAAGGAAAAACAAGGTAAAGGGACACACGAGGGCACTTAAGACACAGCTTCATTCGGACAAAGATGTTTAGATCCGAGTGCAGCCCTAGTGCTGAAAGAAGAGGATGTGATGTGTGCCAGGTGCTGATTCACCCGCTTTGCCGGCTGTCTCCATCTTTTCCCGCAGTTGGAGCGATGGACGAGGTGAGAATGTCCTCTCAGACAGCCGGTCAGGCCCGGCAGTGTCCCCCGTGGAGAACAGCAGGCACGTCACCCCCAGCAGTCGCCGGGGACGGCTCAACGCTACAGGCTGTGCTCGCGACCTCAACGTCTACTCGAAAAATGCCAGAGACACCCCTGATTCCTACAAGGACTCGCCATACAGCGAGAGGTATGGCCCAGGTGGTCCTCTTTATCAGGACACTCAGCAGGATGATGGAGACCGGCTGGGCGTCAGACGGTGACTGCAGATGCTCTTTGGCACATGCTGTTATTAACCGAAATAGAAGCTTTAAGGAATCTGGTCATCAGGGTGAGAATGACACACCACTTTAGAAACAAAGATGACGTATTTCCGTGATTAAAGGTTTACATTAAACTCACAATATACCTAGAGTTTTAGACTTTGCATTTGCATACCGTAACTTGATTGTAATCAAGACTATGAATTCAAACTGTTTTGAAGCCCCTGTTCATTAGGTATTACAGACGTTGATGTCAATCATCCATCTATCCCCTTAAAATTGGTTCTCCTGGCCCAGAATGTGAGCCTGTATAATAATATCCAATATAATAATTTCCCATATACACAGAGCAGACTTACACAAATTTGCAGTGTGTATGTGTCTGTGTGCATTAATGAGAGGCTTCTCTACAGGGCGATTTAATTTCCTTTCTTCTCAAAGGTACGTTTCAGCCATGACCACCCCGACTCGCATGTCTCCAGTGGAGCTGCTGTCCCCGGCGTCCCCAAAATCCCCCCCCTCCGAGATGTCTGCACCTCTTTCAAGTCTAGCCATGTCAGTCCCCTCAGTTGCCGTCAGCCCACAGGGGGAGGAGGAGCGCCCCCTACTATTTACCACACCCCCTCGGTTACGGGAAAAACAGCGTCAGGACCACACCCACTCCAATGGCAACCAGTACCAGCGCAATTCTGCCCACTACAATCACGGCCTTGAGGCCGGCAGTGCTCCGCCCAGCCCACAGAGGACGGCGGAGGATGACGATTATGAGACGACACAGGAATACGAGACGACGGTGCCCCAGCCTCCAAAGAAACTGCCCGGCGGTCGCGGGGCCTCGAGGGCCAAGGTCAATGGCCACGTCGGCCACAAGGCAGAGTCAAAAAGTGACAGCAGCTCAGAGAGCAGCAGCTCGGAGAGCGAAACGGAAGACGAGCGAGTCGGCGAGGACACGCCCTTCCTTAGCATACAGAACCCACTGGCTGTCAGTCTCGAAGCGGCTGCCTCCTGTAGACCCAGCGAGAGCAGCAGGACTAACCCAGCACTGCGGCTGTCCACGCAAGATGATTTGCAAGGCAGGCTATCGAGTGTAATAGTGAGTCAAGATCCCATTGCTGTATAAAATGAAAATTACACTTAAAAATTACACTTAGGTCCAAAATAAAGATCAGAGTCACCACAAAACCTTTATTTTCTATAAGTATTTGAGGGAAATAATTTAAAAAAAAAAAAACTTATTTTAGTGACGTAGTAGTGAATAAAGTCTTTTATAAATTAAAAATGTGTGCAAAATGTGTTCGTGTAATGGAAGAAAGTGCCATACACTAGTATGTAGCAAAGGTCACAGTATTTCAACGGGGAGATGATCAACGGTGCCTTTACTTTCAGTTCTGTGAAGACTAGACCACTGCATTCCTACACTGGGCCATATATTCAAGAAGTTCATCAAGCAAGACGTTTGGATATGACATCTAACCAGCGGACTCTGTCCCTTTAGCTTCCCGATGACCTCATAGCAGTCATACTACAACTAGAATTATTAACAATGTTTTGATCATGAATACAAAAACAATTGCAAGAAGCAGCAAAATAGGGCATGTGCAGGTTTAAGCGCATTTTCCTGGAATACTGAAGAGCGATGACTATATAAAGAGAAAAGCGCTAGATGAATGTGCAATAAGGCTTCTGTCACAAGTCTGTCAAGCTTCTATGCAAATTTTACCTAACTTAATTTTTATAGTCACTCAGAACAAGGTAAAAAAAAAAAAAATTACTGAAGCAAAACAGGTGAGTAGGGATGCTACGGAAACGCATGTGTATAGTTTACGAAGCTGCAGAATGGCACACAAGCCAGTTAATCACAGTACACGTTAACGTGCTTTACCTTGACGATCCTCTGGAAGGTCATGCAGAATAACACGGCAGTGATTTTATTTACACCACGATAGTAAACTGTAATTCCGCTCTTACCACTTTTTGAGGCTTTCCCTGGAAAAAACGGAATTGGCGTCACATAATTACCAAACTCGCGTAGTTTGTTTTTCTAAAGGAATCAGTTGTAAGATTGTCTGTAGTTTTTGTTTCATGTTTCTTACGACTTCGAGTTTAACATGTATGATGCTTTGAATATATGGCTCAACTACAAAGTGTTGCCACACTACCGGCCGTTAAGTAACGCATCGTAGGGATTATTAGAGCGCCGCATCGTAGGGATTATTAGAGCGCCGCATCGTAGGGATTATTAGAGCGCCGTTTATTTTAAAAATATACAGAGATCATCACTTTCTTCTTTCTGTTTTTACAAGTTTATTACCATAAAATTTGGTTTGTTTCATATTACGTGAACTATGACATTATTCAGAGTATTATTTTGTGTTTTTTTTTTTTTTTTTTTTTAATTCTTTTGCTCATTGGAATAGTTTTGTAAGACGTATTCTGTATAATATGTTACTTTCCAGTACTATAATCTTTCTATTACAGTCTGAGGTTAGTTTTGACTTTCAGTATCCATCCCGTATGGTATGGAGTGATCATTCTTACACGGACCAATGTTGCCCCTGTACAGAAACGCCATGGTTCCTCAAAAAGAATAAATTAATAGAACTAAAGTATGTATTTGTCTTGGGTTATGTAACACTCTGGGCCAAAGTACACGCTGGCATTTGTCTGCGTATTGTTTGCCACTGTACACAAGCCTTTCAACGCAGCAAGAAGGGTGTACCAAACATTTATTACCGTTAGTAAATTTTTATACCATGCTTTTCTTCGTGACAAAGGAGCCCCACTGAAGTAACATTATTTATATTTTATTTATTTATTTATTTGTGTATTTATTTTTTGTTTGGACCTTGTCTACCCAAATATTTACAGCTTCTATATTTTATTCAGTCATTTTATTTGAAACGATCTGAACAGCTGACTTTTTTAGTTGCCATTGTGTTCTGCAGTTCCTTCATATTCTTCTTATCTGGAATCCAGACTACTTTCCCCTTGGTCATATTATTCTGTTAATAAACTTAATTAAGATGCACATTCTTCACACGTTATTTTGTATTTTGGGTCTCACCACCCACTAACGTGCATTTGTGAGCCTGGGAAATTCTTGCATGTCCACAAGTCTGCTTAAAGATCTTAGAGGACGAGTTTGGGTTTTCATTACTTTTGACCCCTAATGCTCATTTCTGTAAATGCACCATAAAACTAGCTATGTTGGATTTTAAAATATTTAATCCACTGCATTTGACATTTTGACAAAGACAAACTACAAGAAACGTGTCTGTCGCACCTGCAAAACTGCGCAAGCCAAAACGCACGAGTTTCAATAGAGGAACGGCGAAACTATAACAGCTTTGTTAAAAAGGGGGCTCCTTCATATGGTCCCACTCTGTATTCTCATTAAAGATGTGCTACTGCCAGCTTCAGTCGTGAGGAATGTGCTCAAGACCATTCCATCCATCCTTCCATCTTCTCACCACTTATTCTGGTCAGCAGTATAGGACTGCGGTACATGCATTTATGGGATGCCAGTCTATGGCAGGGCATGTGTGTGTGCACGCTCACACGCTCTCACACACACACACACACACACACACACACACACACACACAATCACTGTCTATGGGCAATTCAGAGACCCCAACTGGTCCACGTGCATGTCTTTGTACTGTGGGAGGAAACCACACACACACACAGCTCCGATTTCTGAAGCATTACCGTTGTTATCAATATCACCAGTCAAATCCACCACAGGGGTCAGTGCTTGGACCTTCTCGCTGTACATGATACCACTAGGTAATATAATAAAAAAAAAAACAAACGTTAACTTTCACACCTATGCCCATTATACCCAAATCTACATTTCAGCAACACCTAATGACACCTCATCTGCAGTCACTCTGGCTAACTGCTTTAATAGCATGGAGCCTTGGATGCGTGAAACTTCCCGTCACTCAACATTGGGGAAAAAAAAAAAAAACCACGGTTATACCGTTTGGAGGCAATAATGCAGATAGGGCTGCTATGGTCACTGCACTCAAGTGCAAGGTGCTGACCTTTCACCTCAGTAGTTCAGCCCGTAATCTGGACGTCATTTTAAACACAAAGATGCTCATTCACATCTCATATTGACACTGTACTGCTTCCTACAGCTGCAGAATATTCCTAAGCTCGGACAATTTTTCTCTATTTAAGATGCTGAGAAACTCATACATGCTCGTGTGTAAATTGGCTAGATTACGGTAATGTTCTACATTAAACACCATACTATCAATCCAAAAGGCAGCAGTTTGGAGTATTACTTGGAACAGGTTTGAACATAAGCCCAGTTCTCTGGTCCCTCCACTGGTTTCAGGAGCGACTTTCAAGTTTTTCTTCTTACCTATGAACCACTCAGAGGTCCAGCACCTGCTTAAATGATCAAAGTGACTGACGTCTACAGTCCAAACTGTTGAGGTCCCCTTCCTATCTCACATATACTTAACATGATTGTTGACACTAAAACCTTCAGTTACAGGGCCCCTAGATCAAAGACCAGCCTTCCAGCCTCTGCCCACCATGCCGAGTCGATCTGTCTTTATATCACGACTGAAGATATTCCCACACCTCATTACACACCGTGAATCCGGCTGCTGGTGCCGCCGTACATGCCTGTGTGGTCCTCTGTTTGTCAACAAGGCGTAAACATCTATACTGACCATCCACGCTTCGTTCTCCACCCCACATGCAGATGGAAAGATGCTGGATGCAGTGTTAGTCCCAGAAATTTAAGTGTGATCAACAAACCGGAACATCTCACGAGGACCAGCATGGAGAATCAACTCCAAGATAAAGGAACTGACCATAATTTAACCCTTGAATATACAAAGGTCTTCTATCCTTCCCTGCTCCGTATAATGGTAGCATGTCTTAGGGAGCAGGCAGGCAGTTGACCTTAAGAGTCCAAGGAGTCCAAGGCTCCTCTCCGCAGTTGTCTTCTCGCCCGCTCCTTTTCCATCAATTTACATCATAATTACCATACACTTCTGTTAAGGGGTTAAAAAATAAACTGAACTGAAATAAAACGTCTGAGGCAGTGGATGAAAGAGGCTCACTTTAGCACCATTTGCTTCTATACGACTGACTACTGTAGAAGACGATTTCATGGTCCGGCCATTTTGCTCAAATATACGTTATTTTAGCTGATATATAAATGACAACAGAAACCTCCAAAACAGAACAGTAAATATCAGAGATCTTTAAACAGATATTTCAAATGTATTTTTCTTGATGTACATCCTGTATGTTACAAATGGGAAAAGCATTAGTCCCAGCCAGCTATATAATTTATCACTGACTTTATGAGAATTTGGAGGGGGGGGAAAAAAAAAAAAAAAAATGCTGTCAACCTATAAAAGGAGCACAAATCATTTTGTACTATGCTTCTTGCCATGCAGAAGCAGATTACCGGCATCTTTTTACTTGACCAGCACCATAGGCACCAAAATCGTAAGTTCCTGATTCATTTAGTTTACTAGCCATCTCCCAGGCTTCACCACATAAAATAAATATAACCTCTGTATTACTTGGCTAAGTTTCACACATATTGAACTGTTCAGTATTATTCAGTGTGTAGTACTTGGGTGCCGAGTATCTAGCACCGATAAGATCAGAAGCGGCCGGACAAGACTGTGATCAAAAAAATCATTCAGTGCAATTCAGCCGCACACCTTTTCCTACTGAGAAGTTCACCCGTTTACTGCAACTCTACTTCCCTGAATACCAGATTACAAATTCAACAAATCACATGCTGGTAGTTTCTGATGGTCATGATTCTGCTGATTCTATCATCCAGCACGGGGTTATGTAGACCGGTATGACTGCGCGTGTTGCCTGTTAACAGCGTGCTAAAACTGCCCTTTTACCATCACTTTATGCCTCTTTTGAATGACGAGGTGCTGTTCTCCCCGCGTGCAGATACAGTCAAACAGCCACGCGACTTCAGCTGTCCTGAGCAGAAGCACCCGGCATCAGAATGTCTGTCTGTGTTACCGGGGGCTGCTGGGACATCACCCGGAAGCATTCCCAGGATGCATCTGGCTCTCCCACACGGGACACTCCAGTTCATCACAGCTGATAAAATCTGAATAAATTGGTGTTTTTTTTTTTTTTTTTTTTTTTAAAGAAATGCCGAAAGAAGCTGGACATTACGGCACACAGTGTGTTGGAATCTGACATCTTCATGATGCTATGGGAGCTGAGGAAAGGGTAGCCAAAGCGTGAGCATCACCTGATGGCCCCATGCAGAGTATCAGGGAGTGTCTGACCCCACCTCCTCCTCACTGATTGCTGCGATATAAATCAATAAGTTCAACTATTTAGCAGATTCTATTGTCCAAAGCAAAACACAAGCAAATAATGCTTGGGATTACGGAGCAGGGTTAAAGGCCTTGCTCAAGTGCCCGGTGATAATAAAATTACAGCAGGCCATGGGATTAGAACACACAACCTTCCTTCCAGATGCAGACACAAATGCCTAACCTAGTGAACTACACAGCATCCTCAGACGCCTCATAACGCCTGCCTCAATGTTTCTACACGCAAAGGAAACACTAGGAGCTCCATCCAAATCAACATGCTTAAGATCTTGTTAATAAATCAATGATACAATCCATGCAAGACTAGGCAAGGGTGTCGCAGTCAGTGTTTTAACCAAAGTCAGCACGTCCTAGGATGAGAACATTCGGAACGTTCCATTTCGCCTCGGCTTCTCTCCAGTGTATGTCCTGCCCATTTTCGTGAGCCGTACCTGTCCATCCGTGTTACCAACCAAAAGTTCCAGTCAAGCAGTCAGCTGCATTCCAAACATGCTTTCCCATCCACACAATGCGCAACTACCCTCGTGTACTTCGGTGGCAGGAATGAGCTGACCGATGTAAGATAACTGCCCTTTGTGACATGGGTTAGGAATCTCCTGGTTGATAATGAGATGCACTGAGGTAATGAAGTCAACCTTGCCTACGGGGTGTAGATGGTTACCCCGCCTTGCGGAACATTCCAAACACGTGGTAATTGATTACAGATTAATATTTTTGGATTAGATATTAGAGAATAACCGGTGGGGGGGGGGGGGGGGGGGGGCCGGGGGCCCCCGGGTTTTTAAAAATTCTCCGAGGAGAGAAAAATTTCCCCCTGACCCCCGCACAGC
>JAACJT020000095.1:1013884-1030988 GCA_009936485.2 Gymnarchus niloticus | reverse complement strand
GGAGGGAAAGATAAGATTAGGTGCTAGAGAAGGAGGAGGGGGGGGGATGGGAGGGGGGAGAGGGAGAGGGGGGGGGGGGGGGGTGGGGGGGGGGGGAGGGGGGGTCACGGGTCACGCTGCTTTTGAAAGACTTCTCAGAGGAAGGAAACATTTCCGATTAACCGTGACATGCGATTTCACGGTCAAGTGGCTCGAAGATTAAACGCATGGAATTTAACCCCAGGTGGAACAAGAGTTATACCGAGGTGATGACCAAATTCTCTGCACCGTGTCAGCAGGTAGGGAGGTCGACTCATGACCCAAAAACTGCAGGCTGAAAGGAAACTATTCAGAAGTTGAGGGGGAAAAAAGATGCAGTATGCGGCTTCATGAAGGTGAAATTATGCTGAGCTCACCGACAATATTAAGACTGATCAGGGTTAATGATGTCATATGAATGGACATCTCATAAAGATGGCGCATTCGGTTATACCGACAGCACTGTGAAAATCAGACAAGTCCCTTCATTTCTCAGCAGACATTGTGTATTTTCTACTCAGAAGAAAATGGATCACAGTGCTGAATATTTCAGGAGAGGAGAGGAACTGCATTTGACTGCAGCAGCTTCACAGCCGCACGGCCTCCTGGATGTATAAATATAGATACCAATTCTCTACAGAAACATTAAAACGTTTTTCATGGTCGAAAGAAAGGGTTGCCACCACGCTTCAAGCTGTAGAGTGTGTTGTTGTGAACTGAACACTGTCTGCGTTATACAAATTACTTCAGGGCCAAAGCCGGGTCTTGATCTCAAACTCTCACCATGAGTCGCTTTCAGGAAACTCGGCCGTTACTCCAAGCAATAAGCGCTGGTGCGCAGCTAGCATGAGGGCCACACCCACAGCTATAAGAATACCACCCTTCAAAGCTGCATTATCACATTACTGCGGGCTCCTGCTTTTGTTAAGGTATCCTTCCCTTAACACGTCCTTAAACGTACATTTTGATTGCCTTAAATATAAGGAGGGGAACCAGTCACATTTAGGGGAAAAGCCCTTCCCTCGTTTTCCGAAGGACCTTTCAGTAACGTGGTCTGTATCTCGCTGCAGCTTTAATTCAGTCCATCTCAGATGTTTTCTCCATGACCCTAAATCGCCTGGCTTTATACTCAGGCAGGGAGGCTGTCCATCTCTGGCTCTCCTGCTAACTTAACATTCTCTGAGACCCCGACGGGGTCCCTCTGGCCTGCCTGTCTGGCCTTATACGAGCCCGAGGAGCACCTCCCGGTAGGGACTGCTCTGACAGGATGACGTGCGAAGGGCCCATTTCACCTGCTCTCAGCCTGCTCTCGCTTGTTCACCGCCTGCCAACGGAAGCTTCCGCGATCACCCACGTAGGACTCTCCCAGTCTGCCATTGTACTCCCCACCGAAGGCATGCCAAGTGGTGACTCACCTGTGGGAAAATGCTCCCCTCGTGCTGCTAAACCAAACAAGCAGCACTATGTCACCTGTCGAAACACCAGATTACCTGTCCTGACCCAACACCTTCACAACGAGACCAAATGACCGGGCACCACTGGAAATCAAATGGGGACTGTGTGGGTGTCACAACTGCCTGCAGTCACATATCAGCAAATTTCATTACGTATGAGATCTGGTCACCTTTTTTTTTTTTTTTTTACTTAAAGATGTTTAAATAATTCTACGAGTGCCCCACACAGAGAAAATATACTGCCAATGTCTACATAGCTTATGTAATACTCCGACTGACGATGATGAAGAATATTCACCATCACGCGCTCTTTGCTAAACAGCGGAAAGGACAGACTGAGCAGAGAGCGACAGCTGTGAAAGATCCCCCCCCCCCCCGTCTTGAGCCTTCTCTCTCTAACGCAGGATGACTGGGGGACAGATGCCTCAAAGTGACACGTGAGAGCGACCACAAAGGACCGCACTGTCACAGCTAATGCGAAACGGTACCACATGTGCCACAGCTGGAGCCGTAATCCCGGGTCAGTTTCAGAAGGCCAACTTCAACCCAGGCCATTTAGCCTATTAACAGAATAAGAAGTCGTACCGATCGCACACTCGTATCATGCTGGAACTACCGCACGGGTGCATTATAAGCGGTTAGAAAAATGCTCCTAAATGCATTTAGATAAGAAAAATTTCTGGATGGTTCTGAAGACCAAACCCGCAGCTCTGCTCTCACGCCATCCACAGAAGGACGATGGCCTGATTCCATGTACTTCGCCAATAACTCTGTTTTTACTCGTCGTCGCTTAACTGTAAACTGTGTAACTGAACTCCGCTGCGTAGAAAAAAAATAACCTCAAAGTCATTTGCAAATTGACCAAAAAGAAGGAAGTGTGTTTGGAAACATCCTAACAGAAATTAATCTAAAACATGCAGAGTCCTCACAACATCTCCACTGTACAGCCTGATCCTACGAGACATGGCAGCAGCAATAATCAATAGTTTTAGTCTGTAAAATTCCTGCCAGAGATGAGGTATGTACAGTAATCCAGCCTCTGGGGGGAGCCTTCATACCCAGGCAGCACGGGGGAAGCCTGTCCCAGCTTCAGCGGTGGCACGTGGGCTATTGCTTCAGAGCAACACTGATCCGAGTCCTGCTTGGGAATGGAGGGCTTTTCGGTTCTAACTAGTTGTCCAGGTTACCTCAAAACCCATCTCCAAATGGTAACCTTTATCAATAAAGAGCCTCAGTATATGTAGTCTCTTCAAATGGTTTTACACACTTTATATACTAAAGACTTTTCTTTCTAATAAATACATCCAGCAAACTAGGTAAGACTTTTTAATGAAGGGTAATCCACAAACAGACTTACCCACTAACAAGTATTAACTTGATAACAAAATGCTATCATTACAGGTTTATGGTCATCTGCAATAAAACAGGCCATACTAAAATACCAGTAATCATTGCGTCCCTATCATCTTTAACACCTTTAAAGCGAGCCGCTTCGTCCACCTGCCCAATCACTACCAGCTGCTCAAACCGGTATCTGTAGGTCTTTCCAGACTGTTGACAATCTCGGTTTAGACGTCTGACGGTCGAACTGATGAACTGGCTAAAGATTCCTTGTTCCCTGAAAATCTTACGAATTTCAAGCCTTGCACTGAAGAAAACCTGCTATGATAGAAGGTCAGCAGCTAAAAAACCATAATGTTTTTCAGTGTTCACCCATTCAAACTGAATTAGCCATATGTTGTAACATGCTGCGGTAACAATAACGGTAAGCAGTCAGTTATACACCACACCTTCCAATCTGCTCGTGTGTTTAGCACCTCCGGACTATTCTGTCCTCTGGCCGATCTTGCAAAACGGCGTTTTCATCCAACTGGCCAGCTGTCAATAAATCCACTGGAGACCATCACACTCACCGCGGAAAGAATGCCTAGCATGACACCACAGAATGTCTTTAGCACGCAGCTGGACCCCGTGCAAATCGTCACTGATGGGCTGGGGGGAGTTTGCCCCTGCAATAGGCCTAGCTAATTAGATGGAGTCAGAACGACCCCGCAGATCCCGGCAACGCTGTTTATCACTGTTACTTTCACAGCTGTCGCTGGGCCACTCGGGACGCTCCCCGAGGAGAGGGGGGGAGTGCCGAAATGACATGTTGTTTTCTTGGGTCAGGAAGGTGATGATCTGGGAAGCAAGCCTAAGACAGGCTTAATGAAGGAGAGAGGGACGGGGGACGTATATCGGCAGCAATGCGACGGGTTAGGGGACAATATCACGCATCGCAGTAAAGCAATACCAAGCGGGACGGGTGTCGCCCATCGTCAGCGACGTACCCGCGTACCAGACGGGTGTCACCCATCGTCAGCGACGTACCCGCGTACCGGGCGGGTGTCGCCCATCGTCAGCGACGTACCCGCGTACCGGATGAGTAGCGTGCATCACCAGTAAAGCAGTAATGTATGAGACGAGTGACGTGCAACAGGAGCAATGCAACAGTACATGCGACAGGTATCATATATCGTCAGCGACGTACCTGCATAATGGAAGAATAGGATCACACACTTAGAACAAGAACGAGAGAAAAAAAAAATTAAAAATCACAGAACATTATTATTCTAACAAAAATGATTATATGGTAAAAAATTGTGAAAGCTAAATATAATACAATTAAAGCATTTCTTTTAAAGCTAAAATTTAACAGAAAACGCAGGTGCAGTTTACCATAACTACTTTTAACACAGTGTGGCTCCTTAGATTTGCAATATTTTGTAAGATCTGTGTTTAGAAATATCAAAGTTACAGCAGCAATTACCTGATATGTAGGTTTAAATCTGAGATATAAAGCCTTTGCCCCAATTCTGTAATACTAAGCTGCTGCATGCCAAGGATAAACCACTCTCTTCTGCCAAGAGAAATTAAGCCTCATGTTCAATGTCCAGAAATTCATGCCACTTTGTGCCAAATATAGGTACATATTTATGGTCTAATCTTGACTTTTTTTCCCCAAATAAATTTAGAGCAGACTCTAAATTTCAGATAATAGCTAAGGCAGAGAAAAGGCCTTTAAAATCAAATCTGATACAGCATTGAGACCAAAGCCAAACCTGGAAACATTATGACCGCTACAGATGACCTCTGACTTTTACATCATAATGCGATGCCTCCTTTTCAGCACACAAAGACAATTTCCTGTCCAAAGTTTAACGTACCATTGAACACCATAATACCTGCAGTACATCTCATTAAATGTTTCGTGGCAAACTAAATCCAGCACCTGACAGGACCGTCCCTCCCAAAACAAGGCATTTTTAACGCATCTAATCATTGCATAAATTCCGTCAATCTTCTTCTTGCCTGTTGCTTCTGAGTTGCCTCATAAACCGGTCATTTCTCCTAACTTTTCTATTTTTACTAGAAGACGACTTCCAGTTGAAGACAGGAATGACAAGCTCTCAAGCATTTTACCAGGCATTAATGGAGCAGATACACTACACAGCTGCAGGGCATTTAAAACAAGCATGATTTACTTCCAGGTATATAGTATACATGAAGAGTATATACAGAATATATATATATTTTTTCCCCCATACAACAAATGTGTCAACATATACAGCTGATTTTATCATTTTCAGCTACAAGTCTTGAGACGGTGCTCAGATTTTTTTAGATTGCTAAGTTTATGGTCCTCCCTTAACCCCAAAGCTCAGGCCACTCCATCCAGCCCCACTTCGTACAAAGAAAATGTTTGAATTAGTCCCTAACCATGGCAGAGACGTGGCATCTGGAATGAGCCTGTTTTTACTGCATGTCCTTATGAGGATCAGAATGCTGAACCACTTCCCAGATGATGAACCGGACTACAATTTACTCTGAATACATATTCACGTCCTTCCCTGTTCTGTATAATGGACGCCCTAGGCCGTGGAGGGCCAGTTGACCTCAGACCCCCAGAGGTTTTTTTTTTCCTCCTCATTGAGTTGTTCTTGGTTCTTCTCCTCCGTTGTCTTCTCGCCTTTTCCACAAAGTTACAGTGTAATTACCACACAATCCTGTTAAGTGCTTCTGGCCAACCGTGTGGTGAAAGGCACTACAAAAATAAACTGAACTGAATAATTATGACCATTAACTCTGGCCTCCCGGAATGACTTTAATATTCTCAGTCCGGGATATGAGAAGAAACATCACTGTGAGAAGCAGACAGCGGACTCGGACCCAGCTTCAGCTTTGTAATCATCTGAAGCACATCATTGTGAGAAGCAGATGGCGAACCCAGACCCAGCTTCAGCTTTGTAATCATCTGAAGCACGTCACTGTGAAAAGCAGACGGCGGAGCTGGACCCAGCTTCAGCTTTGTAATCATCTGAAGCATGTCACTGTGAAAAGCACACGGCAGAGCCGGACCCAGCTTCAGCTTTGTAATCATCTGAATCACGTCACTGTGAAAAGCACATGGCGGAGCTGGACCCAGCTTCAGCTTTGTAATCATCTGAATCACGTCACTGTGAAAAGCACACGGCGGAGCTGGACCCAGCTTCAGCTTTGTAATCATCTGAATCATGACAGAAGGCTGAATGCTCCTGATGAGGACATCAGAGATGCAGCTGGTTGCTTAAAATTGCATGTCAAAACGGTACACATTGATTTCCCCAAGATACAGCCTTTGAATTTTTAATGTTAAAAGAAATGAGTCTAAGCGCACAGCTGTTTCCTTATTAACTTAATTCTTATTCATTTAGTCAGTATTCAAACAGCAATATTATCGACGTGTGTAAACATCAACATGTATGTCACATTGGGAGCCCAGATTAGGTAAACAAGCCAAATGCATTGTGGGATGCGGGACGCAGCTGCCCAATTTAAGAGGTTTGAAACAGTTCCCCTTTATGACTAACTGGACGGCCTTATGGACACGAGCTAACCCTGGCTCCGGAGACAAGTTTAGCCCTTCTGTATGTACGTACATTTTTACATTTAGAAGTGACTGACAAAGAAACTGAAAAGCAAGTAAAACTGTGTGTTAGCCCACTTGTCTGTGGGACCGTCCAATTCTCCTGTCACAGCAGACACTTGAAAAGAGGTTCCTCTTCTCTGCTGGCCATGTATGACAACGCAGAAGATCCTCAGCCAGCCAGCACGCTGCTAGCCCCCCGTCGGCCCTGCTGGCCCACAACCTGTCCCCGGATGACGAGAACATCGTTTACTCATTCCAATCCGACTACTCCAGCTCACCACCTTCTCTCTGTGCATTGCGGCTCAAACGGGCAGATTCAGCCTCCTGTATCTTCAGGGGAGTTCCTGCCTCGGCTCAACATCACTCAAGCGTGACGACGCTGTGATTTTGGAGGTTTGAGCATGAAGACATATCTGAGCTCCGGGACATGCCCAGTCATAGGAAAAAAGCTCATATAACTGTAGCAGTATTTTGCTGACATTAGATCTTTTACGCTGATGTTTACTTTCTAATAAATGTTGACACTGATGCCAAAAAAGCCTTTAACAGCCATTTCAAAAGAAAATTATGGTATTTTAAACCAAACACATAAATCATAAAACCCAACCATTTAAATGTACTCCAAGTGGTGAATTTTGATTCGCTCCCAAGATAAAGTGCTTAAAAATCAATACTTTGACAACGTTTCAAAGGAATATCCTTGAATGGGTCTTAACAGGACAATATACACTTAAGTACACCGAGCACAGGCAAGTCTTTATCAAAACTAATGAAACATACTCTACTCCTGAAGCACCAGACTGCATGCTTCAGTATTCCTACAGAACGTAACACCTCACCAGGGACACCGAATCATGATTTTAGGGGTACGACTTTGAATGACTCAGCGAAAATGATAGTGTTGAAACGTCTGGCTGGAAAGAGGAAAGTTAGTATACCTCATGTAGTAGAAATCCATTGGAATCCCACCATTCCTAGACTTACAACATAAAGCCACAATGAAGTGCTCTGAAAAGGTCACTCCATTCATCCATGGATGGGGGCATCTTAAAGTGGAAAGGGGGTCCCTGGGTAAAACATTAGCTCAGAGGGTGTTGGAGTGCAGGTGGAAAACCATCAGAGCAAGGTTTCCATCTGAAAGCACGTGAACAGCAGACTGGACTCCGTGTCATGTGACCTACTTAAGGTTCAGCCTGACAACAGCAGGCCCAGGTAAAATATGTGTGATCTCAAATTCCTGTCTTTGTATTCCATAACAGTAAGTCACACAACATTGACGAGAACATTCCTCACCTAACTTTAGAAGCTTGGTATAGTGGATACTGAGTTTCGAATTTCACTCTTTAAAGCACATCTGATATTTTTAAATATAAAACAGTTCTACAATTTAATGCTGAACCACAGCAGGATATAAAAAAACGTTTAACACACTAAATTCAAACAATTACTAAAATTATTATGGTTGTTCAATAGGTTTGTTATACTGACCACTGCCTATCTGAATAATCAATTTTCCTCTTATTTAAATGCCATTTAGTACACAATCTGTACATGAATAAAAATTTATGATGTGGATAATTGTACATGAATTCCGTGAATGCCATGCAGCCAAAAATAACTTCAAACTCAAGGTGATTACACCTCAACCATGACTTATGGACTTAATTGTCAGGTGGGGGGCTTCCACCATCCTCAGGTATATTTCAAATTTAAATTTAATGCTAAGCGATCTGGTAAGCGAGAATATTAATAATAAAAAAAAATACGGACTTCAGTGTCGTAGCTGTCTCCAGAGTATCTGACAACCCTTTCAAGGGCATTGAGTTACACTTAATTACAATTCTGTTCAACAATTTCACCTCAAAGCAGCATGATTCAATTCTAAGAAATTCATTTGTGTGACTCAAAAGGGCGCTGTCTTGTTTCCTTTTCAGTATCCCTTACTTTTTCCCCAAAAAACTATTTTTGGAAACTTCTATGACCTTTTTTAACCTACGTGATTTTTAATCTGAATCCTCTAAGCGGGGGAACAAAAACAGCCAATCAAATTTGTTCCATAAACCTATAAAATGTACTTTAATTAAAATACATAATTATTAGTTACTGGGATTAAAACTGCAAAATTTAAATTTCTGGTAAAAATAGTCCATGTAATAGGCAGCTTCTCCATATCCGACCACGAGCCCAAAAAACGATGAAACGTGCTCAATGGAATCCTTCATAAGAGTCCCACGCCCAGGCCTCAAAGAAGCTAGTTTAGCTACGAAATACCTGCTTCCAAAACTCTTCCACGGAGAAGTTAGCATTCCTTTCAGCAAGCAGGCGCAGGGCTCTGGCCTCCTTCTTAGACTGCTCATAACTGGGGCCCCAAATGCCCCGCAGAGACGACTGACTGGTGGGACTGCCGGCAAAGTCAAATATTCTCGGAGGGAGGCACTTCAAGTGGCTCTCTTCCCCCCGCCATGTTTTGAGTGCGAGACCCTGACAAAGAAAGAACAGTCATCATTAAACTGGCCATGACGGAGTGGTGAAGCAGTTTCTTCATTAATGCATGGGTTCACAAATATCTTCTGACAGGATCTCCTTCTGGAAAATAGAATATTTTAAAGCGGCACCCTCTCAACACGCACACACAAGACCCCACACCCCCCTAGTGAACCACTGCATTAATGACTGCCCATTTTACTCACGATTCAGTTACCCTAGACCAAGGTACATCATTTGGAGACACTGCTGATTTTGTGGCTAGTTTTTTGGGGCCACCATAATGAGACAAAGGCGCTACATAAAGAAGAACCCAACTGAATGTTGTTCCTCGTGTCAACTGGTAGACCTGTGTAGCTACACGGGAACACAGGTGACTTACAGTCAGAAGCTGGGTCTGTGCTTCCGCACCCTAAACATGTAACGATTACGTGACTAACAGTCAAAAATAGGACAAACGTGACAATTTAAACGAGTCAGATGTCTAGAAAACTTCAGGGTTCTCCGTAGCTGTCAAACACGCTAATTGTCTGACTAGCATCTAAGAACATTTCCATACAAGTTGACCATTTTTATAATAGTAATAATAATTTGGTTGCTTCTGAAATTCAAATATGTTGTCTTCAAAGTCATTTATCAAGACAACCTAATATCAAGGAATATCCTCTATGTGGGTCACTGCTGCACCTCAGGATGACCACATACAAATGTCCACCATTGAACATAAGCAGCCTAAAGATTGCTGTAATATAACAAGTGTACCAAAAATTAAATACCTTTTTTTGCCGGTTGATATTCTCCCAAACCCTGCGGCAGACCATGCACTCAAAAACGTCGACGTAGCTGTCCTTGGTGAGGTCCTGGACACCCCATTCCCGCCGTGTCATTTCAGCCACTAGCTTCTCGTTGGTAACTTCCCGCCGGTACTTCCACCGGAGGCGGGCTTCATACTCGTTGTCATTCTGGTCCAGCCTTTTGAGAAATGCTGCCAGCTTCTCCGGCGACTCTTCGGGGTCGACGACAACTGCGCTCGCTTCGTCTGGGAGCCACATGGCGACGTTGGAGGCCCCGTAATACACGGGGACCACCCCTAGCTTCAAGGGCCTCCACAGCTTCTCCGTGATGTAGTCGTCGCAGACAGCATTCTCAAAGGCCAGCATGAACTTGTAGCGGGCGAGGATCCTGTAGAAGCTCGGCTCCTCCATGGTGGCCGAGTTCCTCAGGGGCCCCGGCAGGTCCTTGTTATGCAGGCACTCCCCGTACGAGTCCACGGGGATGTACCTCATCAGCTGCCGCACGAAAGTGTCCCGGTCAGAGGGTGGGTCGCAGTCCGACTGCACGTAGACCACCGGGGCCAACGAGCCACGCAGCAGATTCTTCTGGGACAAGGGGACGAGGTGCGTGTGGGACGTGAGTATATCCAGGTTCTCCAGGTACTGAGTGGTCAGCGGCAGGTGAGAGAAGCGGCTGAAGGTGGCTGTGTGGTTGAAGAGGGTGACAACGGGCTCATGGAAAAGTTTGAAGTTGTTCTTGGGAGACTCCTCATGGAACAGGGCCCAGTGATGGTGAGGCTCTCGCGGAAGGGGGAGGCTGTCAATTTTGAAGTCGGTGCCTGGTTTCATTTAACAACAACAGAACACAATTAAGCTAACGATGAATTTAAGGTATTCAGTATTCTATTTAACTTTCATGCCATGTAGATATTTGGGTTCTAATTTATTTTATTATATTTTTATAATTCCCTCCATTCCGTATATACTGTAAACCCCTTCTATTGAACGAAGGAAACTTACTCACAGGGAGATCAGTGAAGGACACCGAAACAAACAAAAAAAATGTTCTTTTATTTAATTTTATCTATCTCAAAATAACAATATTCTCACTCTTAGGCAGTGTGTCTTGCAGTAGAGCCCATGACCAGATGGAAGGATTCACACAGAAGCGACTGTGTCACTGAACACTATTCACAAACACTAAACGAAAACATTTACCGGCCCTAGAAGAGAGAGGCAGGAGTGCCAGGAATGTCACATAAAACCAAACCTGTCTGTATAGATTACGTCTCCTTTTGCGGGTGGGAGATGATATTTTCTTTAGGGTTAAAATAGCCACACCAACGGTAGACATTTCCTATTCCATTTATGGATTTTATAGCAGTATTCTGCAGAGTCAGCCATCCCTGGATGCTACCACGGTGATTTGGGTTACAGGGAATGTCATTATCCTCTGTACAGCTCGGTGTATCACCCCCCCGTCCACAGGTAAAACCGTATGGACCTAAACCACCTCATGGAGAAATGAAAATGCATGTTGGGTCGCCTTTTCAAGGATCTTGTACTATAACGAGCTGCCCTGGACAACACGACAAGCCGCCAGACTGTAATATTCCACACCAGGGATGGCTCACACACAAAAACCCACACCAGCACCCTTTTTTACAGAGGATTTAGCGTGAAGGTATCATTTCAATTAAGCCGGGGCAGCCAGGGCTCCACGCATGGGGGGCTCCACGCATGGGGGGGGCTTCGGCCCATTAGGGCGCTTCACTCATGGGGGGGGCTTCGGCCCATTAGGGCGCTTCACTCATGGGGGGGGCTCCACGCATGGGGGGGGCTTCGGCCCATTAGGGCAGAGTGATGCCCCCTCTCGATGATGGGCTCGTTTAATCAGCAAATGCAGCTACCTTCATGGTTATCCCTCTCTCAAAATGACACTTAGAAATGCAGCTACAATTCTGAGCACAAGCTTTCACGGTGACTATTTACCGTAATGCTTTTAATTTCATATTAAAGACTGGGGGGGGGGGGGGAAATGATGAAACAGAGCGGCTACAAAAGTGACTAAAGTGAGGTACTGTGGGCGCCTCCACGGCCAGCTTTAAGTCCTTAAATACCTCAGTATTTCAAACGTTATACGATTACACAGTCACGGCACACATTATTAAAATTATTACACTCGCCTCTCAAAGGCAGAGGGTTTGATAAGCAAATTAGAGCGAAAGGACGAACGACAGAGGCGTAGTGACTGGATTTTTACTACTTGAGTCGCTAGCCCGCCAAAACAGCCAGCCGCGTAAAAGCCGGTGCGAAGGGCGAACGCACGCGCACACCGACCGTCCATTTCACCCGCAAACGCTGAAGACGACGCTTCAAAATATTTACACCAGCAATGTCGTCGACTGCATGGGCCGCTGCAGAAAGTGCTGCTTACGTTTGCGTTGAATCGACAGTATCAGGGCAGCAAGATGCTGCAGTGCAGCAGGCCGACACGAAACAAGAACCTAACGGGCGGACGGGCCGCGGGCTCCCTCTCGTGGTTCAGAGTGCAATTTCACCACTGCTCACGCACAGCCAGGGCTGAATTTTCAAATTATACAGCAATTGACATACAACACAGTCCCCCAAGGCCAAGAATCCGGAATTCTACTCATCTATATATTTATCAGTAATTTGACAAAAGAATGTATTTTACTGGGGTCAATGCTACTTCAAGACTGAAACTGTAGTATATAACAACAGTAAACAAAATGTTAACAGAATGATTGATATTGTAATTTGACTGATTAAGATGTTTGCTTGCATTACGTCTTACATTTTATAACAATCGGTAGTACACCTGTAGGGGCAGTGTTTTGCTCAGTGGGTTAGAAGTCTGTGCCTGTGTCCAGATGGTTGCAGGTTTGAATCCCACTGGGCCCTTGAGCAAAGCCCTTTACCCCTAAAAAAATGCTGGATAAATGGCTGACCACCTCTGAGTGTGCATGTGTGTCATAGAGAGCAAGATGTGAAGATTACAGAATTCCTATGTACCTGTTCTTGTACAGTGGCCAATGAAGTATCCTTTCTAGGCATGCAATACCATATTATGAATTAACCCTAAATCTTAGGTTAGGGCACAACCTTCTCGAATGCTAAGGTAACAGTGAACGGCAATGCCCTGTGACGACGCTCCTCACCATAAAAGAGAAAGGCCTGTGTGGACGGGTGCCGATGGTAGGTCTTGTTGATGGAAAAGAAGCATCGGTTTTCCCCACACTTTCCCAACCGCCCGGTCTCCCCAGTCAGCGGGGACCACCACACGATAATCGGGTACTGGCTGCTGAGAGCATCCACTCCTCCTGTAGATGTCCAGGGCTTGGCATCCTGAAAGTTCTGTTTCTCCCTGGAGCCAGGGTCTGCCTTTGGAGAATTAAACTGCCTCATCTCAAACTGCCCCAGCTCCACTACCACCTAAGTAATATGGACACAGAGAACAGCTACAGTGAAGAGCATTCAGAATGAATCATTCATGATTATGATAACAATTCCAGCCACTATACTGAGAAAAGTGAGAACGTGAGCTGCCATTGTTCTTACATGCACAGTGCAAGTTAAATGCATTTGCATGCTGCATATTCAGAAGCAACACCATATACTGAATCACCATTTTGCAGTATGTAAATTGCATTTAATGGAACTTGTACTCATACTGTTGCAAGTGAAAAGGTGATGGCAAAAAGTATTGTACTGAAATGGCTGGAACTGGGATTAAACGGATAAACTGGAAACAAAGAAATACCAGGAGAAAGAAGAGGAAGAGATTGGGATTACATCCTCGAATTAGTCAGACAACCCAAGGAACAGAAAGGAGGGTGAAGAGAAAATATTACACCGCGTGCCTGGAAATGAGAAATGAAGAGCAGTATTAGTCATTTCGTAGCATCTGTATTCAGCTATCTAAATCAAAATCTGTCTGCAATGCGTTGAAATCCAGAAAGTTTTAGTATGCCTCAGAACGTGATTATTCACGAATTTACTTCTGTATCTTATTACGTATAGCTTACGTATAAAATTGTGTTAAAATATGACTAAACTAGAAAAAAGTGTTGTTTTGTTCTCCTTGCAAAATATGCATTTGAAATAAATAAAACATTAAAACACTTATCACTGCAAACAGCTAATTGCATTAGGGAGATGTTCCCAAACTTCAACGAAAAGAAAATCACAAGTGATCAGTAGTTAATTGTACCTTTAGGGTAATGATAAGAAAAAATGATGCTGAGAGGCAGATGCAGGACACTAAAACTTTCTTCGAGGGAATTCTCGTCATTTCTGGATCAGACATTAACCCAAAGGGGTGGAAAAACAGTCTTGCTGAAAACGATCAGAAATCCCTCAGTGAAGTTAGGATCTGTCACACCCCATCTTTGCATGGATCTACAAATAAACTTCTGGAGTCCTGTCTCTCGTCTCCGGAGTTGAGATTAAATAACACCACCTGTGGCAGAACAAATCACGACATAGATGTATGCAATCGATGACCGTGAGGTTTCTAAACGAAGTCTATAAACGACCATGAGACTCAAGGCAGAACCAAAACAAATGACGTCATTCCTCACGTTGCTTCCATCGCACCTCAATGCAGAACGTACACGGAGCTCAAACTACCGTTTAATTCTGTTTCTAGCTTGTCGATTATCCTAAGCAACAAGACTGTGTTACTATGTATCTGTATAAACGCAAAAAAACATTTGCCTGGGACTCAGCTCCAAAGGCGAGTCACAGTGCGTATGATGTTCTTTCCGTGAAATAGCGCCACCTGTGGTTTCGGAGGAAACACAACGAGACTAAGGGGCCAAGAAAAAATGACAATAAAATGACAAAAATCATAAACATGATGATATCATCCACGTTCCACGAATGGTTCCATGCTCCTCCAGTAAAATCCCGTCTGCAGATGGTCTCCTTCCCATGGGACATACAGGTGTACCGGAGCTCGCCTTTCGACGTGATTTTGCCTGTCTATGTCCATTCTCCATCTATGAAGAAATTAAACTACGCCCGTTTATTTATTTTCAAATTTTAATCAAATTCATAATCAGCTGACAATGCAGTCATGTTAAAATGGTCTCCAGCAGTGCTCTAAATCTTATTAAGGATTCTTTTCAGATTATTTGAGGCTCTTAGAGTAAGCTCATTAGCAAGCATGGTTATTTTCATATTTTCATGAGTAATTTTCTCGAGAGAATAGTAATTGCTATAATACAGCAGAAGTCATAGTACCAGTCTTAATACAGAAGTTGCCCCACTTCAATCGCATTTCATGAACTTGATCTAAAAAAAATCTGTTCTCAGACCAGACAGAGAAACACTGATTCGGATGGTGAAGCTTCTCGGATATTCAGGTTTTCATTTACATTATGTAGGTATAACACCGTGTTATAAGCCGTAATAGGCATTGGTATTCAGGCTTCAGCTTCTTATACCTGCATTGCCTGAAGAGAGCCTGTCGGCCTCGCTGCCCTCTCTTCATAGCCAAGCCCGTCAGATAGGAGAAGAAGCCCAGAATAATTCTGAGCTAAATGGTGCAGGAGAACCCAAAAACCTCCCCTGACTGGACTTTTAATTGTTTTAATATTAACATTTAATATTGTACATGGATATGGATGTGGTGGCAATAAAGATCTCTTGACTCTTGACTTGATTTCCCCCCAGCCGACAGTAGACGTCACTGTTGAGCAAGAAAATAGGAAGGAAACCAGCGGTTTGATCCACGTTGCAGAAGGCAATAAAATTCGGTACCTGTAGTGGGACACACCGGACTTTTTTGACTGGTACCCGACTTGGGAGGGCGTCTGCACCACAAATAAGTAAGACGAACAGAGAGCGAATCCTATCAAATAAACTGTTGTTAAGCTTAGCAGCTATGACGTAATCCTATCTCCGAAGCGCGCGAATATTCCTGTTAGGTGTCCAGTCCTGTCGATCTATGCCTCCTTCATATCAATGCAGATCTGCCAGTGATATGTTTTTGTTGTGCTGCTGTAGTTAGGTTCAGGTGGGATATTTGTTATTTGGTTTAATCTACTTATGTATAACATATTTCTCCATTTGTTACTTTCCCCTGCCTGTTTTGAGCCACTCTGCTTTGAGATAATAGATTATCCAACAGGGCCTGGCCTGCAAACACTCCACAGAATGGAACCGTGTGTTGGTGTAATCCACCATAATCATACAGTCGCTCCTATTGGTTCAATCTAATCTCCTCACCTCCAATAGTTGAATCAGCAGACCACAATTGCTCACTAATAGCTGCCTTCCAACACCAATACATTGTGATGTACGGTATAGTTGCACAAATTATTTACTGTACAGTACAGCGACATTTGTTGTAGTTTATAGTCCATCCATCTTCAACACTGCTTATCCAGTAAGGGTCACCAGGAATTTATTCCAAGCAGCACAGGACACAAGGCAGGGGTACACCCTGAATGAGATGCTAGTCATCAAAGGGTACACACACACACACACACACACACACACACACAGTAAGCAATACGGATACAGAAATTCACATAACTACATATTATTTGACTGCAGAAGGACACCAGCACACCCAGAGGGAACCTGCATATTCTGAGAAGAGAAGGTGAACTCGAAGAAACCAACAATTTAGAAAAAAAAAAAAATGTATTAGAGCTATTGCAATAATATATTTCTGAATTTTGTCCTGGAAAACTGGTCATTGTTTTTCTTTTTTGTTGTTATTACCATTATGATAAGACACTCTGTTAGATCGAGTCAAAATAACCATAATTATAATATGAGAAAGTGTTTTGAAAGCTGGAGCAAATTTAAACAAAATCCATCTAACACTTTACGGTAAGGCACTTAAAATAAACAGTGCTCCAAATGTTCTAACCAAACAGATTTCTAGTGAACGGTATTTTGTGTAACGTGTTGGTCCGATCTGCTTCTACAACAGAACAGCTCCTGGATTCCTGCAGGCTGTTGCACACAAAGTGCTTTGTGTACTTTAGAAAGAGCTAGAAAAACAAGAGAACTTTCCAAAAGGAGAAGGGCCAGTCTTGCATAAACGGCTTTCCTTATTTAGCTCAGGGTGATCTTCCTAATCCCATCCACTCAACAGAACGCTGACATTTATCATCCAGAAACACTGCTCCATCCAGACCGCCATTTCATCATAATCAAAATCATCTGTAATAGCAGCTCACAGGGAAATTACTTGGTTAATGGGTGCTAATAATCTGTTATCAGTCTAAGCAAAACAAAAATCACACAACTGACGCGATGCTTAGTCTCTTCTTGCATGGGTAGTCTTTGATATCTATAGGATATTTGATCTCTTTAGGATATTGGATAGGATATCTATAGGATATTTGATATCTTTAGGATATTGGATAGGATATCTATAGGATATT
>JAACJT020000095.1:992637-1013784 GCA_009936485.2 Gymnarchus niloticus | reverse complement strand
TTTGATATCTTTAGGATATTGGATAGGATATCTATAGGATATTTGATATCTTTAGGATATTGGATAGGATATCTATAAGATATTTGATATCTTTAGGATATCAAAGACGCTAAACTGCTCGCATGTCACCGAAGCAGCACGACCCTTTGGCTCAGGTGGTTGTCTTTCTGTGCCCTGTCCGTTGAGTGTCCGCACCTCCCTCCAATGACAAGACTCTTCATCGAAGACAACAATGAGTCATGCCTCTTCTGTTCACCCATGGGAATCGTTACATATACTGATTCGCCTGAGGGGTAGTCTCTCTAAGGATCTGTCAAGGTGAGGTCACTTTTTACAGATAATTTTAAATGCGCAGCACATGCTTTGCAGCAGAGGTAGTTTATATGCCTGGATAGGCTTTCGAAGTGATAAAATCACACGCAGCATTCTTCTATCTGTGTCATAGCTGACATATTTCGTGAAACAGACATGCTTCGTGACTGATGTTTTTTCAGAGCCAGGCGGTGCTGAAAAGGGGATGAGCTGGTTCTAATAACTTTTAGCTTTCATTCTGGGAATGAATGTAACCGCATGGCTTGCTGAACACAAGCCTCGAGGAAAACATTGTAATTAATATTCGGAGTGTGAATAGCGCTGACCGTCGCAAATACAAATGATAAAACAGATATTTAGGAAGTGCTATGTAAAGTTGACACGACTCATTCTTCTGTGCTGCAGAGAAACTAGCAAAGTGCTGTTTAATTCACACTGCTGAAGGTGGTGGGTTAAAAAATAATACCTGTATGATTTATAACAGTAATTATTAAGCGACTACGGGTGACGTCACAGACGAAGCCGGAGCGGAGCGCGTGATCCTGTGGCTCTGCGATGTCATGAAGCTCCACTTCTGGATAAAAATTTGTTGACCATTTCACTGCAATATTTTGCTGTTCTGAGACATTAAAGGCTAAATTTAATTTTTCGACATAGTACAGCTTCGGGGGCTAAAAAAGGAATAAATAATGTGAGATATATTTCGACTTGTTACGTTCCCTGACGGCTCGGTAGTTAGCACGGTTGCCGGGCCCCTTCAGGGTTGCGGGTTTGAATCCTCTGTGTGTGTGTGTGTGTGTGTGTGTGTGTGTGTGTGTGTGTGTGTGTGTGTGTGTGTGCGCGTGCGCATGCTCTCTCGTGCTTTGCAGGTTTCCTTGAGATACTCCAGTTTCCTCTCAGGGTGAAAAGGACAAATGGTTTAGGTTGACTGGTGTTTCTAACATAGCTGACCCGTGTGATGGGTTGGTATCTGAATCAGGGTGTCCCTCACCTTGTGCCCTAAGCTACATGAGACAGACTGCAGGTGATCCAGCACAAGATAACTGGGTTGGAAGATGGATGGATGTTCCTTCGAATGAGAACAATACAAATAAGCAGTGATTCAGAGTCTTGTGTTGATTAGTTGCTTGATTATTCCAGGTGGTAAGCAGTTTGTTTTTTTTTGTGTGTGTAATAAATTACACATTTTAAAATTATTTCACAACTTCACTATTCAGTGTTAAATATTTATAAAGAATTATATAAGATACATCCAAAAATATTTTAAAATAAAACATTAAAATCAGTCAGTTGACAGCTCTTTTTAAATTAAAGTTTGGCTACATGAAAAACCAGTACTATGGCATTTGGTTCATAGGGCAAAGACTGAGAAGGTCTGTTGTATTTAATATGTTTTTCAAATCACTGTAACCATCCTTTCTTGGGACAGGGAGATAGCTAATATTAAATAAAGACCAGCAATATTCCTTGTGATGTGCAAACACCTCCACTTACTTTTTATTTGATGTTCTGTCAGGTTACGGCCTGCATGTTTTCCTTTACTGCTTTCGATGTGCATGAAAACCTTCGGCAGTCTCCCAAGTGCTACACAATTATTATTTTGCTACCTACGGTGAGTGACAAATGATTCCTTCAGCACTCCAGCAACACCGCATTATGGATCATTTTCCCCCAGAAGAGGTAATAAAATGTATCTGATGATAACAGAGAGAGGCTCAGAGCAGAGCAGTGTGAGGTAATGAAGCCTCCCTCCATCCTGAAGACAATTCCTTTCATTGGAAATGAGAACTTTTTCCCATTCCTGCATTTTTTGGTCCTGACATTTTAGCATCCACTGTCTTCATGCATGAATTCATATAACACTATTTTTTTCCCTCTGTCCGGTCTGTGTGTGCCCATCTTTTCTGGCAAATCTCCCCAAATGGGCAGATAAACAAAACGGAAAAGCAAACATGGGATCCAGAAAATCATCTTCGGGTCATCGCCCAGGGTGGTGTGATAATTCTCTCAGCCTCCAAATAGCCTTTGAGTCCAATTGTGTGTTACTGTGTGAATTTCACAACTTTGACTTTATAAGGTGTCGGCAATGCAAAAATAATTCAGATGACTGAGACTAAAGATCTACCGGGCCTGGGTTTGATCCTGGGTTTCAGCAAGGTCTAAGTTAATGACCAGATATTTTATTACACGTACAGTGGCAAGGCAGCACAAGACCTACTGCACTTACTGTTTAGGAGTTTCTGTTGAAGTTCTTTCTTCTAAAATCTCATGCTTTGTGGCACCATGGCTGGCTGCTCAAGTATACCTGAATCTGTTCCAACTGGAAAATGCCCATGCAGACAATACAGACATTTTCATCTATTTTCAATAACCTTGTCATGTTGAAGTAAGATCTTGGTAGAAGCATAGACTGATATGTTCCATGGATCTGGATGGAAACTGAAAACATCACGATGAGAGTCATATGCCTAGAAGCCACCAAGATGTTTGCTGGTAAATCACACTCACATGATAAAGGGTCACCTTCGCAAGACCATCTCATTGCTTGAAAAAACTATCACTAGACGACCATTGAATTCTTTGAAGAAGCCCACACACTAAGATGCTCTTGAACAAATTTTTATACTCCATTTTCACCAAGAACACTATATAAGGCAACTTTTTGCAGCAATGTATTCTCCTATTTTTGTACTACTGGTAAAAAAATTTATCATTTTAATTACTAAACAGAAATACATATGCTGTGCCCTTTCATGACTTTCTGAATATTTTAAGTCTGTCATTGTCCCTGGCGTATATATAGTACTTAGTTGATTGCGTCAGGGGGGGAATCTAATGTTTGTGATGCCATTCCTGTTAGCATCGTTCTTTGTGGATTTTCAGAATCAACACACAACATTATTACAAACAACCTTCAGAAAAATGACCTTAAAGCACTTTTGCAATCTTCCAAAGTGATTATAGACAAACTCCCCAAGGCTACAGGAATTTGGTAATGGGGTTTATGTTTCCTTGGCTGCCCTAATAAGAGGACTTAAAGAGAATCTTTTCTGTGAGTTTGAATATTCACACATTATGAATATTAAAGTAATGCAGCATCTGTACCTGCTGGTGTGTGGTTCTGTAGGTTGGGTGCCTGTGGCTGGAAGGTTACTGGTTTGAATTCCATTACCAGCAGGACACCATGTCACCACTGGGCTTTTGAGTAAGACCTTTAACCCTGACGACCCCAAAAGCTGCCCTCACAAGAGTGAGATGGGATATGTGAAAACTACCCAATTTTCCCACAGGGATGAAGAAAGTATGACTGTTCTATTCTTTATACCAGGTATACTTTCTGGTTTATTCTATTCTGGATCTTAGTTATTCAGCCCCTTTTCTTTCTGCCCTACCTTACATTCTGTATACCCCCCTCCTGGACTAAGGCAGTCTCCCCCCCAGGGGGAGCAATAATGTAAGTCTGAATGAGAGGATGTTCTTTCCATCCATCCATCCATCCATCCATCCAATCTAATCTAACTTCTATATTTAAAACTTCCCAAAAAAACGAAAAACATGTAGGTCATAAAATAATCTCAACTGGTACCCGATATTTTAACTGGCGGTTGTCTGTTATTCAGAAAAAGCTGGTAAAATAAACTCATCTAGCAACAGATGGGTCTGTCTGAAGTGTGTTTTTGTCAGAATGCTTTACTCTAAACCCAGAAATCGTCTCAGAATGTTAGAACGAATACAAGGATTTAATGTATATTCTTACCTAATAGCAGATAGCTACATTAAGTCTTGGACTTGTAGTACTTAGTATACTGTTTCCAATTTGCATTGGAATACTAAACAGATTTGGCAGTATTTCTCATAAATGTATTTAAAATAAGTATTCGAAATACAAAACAGCATTTTGAAATTTGTATGTGATCGATTGCATAAAAGCAGTGATTTCGGTCAAAATACTAGCATTCAGTATTTTTCTATTCAAAAATACAGAAAATGCTTTCCCCAAAACGGTATACAAAGGGCGCATTGGCTGTGCTGTTGAATATTTTCGATATGTGAGATGACGTACGAGAGGTGATTTGGGATAATTTAGATGACTGCAATGTGTTTAATTCCATATAGCAGAAACCGTAAAAGTTTAATACTCGCCTTTATATATAGTGTGTGTTTCTATGTAGTGAAAACCGTAACAATTTTAACATTTTGATAGTTATTGATAAGACGAAGTCTCTTTTACTGCAGCCTGTGGGCTAAAACTGCAAGCATGGAAGCAACGTTCTGTTAAATTACGGTCAAACAGATCTTTCTGATTACTGATCACAGTTTTTCCCCTTTTACCTTGACAGTAGGATACAGCACATCTTTCCGAATATTTGAGCTTTGGGCGACTTTCACGTTTGTGTCGCCTCGTTAAGCAGAGAAAAGCTGCTGAAGGAACAAATCAAAGCCACGCAGAATGGAGGCGTGTGAAACGTATTTATACATTTCAAAAATACAAATTAGCCTGCTGTAGTTTATTTTGATTCAAAATACCCTCACTGTAAGCGTATTAAAATACATTAAGCATCCCCCCATCTCTGATATGCACCAATTTAGTGGAGATTTTTATTCAAGCTGACATAGTGTAGGTCAATCTATCAGAATCAGGAGATGCGCTCCTGTGGCAGCCTGATAATTCAGTCCCGACGCTCGACTCTCTGTTTGCTTAAGATGCTTTCCTGTCATGACAGAGTCTCCAATGGCATTAATCTCCATCTTTATCTGAAAGGCTTCACAGCTTCACAGCCACCGTAAAGGAGCCCACGTTATTTTCCGAACACACTTGCAGATTTCCTAAAGGGACAAAGCGTTTCTCCAGCTTCATCGTTAGCTGAATGTCGCCCTCCAGTCCTTCCAGGACCCTCGCCTCGGTTAAAACGCTCTGCCTGCTGTTTATCCCTGGAGCACCTGGAGGTCTGAGGCCGGCGGACTGCTAAATTGCCCTTTCAATATTCGAAAGTGCCAGCGGCACTGACCTGTGCGGTGGGGCCGGTTAAACACGCTGCCTGCCACCGGCTTCTGATGAATGGCTTTAGCCTTCTGTGTCCCGGAGAAGCTCCTGTAACGCTGCCCAGAGTGCTGCATGGAGCGAAACCCAGGGGCAGACGTGGCTTTAACGACGCTTCGCCGGGAGACTCAGCTCAGAGTCACAGTCGGAGTCAGAGTCATGGTGCGGCATAGGAAAGGTCACGACTGAGAAGCTCAAGTCACAAAGAGGACGGGGCGTCTTTGGTGTCATTTGAGATGAACTGTCACTGCATATTGAATGCACCTACCGCACATCTACTCTTAATTGCATCTGCACCGGTTGCAAAGTTAGACTGATGTTAGAGAATTTCTGCTTCAATCAATCAATCAATCAATCAATCAATCAATCAAGCAGTCTTTATTCATATGTCACTATTTCAACCACAGGGTTTACTTGATTGCTTTAAAGGCATATTAAAAAGTAGAGATATAACAAAAAAAGAAAGTTAGAAATTTTAAATAATTTAAAAAGCATGAAAGAGTTTAAAATAAAAATTTTAAAGTAAATACGGAAGAAAAAAATAGATAAACATTAAATAAATAATTCATCATCACAAGTTATTAAATGCAATGGTGAACAAATGTGTTTTCAGCCTCGTTTTAAAAGCATTAAGACAGGCAGCGGCTCTCAGGTTTGCTCCTACTTAGCAAGCTCAGTTTTAAGGGTTTGCTGGCAAATCTGCGTCCTGGGGTTGTCTCCCGGGTCGCCATATACAGAAGAAATATTTCTCAGTGACTCATATACCAAGATATAATGCTGAAAGTGTACAGATCAATACAAATACTGCACTTGTTGCAGAAAAGCATCGATTCTTCCATGCCGGGACATCCATTGTTCGATTACACGGAAGGAAGACCTCAGTAAAGGATTTCCAAGCAAGCTTTTCAACCAGCATTGTTCATATTTATTATGACTTTGATTGTAAAAGCGTTTGCAAGGTAAATAGAGTTGTGGAAGGTGTTGTTTGTGTTGTTTTTCTAAAATATGGCCGTGTTAACTAATAAATATTACGTGCAATAAGAACATATCGCCTTTTAGGAGCCATTGGTGCAGAAATCCAGACGGTTCACAAACTTTTCCCCACGACTCTTTTTCTATCGGCTGTCCTGCCGATGTTTATATACACTGCTGTATTCTACATGGCTGTCATCAAAATTACATAGGAAGATACGCACCGTCTCCTTGAACAGAAAGGAGACTGTTTTGTAGATGCGTGTGTGAGGAGGAACTGCAGGCATGCAATGCAGTAGGATTAATTCCATCTGATAATGAGGAGGACAGGGCGATTTCCCTCTCACACGCCGTGATTTATTTTCAGGGTTTCACGTTAATTAGGATCCATGGATACAAGCAGAGGCTGCAAATTAGACTCTCTTTCGCTGTCATAAAGATTCATGCATCCGTCTGCCTTCCACACTCAGAAACTCTACTACGCGGACAGGTATTAATTTCTGTGTAAATAAGTGTTACACCTTAATCCTCAGGCTCCTAGTAGGTAATACCGCCTTCCATCGGTATTATTGTTCGTCTAGCGACAGGTTGCTATTTAATTGGCTAGCGCGTGCCCGAGTCAATGTCAGTCACGTGAGTGGTATCCTGCAAATGCGTTGTTGTTGTTGTTGTTGTTGTTGTTGTTGTTGTTGTTGTTGTTGTTGTTCCTTCGCTAAATTGGATTTGATAAAGCAGACTTCGTTGTTATGGTAGATTTGGTCGTTTTGAAGACCTGTTGTAATAATTACAGATTTTATAATAAAGATTGTGATCACAAGGACAACAATTGTTGTTCACACCTAACGTGGCAGTACTCACGTCCCTTTCTGAATGGCCAAACATTAGCGCACATGCGTGGTATTGTAGGTTATTCCAGTAGACAGGGCAACAATGTGCTGTGTGCTTCAAGAAGAATTACATGATGTGGACTGCAATCGACAGTATTTCACTCCATACTAAAATGAGAAATTTCACATTTCATTGCCTGGCGTTTGCATTGCTGCAGGTGTTTTGCAATTTCACATATTTCCCAGTGAGAATTTCGTGATGTCGACCCCTGTTTATCTTTTCATGGCACCAAAGGCTCAGGGGAAACCAAGGATGAGAAGCTGGAAAGACTTAGCAGGACACCGTCTTCTAATTATCACAGTGTAGGGGTGGCGCTTTAAAAAGTTTTGACAGGGGACCATCAGAAATATTTGCAGTCTGAACTCACACTGAGATCACAGAAAATGTCACTTAAAGAGGGAATACATTTTACTCTCTACAGACTTAAAATAAGAACAAAAAACGTCTCCTGGTAACATAGGAGGATGAAATTTTACTGGTGTAAACAGACGTCGTCTGTTTGATTTCAGTTAAATGTGCACGCGTTTGAAATCCCTTTGAATATGCAGGATGCTGGGTAAAAGCTAAATGTAAATATTTGGTATTGTAGGTTTAATTACATGATTGGGAAGGTCTCCCTGAAAAGTAATGTCCCAGGAGGGGGCCCTGCAATGCTGTTCCTGACTTACCACACTTCAAATGCATCATGAAATATCCATGTACACAAATGGCTTCTTTGCAAGGTAGGCAACTTGCCTTGAATAATAAAAGCTCATATAACAGGAGTGGTCACCTCAATGTGCAATCTGATTATTTATGATGGTTCTGTGACATTATTTTAAGGTAGGAGGTGGTACCAGGTTAAAAAAAGAAGCTAGCCGTGCAGCAGTGGGAACCTGAGTTCCTGGCTGTAAATGTCATCCCTGTGGGAACACAGGGAACTGGATTTTAACTGGTGTTATGGAGATGAAACCTGAGCCACCTCTACTCCTCAGTCTAAGAGAGACCTGGGTGAAAGCACAGCTTTGCCTCTCCTTCTTATTTTCTCTAACACTTGATCTGTGAGAGTGTCCAATCTTTCCATCCTTGCCAGCTTGGCTTCTGCCAGACACGTCCCCTTCCTATCAATCAAGCACTCCTGCTGCAAGCTTCCAGCATATGAACCATTATCTCCTCTCACTTGGCACTGTATCAGTGCTACCCAACAGCTCCAAAGTCAGAAACCTAGGTCCCATTGTCTAGACATCCCAGATATCCCTTAGTTGTTTACACTAAGATTCCCCCTCTCACCATCCCTTTAAGAGCTCACACGTCAGTATGAGGCCAATGTTGATATTTAACACATTTACAAAATCTTCGGGTCCAAAACACAAGTACACTATGAAATCATGATACTTGCCTAGTGATCTGCAGGAACATGGTGAACCTTGCTGAGGTTTTAGCTTTGAAGCTAACAATAAACTTTTAAGGTTGCTACATTGAGGCCAGTAGGTTACACTTAACCAGGATAATAAATTTTTCTTTGGCAGATATTGGTAAATACCAGTTTTAGCAAATTTTATCAATTGTATTATGAGTTCCAGGAGAATACATGAAGCTATAATTGTAGACTACATTACTAGATGTGTATAGATATTCATGTAAATAATTTTGAATACTTTTGAGTTGTCATTACTATTTGTGTGATTATTGTTCATCCAATACGCATTTTATTAGAAATGTCAGTTCCTGTAGATACTCAAAGCATCAGCGTTCAGTAACATTTAAACGTGTTTTAGTAGTACCTGAGAGTAAATGCAGTTATTTTTAGTTGTTTTTATATAGAAATGGTCAAAGCAAATACATATGTGGCCATGTGCTCACGAAGAGATGGACCGTAAAACTTTAGTCGAGAGAAGGTATGTAGGGTTAGGCGTTACACCTAGTGATGGGACAAATGAGGCTTAAAAACCTATGGTGGGTGGGAGTATCCTGTAAATAGCCAGCATTGATTGGTTAATTCAGGATACTCCCACCCACCACAGGTTTTGAAGCCTCATTTGTCCCATTGCTATCTATACTACAAATGATGCTCTGAGAAGGTTCGGGGCTCATCATTTGTTTACCCCAATTTTGGAGCCCCTAACACCATAGCCACATTTTCATATCTGGCCTGCTGGTGGCAAAATGACCTTCCAAAGGTGAAATAATGCAGTACTTATACCTAATGCGTCAACACTCACCTGTACTGTCTATATGTTGCTGGGCTTGGTTGCCTTCAGTTGCTCCATGTTAACACCCATGCCTATTTAGAATTTATTCGCCATGCTGAACTTCCACCCAAGTTTTTACACAGCTTTTCAAGCCAGAATGATGGCTACCATAAAAGTCATCCGTGTATGTTTTGGTGTACCGAGTTGTGGTTTGTTGCTTTTTTTCCCCCCACGCTGAGCAGAAACAGTGCTGCAAAATGACGTCATTGCAATCATCGGTACAACATTAGGTTTGACATTTGAATGCATTACTGGGATTAAGAGCTTTTATTCGGTTCAACCACGGAAGCACATTCGAAGTACCAGAGCCCAGCAGAGATGGACACGCTTAGGACCTGAAAATGCAGTGCCACGTCTCCCAGTACGTATAATGTATGTCTGATGGCAAAACTTTTAAAATTTAGAAAACATTTTCAATATACAAATGAAATATTAAAGTAAACCTGAAATGTGAATATTCTTAAACATATTTTTGTAAATATAAAAATGTAATGACAAACCCTTTTGTCACCCTATGTGGTAAAAACAGCAGTAATTACCAATGTCTGTTTCACATACAACAGGCAATACTGTCCATTAGCGTGACAGTGGTCAGTGTTTGTTATTCTTAGTGTGGGGTAAGATCCTGAGAAGAAATGCAGACTTCACAAGCCTCATCTTCTGAAAGTGAAATCCATCTCTATGTGATAACATTATGCTCAGGTATTAAGGGCTGGGCCCTCCAGCATGTGACACTGGGACCGGTTGAGTCCACTGTCATGGATACCAATCAGGTAAGACTGAAAGCAGAATGGATTAGTGAGTATCTTTAGATATATTAGTGTATTTTGTCAGAACGATAGGGAGAGTGCAGTGCTATGGAGCAATGCGGTGTACTAAAATGTTTCACGACTTTCCTCAGGTGACACCTTAGTCTAAAGTAGCTCAGAATTTTACACAGCTCTGCAGCTCAACACCTACTACTGAAGAAAATGGGGTACGACAGCAGAAGACATACTGGACAACGTAGGGTCAGATGTGCACATCTGTCACCAGGGGGCCTAGTGACAGGAAGCCAGATACACATCCACCATGGGATGTCTATATAACACAATCACGATTTTATTTTGAAACTGTTCTTTGTGTCGAGAAATAAAACCAAAATGTACCCCCCTTCAATGAAAAATAAAGAAAAGCATTCATCAATTAAATACAGTATTTTATTTGTTGAATCCATCTAGTTTGTATACCACCAACAACGTATTGCCAACTGGCATGAGAGCGTAAGACGCTATGAGCAGGTTAAATCACTTGAGCGACCAACAATGCGATCCTCTGCCTCTTGAAACACTGGGCAACAGTTATAGTTAACAACATTTACACAGTTAAAGGATTGTACAGGATCACAGCATTGAGAGAAACTTTGATGCGAACGTTCAGAGGCTAAGGTACATTACGGTCTACTATCCAACGCTTTGATGCCAGAGCATCCACAGGTTTAGTTGCTCCCCGTCTTCTATTTTGCAGAAAAAAAAAAGTCACGTGATTGGTGTTGCTTTGCGATTAACAGCTATAAAGTTTGCAGCAAGTCTTTTCTGTTGTTTTTGTGAGACATGTTCGAATGGAAACGTCCCCACGAGAAAATCAGAGATGACAGAAACTAACCCGTATGAAGAATCGCAAAGAACGCAGCATAAATTAATGCTATGACAGAAGATGCCTCAAATGTTGCGAAAGATCTGATAAATAGTAAAACTGCCTAACTGTTAACTGTTTATATGAGGTTCGGTCACCTCTTTATGGCCACATAAAAAACCTGGACAAGAGAAGTGAGACGCTGCAGTCAAAATTACATTTCATTTTTAAATAACGTAACCTAAAGACTAATCATCATGTGATTTACTCTATTGACAAGCTACGGTGTATTCATATTAAAGATAAAGAAATGTGCCACAAACGAGCATTTCATTCACATAAATCCTCTATACATCAAAAAAGAAAAAAAGCTTGCTGAAATGCGCCTGTACAGTTAAAAACACAGAATATTTCAATGGGTCAAATGTACCGAGGCAACACTATTGTGATGTCATAATTTACAAACTGGCTCATTTCCTGGACGGGGCTCATTCCACATTAGTGTGCTTAAAGAGCAACAAATATTTCCGGACTGATGACTTCTGGTCATTCTGGGAGTGTGTTAAAGCCGAAAGACAGTGAGAAATGGAACACTTCTGTATAGCGGTTGTATCATAGATCCAGGATCTGTGAGTCAGGCCTCACTGTGTGACACCCAGATTGTAACTGTAATATCCTCACAAAAGAAGAGTGTCTGGATTGAAAACATCCCTTCCTATAATATCGAACCATTAAAAATTGTACCCCTAGTATTGTACATTTTCAACTGCAAATTAAAACAAAGCAATATCATTACTTCACCATAATGAATAATACTCCATAAGTCATAGTGCCAATAAATCTGAGATGTATAACAAAATATTGAAGGAAGCAAAACAGAGGAAAACTGAAAATAAATTACAGACAGAGATGAAAATAATGTTTGGATGTTGACAGGTCTTTTGGAAGTCAGACAAAATGTGGCAAAGTGTGTGTAAACATATGTCCTTTGTTCAAAATGTCAGAAATGAGGAAAAAAGGAACAAAAAATGTTCAGGAACGGTCCAATAGAAGAATATTGTCCCAAAAATGCACATCATTTTCCTCTGCCAGCACTCCGTAAAGAACGTCTCTGAGTGACGTTACATATTCAAAAACCGCATCGGTAAAGGCAATAATTGCAACTTTAAATGTTACAGCACTGTAAAATAGTTTCCTCAAAGGAAACCTCGTCAATAAACAAACTACAACAGCAAAACTATTGAACCACTGAAAACAAAGACAACATTTCGAGTTGAGCTGATCGAAAAGTACACTCAGCTCAGTACCTTCAATAAAATAAAAGCAGGTTAATATCTGCCTGAAAAACCTGTGATGTCAGTAAAGAAATTTATCATTCTACTCCTTATAAAGCTCTTTGAAATATTCAAAAGAACTCATTTATAAAGTGCACTATAAATACCAATTAGATCTTTACAACAATACAGTTATCAAATTAGAATTTAAACTCGAAATACATAAGAAGGTTATAAAAGACAAAAAGGAGCATTGGCATTTACACTACTTAAAAAGCATAAATATATCCTTTGCCTTAAATGGATACAAAATAAATGTCTCATGTCACAGAGACTATGGTTTCCTAAGTGTACATCAATGACATACTGCAGCCTGAAGACAGCAAAGTGTACTGTAGGTGTAACTGATAAACACTAATATTGAACAGATATGAAAATATCCCTTATTGATAATACAAAATTATATTTAGTCTCATTATGGTACTCAACTACTTTAACATGCAATTGTACAATTTGATGAACGGTTATGGTAGGCTGTTGATTTGTTTTTTTTAAATGCTTTTTAAGCAAGATGCAAAGAACTATCTTCAAACACGAAGCTCCTCCCCTGTGAACGATGCGTGACACCCCCTTATTTACACGGACACATTACCGTACCCAAAAAAACAAAGAATCTTATCAATAAGGGGCTTGGAGTTCTACTCAAGAAAATGAGAAGAAATTAAAACCAAAAAGTAAGTTCTGTTCACACTGGAAGCTTACGCGTTTGCTTCAAAATTAAAGCATGTGATAATTTCAAAGTAATAACCATACACTTAAAAATACATATTAAAATACCAGGCTAAATCTGTGGTCTACTTTTTATGTTTACATATAGAGGTTGGTCAAGGATCTTCCACTAAATTGGAGGACTGAATGGCCAAAAGGAAAAAAAATAAAAAATAAAATAAAATAAAACTCATTGGACGATATAGCGAAACCGAGTAAAGTGACACGGGATCAAAATGCCTCACAACAAAAAAAAATTACGCCTCTTACAAGAGCACCGACAGCAACGTCAAGAACCCTGACATGAAAAGACTGCACACAGATCGAGTGATGATCTACAAGCACCAGTCAGTCTAAAGGAGGGACATTTATCCTTTACATTGTACACAGTGGGCTGATTAATAAATTACACAGAGTATATTCACACGCTGCACCTGGGCCTGGCAAACGCTTCCTATGTGACCTTGGGGGTCTCCGGCCGGTAGTCTTTCCTCTCCGAGGTGTTCCTCTTCACCTTGGCCACAGCTGGCTGGGTCTCCTGGTTGAGCGAAGGGCTGGACTGGGACTTCTTCAGGCTGGGGTCACCCTCCTTCCCGGACAGCAGCTCCAGGGCGCCCTCCTTCAGTAGCTTTACGTACATGTTGTAGCGGTTCACCTTCAGAGCAGAGACAGTGGCGTTACGCTCTGAAGGCGCGGGATGACGTTTCCGGAAGACAGAGTGCCGAGGCCACTGCTCACTCTGCTACTGCTCTTAAGCAAATGTTTTTTTTTTTTTTTTTTCCTGCAATCACTTTAATGACTATGGTCGTTATGCATTATTAATCAATAGCTGTTTGCCCTGCTGCATAATAATGAAATCATTTCTGAGCCCTCACTAAAAAATATCATGTTTTCTCTCCCCCCGCAAGATATAAAAGCACCGTTTATCCATTCATTTTATGGAAAAACCGGTAATTATATAATCTATACACCGACTCAAGCGCCTAATTTGTATGGAACACTGGCGTAACGAAAAGGAGGTGACGGTTTTCCACTGGACATGGGTGCAAACTGAGATGGTGTGGATGTGCGGTGTGCCATGACAGTCCTGTGGTCGTGTGAGAAAGGTGTGGCGGCTGATTGATCAGCAGCTAAAAAATGTGTAGCTGTCAGCATGAATATACACAACGGCTCATGCTCAAACTCCTGTGAGACGAGATGACTGGGTATATAAACACAAAGATAACTGTATAAAGCAGAGTGCACATGAGCTTAAAAACTGGTAAAAAACCAAAATAAGACAGGGAAAAAAAATGACTGAGACAGAAACCAAAAGTTGAAGAGGAAAAAGCTCATTGCTTAGGCCTATGCTAAAATGATTAAGGGAGAGAGCTAAATCTTCAGTTATCTCCGATCGAAGTGATGCTTTCCTTTCATAAAAGAGGATGCCAATTCTGATGGGCCGCGGAGAATTTTAAAACAGTTAGCGCTTATCTCTGAAGTGCACCTTTTTCCAGAAAATGAGAATTTCCAACAGATATATTACAGGCCTCCAAACCGTGGAAGCAACTTGAGGCTGTGTGTATTGATTACACCGCCGCTGTTAATCACTCAGCAGTAATATGGGAGGAACAATAACGACTCCCTATTCAAAGCGACAAAGGCCAAGCTATGCCAGTTCAGTTTCTTAAACTGCATAGACTGAACTTTCACTCCAAATTCAAAGACCAAGACCTCCTGTATGCATACTAAGGCTCATTAATGTTAATCACTCTTACTTGTACAATAACCAAGACAATGATTCAGCCATTCTTTCCTTTTCCAATTTTAGGGTCGTACTCAAGCCACTCTCAGAGTCCACCCTGGACAGGATGCCAGTCCATAAAAGGGCAAAACACAACAAGCAGAAAGCCAGGTTGTGCTGTTTTTGTTAAAAAGCCTCAAAGCACATGGCATACGGCAGCATAATCCGACAGGACTTGTTATTTAAGGAGGTTAGCCCACAGAGAACTCTTCTATCCAATTACATGGATAGAAATGACAAATGGTGTATTAAAGCATATAAAAAATCTACCGCTCACTGTCCTTGAACAAAGTGTCTCTTGTGTTTCCACCAACAGATTACACAAATGTTCTGGTTTCTGAAAGAAACTCAAGAACTAATCATCTCCTCTTGGGCCAATGATGACGACTTTTCAAGGCAATCAAACCTTTTCCCTTCCTGTCTTATTCTGGAAATGTCTTAAAGAATTGCATGAATGCATGCAAAACAAAGTAAGACCAAAATCATAAATGATAATACAATCCAAAACCCTAGATGAAGGCCAACATGTAAGGACACGCTCTGTACATGCAAGCTACATGACACCTTTTCACATAACACTACAACCCAGATAAATACCGAAAAGCAGAACCGCTATGTTCATGGTACTTCTCCAAGATATCCATTATGGGATTTTTTATTAACTGAAGACACTGACATTTAGCCATGATGTGAAAACGTGTTAAAAATCTATCATTTGGTCCAAATCCTCATTTGTGTTTTGCTTCAGCAGAGAATGCTAGCAAAGTCCATTCCTGTTTTAGGTCCTTTCATAAAAAAGAGGAAATACTTTGAATGTTCCAACTTGGAATGTATGATTAATTTGCAGTACAACCTGTGTATCATATTCCTAAGATATTTAATCCCACATTAATAGCAGAGACTCATTAAACCAAGTAACCTCTAGTGAAATGTATGATCCTTTTTGGATGTATTCTTTCGAGTTCCTATGACAGTAAGCTGTGAATACCTTGGCGGCAGTGAGTTCTTCAAATGAGTTATGCCTGTCTCAAAGTCAGATGATTTGAATGACATTAAAAGGAAGACAGGAGGTCAGCAACATCCATGAAGTTTTCAGTGCTATGAAACACAGAACAACATGACTATTAATGGTGGATGGGCGGGGCTAAACTAACTACATTTCCTCACAACACCTTCTAACTGATGACATACAGCCAGGCCTTCTCCATCTCAGCTTGCCTGAAACTTTGTACGTTTCACCCCTGATCACACACATCCCCCCTTTCAGGGGACACGACCTGAGTCTGCGTGGGTAACCACGCAGTTGTCTCCTATGCAGACACACCCATTCAACCTGACCATACACCTACCATCTGTTAATGACATCGTTCTCCTTAAAGAGACAACAGACAGACTACAGGTCCACCTGGATTAATCGCCTTCAAGAAAAAAAACATTACAGGTATATAGTCTGACCCCTCAGCAAGCAGACTAATTAACCTCAAGTGTCGTCCTTGGAAACATATGCCACCTAAATACAAACTAAATCATAGTAACGGTTTTGGCAAAAAATAACCCAGCCCTTTAATCCCATTTGGGCCCATGGGTAGCCACTTGGACAAACATTACACAATGTCTAAAACATTAAACAATGCCTCAAACACTACCTTAAACCACAAAAGTGTAGAACGGAGCTACATTGGTGTCCTGCTAACCCAGATGTACCCAAACTGGGGGGCATGAGGTTTCAAAGGTGGATGCGGGCGTTGCAGTGTGCATGTTGGGAGGCGGAGTGGCTGGGCAGAGGTGGGCATTCAAATATTTTTATCTGCAAAGGGGGTCATTATACTGAACAATGTCAGTTGTCCCACTGCTGTAGTATTCAGTGTTTTATAAACTGATGGTACTGAAGGAGATGACGATCTTTAAAGGGACGATGAATTCACTCAATGACTCATGAAGAAACATAACATCCTACCACGATAGCCACATTCCTTTTTCTGACATATTGCTGCAGCACTGAAACACCGTCACAGAAACCTCACAGCCAAGGACACAGCGGACTAGCATGTATGCAACTGAGATCAATATTCTGCCCAGGAAAGGGGTCTCCTGCCCTTTATTGGGTGATTTCATCCTTCGTTGGTCTGTCGCAGGCCCTGGCAATGCAAAACTGATGACTGTCACATCTTTGGATCAGATCAAACTGACTCTGAACAAGGCAGTGTTCATTTTTAGCTGTCCTGGCCAAGCATACTTACTCTGCATTAAAAAATAAAACAAAATTCAGAGCAAAAAAAGCCCTTAATCTCACTTAAGCGAGTGAAACAAGTGCTGAATGAGTAGCTATCTAAGAGACCTTTCCAGGCTCCATCTCAAGCCCTAAAACAATGGAGTATCACTCCAGGCTCTTTGGTATTTCAATAGTAGCTAGCAGAGTATACCAATAGTCTGAGCTAACATTAAAGCTGTCAATGCTATGTCTAAGCCAGCACTAAATGCATCACATTTTTGTCACGTATACTATGCATGTTGCTCTGCTAAGGTACGTCAACAATATGCAAATTAATACTTTGTAAATGGACAGGATACAAACATGTAGCCAGAATGATGCAACTACAAAATACTGCAGTAAACATTTGCTATTGACCTTAAGGAATTTATGTCGATTAATACAAGACCGAGTGTACCTGTACCAGCACACATCACAGCTAACAGCGCAAATATCATGAACAGCTGAGAAAAGTCTGCTTATCTGTCATATCACCCATAAACAAGCATACAGCAGCACGAGATAGTGCCACACAGACAGGAAGTGACACGAGGACGTAAGGAGGGTTTCAAAATAGTTTAAAGGTGCAAAACAAGGGAGGCTGGACTCAAGGCTGAACACAGTGCAAGTGTAGTCAATTAAGAAACTAATAGTACGACAGCAGAGAGGAGAATTTTGATTGGCCAACAATAAATAAAGAGGCCGTCGTAGGACGGAAAAGCAGAGGGTGAGGCTCACCTCAAATTCCAGGTAGTGCTCTTTAAGTCTGTACTCATCAACCTCCTTGGCTTTGACCTTCTTATCGGGAGGGTAGGATCTGTGCTCAGCCAGCTCTGTGGAGACGTGCTTCAGCTTAGCCTCATGGGATTTCAGCTGCTCCTCCTGGAAAGGCAGAGTCAGATGGAGGAGCTCTGAAAATCTCACTGTCCAGGTACATACTGTACATCATGCGGCACCACTGTTTTCATAAGGACCTTTTAGATATTAGCTGCAATGATCAGTAATGAATGTTACTCTGCAGATAAATGCCATTCAAAGAGGAACCACAATAGTGTATTTCTTAGTAGTACTGATTACAAAAACAGGTGTTTAACATCCCTGATCAGATCATACAGGAAAAAACATCTAAGTTTAAGGGCAATAATGTACAAAAAAAAAACCCTCTTCAAAGATCTACATAATGTTAAACCAAGTGTTTACTGGCAAATAATTTGAAATGTGTAAAAGCAAGTCTTCAAAGAACAAATGAAAAGGACAAAGAACTGCGTTGAAAATAAAACAGACAACAAATGGAATCTGTATGTCTAATTGGGCCCACCTGCGACATGCGCGTGGTTGTGGCGGGCAGCAGGGGGCGACTGAACTTCCTCTGGGAGCCGATGGCAGCCGGGAAGGAGGGCGCGGAGAAGATGGCCGCCACGGAGTTGATCTTACTGATCCAGGACTCCATCTCCTCCGAGCTCCTGAGGGCGGCAGGCAACCCTCTTCAAGAGGCCATCAGACGTGGGATCTGTGCTAATCTTTTCACTAACTCCTTATACAACCAGTGAAATGTCATGTGTTGTTTGCCTTTCCCTTAAAGTGATCGCTGTGCTAACAGTAAGTTACAGTTTGGACACCAAAGGTACTGTAATATATGTCCAGATGGTTATACGTAAGAGCACTTTATATTTCAGTGCACACTCTAACATTCAATTTAATTACACATAATTGGACGGTAACACGAGCCGTGACATATTATGGCGGTCCACTAAAACAAACACCACCACACGAAAATTAAAACAAAGAACGAGGATCCGAAATTTAAAAAAAAAGTGCCAGGGATACGATTAACAACATCAGAGAGGAGACGTTTTGACAAACCCCAGGAGGAAGCGACCCAGCACCAGCCCTTCCCATGATGCAATTCAGCGGAACTCCAGTGTCCAATACTGATAAGAACCCTTATTATTTTATCCTGTAGCTTTGCAAAAGGCAGCCTTGACAATGAACTCTGGGCAGACTAGTGCCAGAGATAAATGTGCTTTCATTGTGCTAGAATCGGAGCATGAAATTAGATTTCATGCCAAGAAAGGTCCCTAATTTTCCCCGCCATGCCCATGTGGCCACACCACCAGTACCCAGGGACTCCACGTTCCCCATCCTCCCAGCGGCAGCTTACTGGGCCTGAAAGAGAAAGACCCTCCAGTCGGCCGTTTTGAGTTTGAAGACGTTGGGCTTTTTCTCGTAGTCCATGGCTTTCATGGCCAAAGCATGATGGACGCTGATGGCGTTCTTCAGGTCCTCTTCCGACAAGGCCTTTTCTGGCTTGTACTCATCCTAGGCAGGAGAAAAACCGCTGATGACAGACAGCACCACACTACCCTGGACTTTACCATCACGTAGAGGAAAGTGGAGGAGACAGTGTAGGTTACACCCATGATTTCAAAACTACTTTAAAAAGGACGAAGAACATTATTTTCTCATAGCAATTCCTGACTCTGCCGCTCAATGTTGCATAAGATTGAAATTTAAAGATATTGATAAATGTATCTATACATCCACCATCTAACCATTTATCCTGCTCAGACTTCTGGGGTCTTTGCAATTTCTGCTTTATTTATTTATTATTCTTTAATTTTTAATTTTTTTTTTATTATTATTCAAAAAGCACACAAAAACCGGACAGATTTAGGAGACGGGGTTTGGGCAGCTGCTTTCGGTCAATATGGAGGCACCTGCATGTTTGCAGTTTGTTGGAACTCCGCAGAAACAGTAAACAGTCTACTGCTGCCCAGAAAGTAACGGTGAGTAAAGCTGCCAGATGCACCATGACAGCCATCCATTCATCAGTGTGTCCCAGAGCTTTAAGTGGCTGCGGCATTCGCCCATATCAACATTTCATTAACTGGGACTCTCTGGTGTCATTTCAACGTCCATACAGCAAGATTACATCAACCCTCCGCTGTTCTGGAAAAATAAATCAATCAATTCAGAGTACCAGACATGAAGAACTAAACTGACACACGCATGCACCGACACGCAACACGCGCACACACAGCCTGGCTAGAGAAATGATTTTTTTAACAGCGGTAATTGTAAGAAAACACACTGTGCCCACAGATCTTGTTCGTTTCAGACACCTGATTTCCACAGGGAGTTCACCTCACACAATTTAGGACGTAACGAGCCCCTTAAAGATACGGTTAATCCAGCAACATTTTGAGCAGACTATACTGAAATGATGTTTATAAAGAAGTGCCAAATTAAGAACCCTTTGTATGTTTTAAGTGCCACTAAATATTCTGGAAACGAGCCTCGTTTGGTAAGAAGACACAGATACAAAGCATAAAGCTTGCCGTAACTGACCACACTGCACATACAGCATTGCCACATTGCCATCTTCAGCAGTGAGAGCCTTTCACAGCTTTCAGGATTTTTCCCCCACCGCTCTCTGGTACACATGTAGAGTCTCCGAGGGTCTGACCGCCTCCACATATGACATGAGGTTCATGTTTAATTAGAATTAGAATTAATTCTCCCTTCCTGCTCCCGCTGACGAGGCACTGAGTGTAATTCACTATGATTGGTACTCCAAAGTCTAAAGCCCTTGTTGCCCAAGTTAATGTACCAGCAAGTCTGATTATTACCTGCTGGTACCATGGGAACCACTGGAAACACAATCAGCTCCATGTAGGATGGGGTACGTGTCCTGCTAATCAGCGACACAAGTGTCCATCTCATGGCTAACTGTTCACCTGCTGCTGTGAAACAGAGGCAAGCCCTCACTTCTGCGACGCGTGTTGGGGGGGGGACAGCAAAGTCATGTCATGATGACAGCCTTGGGGAGAACGGTTGCCTTAGATACTGCCTCACCATTTTACTGAAGACGGTAACATGATGCAGGTTAGTGACCAGCACAAAGAGGACTGGAGCTCTGTTATGGTGGTAACATAGTATCAGAATATCAGAATATCTTTATTGTCATTGTAACGGGTACAACGAAATTAAGTGCAGTCCCTGTGTCAGAGAGA